>ML058516.1:327059-880981 GCA_003013855.2 Liriodendron chinense
TCCAATCGCAGTGCGCAGCAGTTTTCGGAGTCCATATTTAGAAAGGACTCTGTTTACGCAGTGCCGACCGGTCTAGACCGGTCGGACTGGGCTTTTAAACAGTCCAGGGAGTGCAGCCGACCGGTCAAGACCGGTCGGGCTTTGTTTAAACAAGATGGACAGCGTGCATAACCGACCGGTCAAGACCGGTCGGTCTCTTTATGCTTTGTCCAGTGTACATGGCCGACCGATCAAGACCGGTCGGCTGTTCTTCAATGGGATCAGCTTGTGTGGCCGACCGGTCAAGACCGGTCGGCTCTGCTTCCTTTTTGCCCAGAGATGTGGCTGACCGGTCGGACGACCGGTCTGGCTTGTTTTTCTTCAACTTTTTCTTCTTTTCTTCATTCTCTTTTCTCCCTCTTTCTTCTTCTTTCTTTGGTCCATCTTAAAACTTCCTCCAATGTCTTCAAATAACCCTTTTTGATCTCCAATTGGATGAAGTCCGCTCTCATCCCTACAATCACAAAACATATGTTAGATGGGCCTTTAAATCATGAAAATCATGCAAACCATGTCATGTAATGTGCAATGCAATGTATAAATTAGAGGTTCAACACACCCCCCAACCAGCTTTTTGCTAGTCCCAAGCAAAACATGCGTGAAACAATTTCAAACCTCCAAACCCAACTCTCCTTCAGAACCCATGATTCTATCCATTCCAAGATGTACAAGTATAAAATTTGGAAAAATTAGGTGATAGAAGCTGAAACCTTGGACTCTCCAAACATAAAAGGTGTCTACATGAAATTCCCGCTGATTGATTGATAAATAGAAGAACTTGAACAAATTCAACCTAGTGTGCATAGTGAAAGTTCATCTCATGAGTTGCTGGGATCATCTTCTTCATAGATTAAGTAAACCAAGGATTTTAAGGTGCACAGAGCAACAACAAGCCTATGACAGGAATTTGCCTTACCGTCCTTCCGACGGCTTTCACACTACGTCCCATTTCCGGCTTTGGTTACGGTTCGACCATCCCCCGGTTGGTAATAGGTAGCCCTTTTCAGAATTTTCCACCATTTTTCTTTCCTTCCCGATTTCATCCTTTCTTTCCTTTTTCTTTTAAATTAGATAGGATTTTTAGAAATCCATATCTTCTGTTATTTTCCCATGGACAAGGATGGACAAAATACCCCGGCTTGGCTGCTCAACACCTTTAAATCAAAGTCTAGCTAATCCACAAATCACATAACCCTATCAACTCATGAAAATCGTGTAATGTGAACTTGGTGTAAAGGTGTTCAAATTTTCTATCAATCACAACAATAGGGAACTAACATATAAAACCATTATGTCGAGAGAAAATCAAGACCTACAACATCACACACTTCATATCTCCTTTTCTTATACTCATAGCATCTCAAATGTATAGAAACAAGATTTTCTAAAAGAGTTTTGAGATGTTAGAAAATTCAAAAAAAGTTTGCACATATGAAGCTCGGAATGTTGCAATATGCTAGATGAGGAATCCCATCTCACCCCCCAACCAAATCTTGCATTGTCCTCAATGTAAAAAGATATTTAAGTAGCATGAACATGAGAGCAATGATAAAATATGAGAGAGTGAGAATCAATAGTACCTGAGAGAGCGATCATGGAAGTCTCCAACCCAACAACTAAAACCTACTAAAACAGTAAAACTGAAGAAAACCTACCTATGCTATACCTCCATCAGACTAGGAGATCAATCATCCTGATAGACAGGATCATTCAGAGTGATGGACACGCCCTCTGAATCAAATTTCTCAACAAATGGTTTAAGGTGTTATCCATTAACTTTAAAACAGTTACCATTTGCTGCATTTTCAATCTCAACAGCCCGATGAGGAAAAATTTCTTTGATAATATATGGGTCGGTCCATCGAGATCGTAATTTTCTCGGAAAAAGGTGAAGTCGGGAATTATACAAGAGTACTTTCTGTCCTTCATGGAAAGATTTCCTGAAGATGTGTTTGTCATGGAAAGCCTTCATTCTACTCTTGTAAATTCTCGAGTTCTCATATGCATCGTTCCGGATTTCATCAAGCTCATTTAATTGGAGTTTGCGAAGCGAGCTAGCCTTGTCCATGTCAAAATTTAAAGCCCGAATTGCCCAATAGGCTTTGTGTTCTATCTTCACAGGCAAGTGGCAAGCTTTCCCATAGACAAGTCTATAAGGGGACATTCCAATGGGTGTCTTATAGGCGGTACGGTGGGCCCAAAGTGCATCATCTAATCTTAGGGACCAATCCTTGCGATCCGGTCTCACCGTCTTTTCAAAATCTGTTTGATTTTCCTATTAGAGATTTCAGCTTGCCCACTTGTTTGTGGGTGATATGGGGTACTCACTTTGTGCCTAATACCATATTTCTTCATTAAAGATTCGAAAGGTCTATTGCAAAAGTGAGAACCGCCATCACTAATGATGGCCCGAGGCGTCCCAAATCTAGAAAGTATGTTTTCTTTGAGGAACGTAAGAACCAAACGATGATCGTTGGTTCTACATGGGATAGCCTCTATCCATTTAGACACATAGTCTACGGCAAGCAAAATATAGACATGTCCGAAAGATGAGGGGAATGGTCCCATGAAATCGATGCCCTAGCAGTCAAAGACTTCAAGATGTTGAATTGGGGTGAGAGGCATTATATTTCGATGGGATAATCCTCCTAACTTCTGGCAGCGCTCGCACGCTTTGCAAAACTCGTGGGTGTCCTTAAATAACGTAGGCCAATAAAAACCACACTGCAGAATTTTCGCAGTTGTTTTCTTGGCTGAAAAATGACCCCCACATGCTTGATCATGACAAAAGGAGATGACTGAATTGTGTTCATCATCCGGGACACATCTCTTTATAATTTGGTCTGGGCAATATTTAAACAATAGAGGTTCATCCCAGAAAAATCTGCACACTTCCCTTAGAAATTTACGTTTGTCTTGCGCAGTCCAATGAATCGGCATCGCACCTGTGGAAAGATAATTAGCTATATTAGCATACCATGGTGGATGCATAGCAACAAAGAGTTGCTCATCAGGGAATGAGTCCTCAATAGGTGACTCGTCAATGGAATTTGGTAGGACTAGGCGGGATTGATGATCTGCCACCACATTTTCTACCCCCTTCTTGTCTTTGATCTCTAAGTTGAATTCTTGAAGGAGTAGGATCCATCTAAGCAAACGGGGCTTAGCATCCTTCTTAGAAAGAAGGTATTTCAGCGCCGCATGATCCGTATAAACAAGACTTTGGATCCTATTAAGTATGGCCTGAATTTGTCCAAGGCAAAAATGACAGCTAGGAGCTCTTTCTCCGTAGTCGAATAATTAACTTGGGCGGGATTCAAGGTCCTACTTGCGTAATAGATAACATGGGGTTTCTTATCCTTCTTTTGGCCTAACACCGCCCCAATAGAAAAATCGCTCGCATCGCACATCAACTCAAAAGGAATGGACCAATCTGGTGGTTGCATGATAGGAGCGGTTGTCAACATGTCCTTTAGCTTTGAAAAAGCTAATTGACATTCGGTACTCCACTCAAATTGGTTCTCCTTTTGTAAAAGGTTGCATAAAGGCCTTGAGATATGACTAAAATCCTTTATAAACCTTCGATAGAAACCGGCGTGTCCAAGGAAGGACCGCACATCGCGTATGCTTTTGGGTGGTGGTAGATTAGAAATTATGTCAATTTTTGCCCGGTCTACCTCTATTCTATTGGACGAGATGATATGTCCAAGGACTATTCCTCTTTGTACCATGAAATGGCACTTTTCCCAGTTTAATACAAGTTGCTTCACCTCACACCTCGTCAAGACCAACTTCAAGTGGTTGAGACACTCATCAAATGTACTACCAAAAACAGAAAAGTCATCCATGAATACCTCAAGAAACTCACCCACCATGTCTGAGAAAATACTCAACATGCATCGTTGGAATGTGGCGGGTGCATTACATAACCCGAATGGCATCCTTTGGTAAGCGAAGGTGCCAAGGGCATGTAAATGTGGTTTTCTCTTGGTCTTCCGGAGCTATCTCAATTTGGTTGTATCCGGAATAACCATCTAGGAAGCAATAATAGGAATGGCCTGCCAACCTCTCCAAAATTTGATCCATAAATGGGAGAGGGAAGTGGTCTTTCCTAGTAACCGTGTTGAGCTTCCTATAATCAATGCATATACACCAACCGGTGGTCACCCTAGTTGGTATAAGCTCGTTGTTGGCGTTTTCAATGATGGTAATACCGGATTTCTTGGGGACGACTTGGATAGGACTCACCCATTAGCTATCTGAGATAGGGTAGATAATACCCACATCCAATAGCTTTAACACCTCGACTTTGACAACCTCCATCATGTTTGGATTTAGCCGTCTTTGAGGTTGTCTAGTCGTTTTTGCATTTTCTTCAAGGTGTATTCGGTGAGTGCAAACCGAAGGATCTATCCCTATGAGATCCGCTATTGTCCAACCTATGGCTTCCCTATGTTCTTTGAGTAACTCAATCAACTTGAGCTCTTGGTCTTTCTCAAGGTGGGAGGCAATGACAACTGGGAACGTTTCCTCTTGACCCAAATATACGTATTTAAGCTCGGATGGCAATGGTTTGAGGTCAAGCTTCGGTGGTTTGATGTTAGACGGTAGAGGCCTTGATGTGGTTGGTGGCAATTTTTCAAAATGAGGCCTCCACCGGCTAGTACCAACTACCGGTCTTTCTATATTCAATGCTTGCATAATTTCACTAATGATGGGGTCTTCAGAATCCATGAAATGTGCTAAGCATGTCTCCAAGCTTTCTAGTGGTTCAAGTTGGAGGAGTTCTTCTTCTTCAAAAGTTTCAAGCATGTTTACCTCGAAGAACTCATCATCATCGACATCCCTATGCCTTTTGCCCAAGTGAAACACATTTACCTCTAGTGTCATGTTTCCAAAAGATAGTTGCATCACCCCATTCCGGCAATTGATGATTGCGTTTGATGTGGCAAGGAATGGGCGGCCTAATATTACCGGTATTTGGGTGCTAGCATCCAAAACCGATTGTGTGTCCAAGACGATAAAATCTACCGGGTAGTAGAATTTGTCAACTTGGACTAGAACATCCTCAACTATCCCCCTCGGTACACGGATAGATCTATCAGCGAGTTGCAACGTGGTTTTGGTGGGTTTTAATTCACCAAGACCCAATTGCTCATATACCGAGTATGGGATCAAGTTCACACTCGCCCCCAAATCTAACAAGGCACGTTCAATCCGGTAGTCTCCAATGATACATGAGACGGTTGGACTACCGGGATCTTTGAATTTTGGGGGGGTCTTTTGAGTGAGGATGGCACTCACTTGCTCAGTTAAGAAGGCCTTCTGCTGCACATTATATTTGCGTTTCGTTGTGCATAGGTCTTTTAGAAACTTGGCATAAGAGGGGATTTGTTTGATGGCATCAAGCAAAGGGATATTAATCTTGACTTGTCTGAAAATCTCTAGAATATCATGAGAATTTGGGAGAGATTTTGGGGCAACCAATCTTGAAGGGAATGGTGCCACGGGCTTGTAAATGCATTCCGGTTGTTGTGGGGCTAAGTTAGATCCATCTTCATCCTTAGAATTTACCGGATCATTAGGCTCATCGGCCTTCACCGGAATAGTTTTGTCAATTTGTTTACCACTTCTAAGGGTGGTGATGGATTTGGCTTGCTCCATGTTTTGGTTGGAAGGATTAGGGGTGCTCACTTTATGTACTTGCTTTGGATTGGGCTGAGGTTGGGCCGGAAAGGTCCCTTCCCTAGCATTCAAGCGTCCCTTAATCTCATCAACCGAGGCTTTAAGCTCTTGGAACATTTACTGATTCGATTGATTGATTTGCGTTTGCCCTTGTATAAACGCCTTCAAGGTATCCTCCATTGAGAATTGAGGTGGGGCCATATTTTGCATGGGTGGCCCTCTTTGAGAATTGGTAGGATTGCTCGTAGGAGCATTCTTCCAACTAAAATTTGGGTGGTTCTTCCAACTCTCATTGTACGTATTACCTACCGGTCCATTGAAAGGCCGTTGATAACCATATGTGGCATTGGAGTGTTCATGTAATACCTCTTGGAATGCAGGAATTGTGGGACAATCTTGCGTAACGTGTAAATCAGTGAGGCAAATCCCACATATGGTTTCAACAGCTTCATTGGACTTGGGAACTCCACTTTTACTAAGTTCCATGGCTTCAACCTTCCTTGTGAGGTTGGCTATCCTTGCATTCACATCGTCTTCCTCCTTAAGGACATAGATCCCTCCTTTCTCTTGAGTGGGCTTGGAGTTATTAGGTTTATCTGATGTATCCCAAGATTGGGAATTTTCAGCCAACATGTCCAAGTAACTACAAGCCTCATCTGAATTTTTACTCATAAACTCGCCATTGCACATCATCTCCACAAATTGGCGCATATTGGAACTTAATCCATCATTGAAAAAGTTTATAATTCGCCAACTCTCATAGCCATGATGTGGGCAAGCAAGCAAGAGATCTTTAAATCTTTCCCAACATTGAAAAAAAGATTCACCTTCTTTGGCCGAGAAATTCATTATGGCCCTTCGAAGGGTGTTCGTTTTATGAGCCGGGAAGAAATTTTTCAAGAATTCCCGGTTCATCTCAACCCATGACCCAATTGAATGTGGTCTGAGAGAGTGAAGCCAATCCTTGGCTCTTTCTTTCAAAGTGAAAGGAAAAGGTTTAAGTCTGATAGTATCCTCGGAAACATTGGTGTAATGCAAGGTGGCCAACACTTCTTCAAATTCTTTCAAGTGTAAGTATGGGCGGTCAGAATCTAGCCCATGGAATTTTGGTAAGAGTTGAATTACACCCGGTTTTATGTCAAAATTTCCACCGTTTGCTGGTAGAACCACGCAAGAGGGTGTAATTGTTCGGGCAGGTTGTAGGTAGTCCCGTAGTGATCTCATTGGAGGAACATTATGTACCTCATTCTCTCCTACTCCTTCTTGATTTGTGTTTGTAGTTGGAGTAGGGGGGAGGATTCCTTAAAGGTGTTTGTTCCATACTTCCCAAACTTTCACAATGCTCTTGATAATTTCGGACTCGTCTATATGAACTGACAATGGTCCAACTAAACCACCTTCAGATTGGAGACGATTTGAGTGATTACGTTCCCAACGGGACATAAACCACTCAACCAAAATTCAAAACTAATCCTAAATCCTAAAAAACTGAAATCTGAAAAGAAATTCTGCAAAAAGCTAAGTTAGAAAGGTATCACCTGATGCGCTTGAACTAGAGAGGAATTCCTACAAAACAGAAAAGTTTGTTAGTTCTAAGAAAATCAGAAAAAAATATCTATTTCTACTTCTACAACCACTGAACTATTTGAAAACCGTTATCTATCTCCCCGGCAACGGCGTCATAAACTTGTTCGATCGCGTCAAGTGTAAGGCTGCGATGTAGTAATAAATCTCGGAAAGAACCGAGGTCGATCCACAGGGAATTAGAAACAATCTCCAAACTACTCTAGCAACTCAGTTTTTGGAAGAAAATCAGATTAATTGAGTAATTAACCAAAACAGTAACTTTAATAGAAAATCAGTAATTCAAAGTACTAAGGCATTCAAGGATCCACTTGTAGCAATCCCATGTTAATTTAATCAATCCAAGTAGAGAACACAACTAGATTTGAAGTCCTATCTCTCATCTAGTTGGAAAATAAAGCATTCACACACATTCAATCCAAATCAAGTTGAACTTCCAAGTTCTAGTCCCATTCAATCAATGTAGAATTCAAAACCATAGCCTTGGGAGTAACAACCATGCCTATGGACTATGGCCTGCTCAAGGGTTACTATAATTCGAATCTAAACAAGCATTATATGATAATCTCAGAGAATTGCAAGGAACTCATGTCCGGAGCACATGAACTCTCATAAAACATCTCAAACTACCACTTTTAGAAACTAGAACATGAGAAAAAATCAAACTTGAATTAAAATAACTTGAATTAAACTGAATCCAACATGGAATTAACTATAAGCTTCACCTCTCAGCCTTAGCTGAGAGGTTCTAGCTGAGCATATTCATGCTTCAACTAAAAACTCTTAATAAAAGCATAAAACTAGAAAAACTGGAAATAGAAGAGTTGCAGACGCTCCATGACAGCTTCCTCTCTCCAAAACCACGTCCCTTAGCTTCTATGATACCCTAAGAAGAGCCCCTAGGTGTCCTTTTATAGCAAGAAAGCTCCCTTGCGTCGAAAACATCCAGAATCTGTGAAAGGTTACGCAGTGCGCAGCAGTTTTCGGAGTCCAGATTTAGAAAGGACTCTGTTTACGCAGTGCCGACCGGTCTAGACCGGTCAGACTGGGCTTTTAAATAGTCTAGGGAGTGCAGCCGACCGATCAAGACCGGTCGGGCTTTGTTTAAACAAGATGGACAGCGTGCATAACCGACCGGTCAAGATCGGTCGGTCTCTTTATGCTTTGTCCAGTGTACATGGCCGACCGGTCAAGACCGGTCGGCTGTTCTTCAATGGGATCAGCTTGTGTGGCCGACCGGGCAAGACCAGGTCGGCTCTGCTTCCTTTTTGCCCAGAGATGTGGCTGACCGGTCGGACGACCGGTCTGGCTTGTTTTTCTTCAACTTTTTATGCTTTTCTTCATTCTCTTTTCTCCCCCTTTCTTCTTCTTTCTTTGGTCCATCTTAAAACTTCCTCCAATTTCTTTAAATAACCCTTTTTGATCTCCAATTGGATGAAGTCCGCTCTCATCCCTACAATCACAAAACATATGTTAGATGGGCCTTTAAATCATGAAAATCGTGCAAACCATGTCATGTAATGTGCAATGCAATGTATAAATTGGAGGTTCAATAAGGGTCCATTTAGAACCTGTGAATGAAGGTCCAAGGTGGACCAAAGAAGGAAGAAGAAAGAGGGAGAAAAGAGAATGAAGAAAAGAAGAAAAAGAAGAAGAATGGTTAGTCGGACCGGTCGTCCGACCGGTCTGCCAACAGGTCGGTGGCTGCTAGGAAACCCTCTGGACTAAAAATACATGTAGTCCGACCGGTCTTGACCGGTCGGCCATCAAGGTGGGAAGTCCACTGCACTCCCTGGACTGTTAAACAGAGTGGTCCGACCTGTCGTGACCGGTCGGCCAGGCTAGTCCGACCGGTCGGCCACATACAAAAATAGGCAATTTCTATTTCTGGTTCCGAAAATTGTTGTGCACTGCGTAACCTTACGCGGTTACTAGAAGATTCCGACGCAACCAAGCGTCCTCACTATAAAAGGACACCTAGGGGCTCATCCTAGGGTATCATAGAAGCCAAGGGACGTCGTGGGAGAAGAAGGAAGCCGTCGTGGAGCGTCTGCAACCCACCAAACTCCAATTTTTCTAGTTTTTATGTTTTCTAATTTCAGTTCTAGTTATAGTATGACAATGCTCGGCTAGAATCTCTCAGCTAAGGCTGAGAGGTGAAGCTTGTAGCTAATTTCATGATTTCATTCAGTTAATTTAAGTACTTTCAATTCAAGTTTGAATTTTTATCTATTTTAGTTCTTCAAGTTGATAATTTGAGATGTTTTATGAGAGTTCATCTGCTCCGGACATGGATTCCTTGCAATCTCTGATATTATCATATGGTGCTTGTTTAGATTTAAATTATAGTAGTCCTTGAGCAAGCCAGAGTCCATAGGCATGGCTGTTACTCCGAAGGCTATGATTTTGAATTCTACGTTAATTGAATGGGACTAGAACTTGGAAGTTCAACTTGAATGGGATTGAATGTGTTTAATGCTTTATATTCCAAGTAGATGAGAGATCGGACTTCAAATCTAGTTGTGTATCTTGCTTGGA
This sequence comes from Liriodendron chinense, assembly GCA_003013855.2. Taxonomy (NCBI): domain Eukaryota; kingdom Viridiplantae; phylum Streptophyta; class Magnoliopsida; order Magnoliales; family Magnoliaceae; genus Liriodendron; species Liriodendron chinense. The sequence goes on from ML058516.1 coordinate 336,906, forward strand.
TTGATTGGATTGACATGGGATTGCTACAAGTGGATCCTTGAATGCCTTAGTACTTTAAATTACTGGTTTTCATTAAGTTACTGTTTTAGCATAACTATTCAATTGAATCTCCTATTTCTTGCAAAATTAAGTTGCTGGAGTAGTTTGGAATTTGTTATCCAATTCCCTGTGGATCGACCTCGATCTTACCGAGTTTTATTACTACATCGTAGCCTTACACTTGAGGCGAGCGAACAAGTTTTTGGCGTCGTTGCCGGGGAATTTAGATAACGATTTTCAAATTATTTTGGTGGCTATAGAAGTAGAAGTAGATAGGTTTTCTAATATTTTTAGAACTAACAAATTGTTTTGCTTTGTAGGATTTCTTCTCTAGTTCAAGCACATCGGGTAATACCTTTCTAACTTAGCTTTTCACAGATTTTTTATTTTCAGATTAATTTCAGATTTCTAGGATTTAGGTTTAGTCAGTTTTTGGTTGAGTGGTTTATGTTCCGTTGGGAACGTAACCACTCCAATCGTCTCCAATCCGAAGGTGTTTTAGTTGGACCATTGTCAGTCCATAGACGAGTCCAGGAATTACCAAGAACGTTGTGAAAATTTGGGGAGTATGGATCAAATACCTTTAAGGAATCCTCCCCCCCTACTCCAACTACAAACGCAAATCAAGAGGGAGTAGGAGAGAATGAGGTACATAACGTTCCTCCAATGAGATCACTGCGGGATTACCTACAACCAGCCCGTGCAATTACACCCTCTTGCATGGTTCTACCACCAAACGGTGGAAACATTGACATAAAGCCGGGTGTAATTCAACTTATACCAAAGTTCCATGGGCTAGACTCTGATAGGCCATATCTGCACTTGAAAGAATTCGAAGAAGTGGTGGCTACCTTGTAATACACCAATGTTTCTGAAGATACCATTAAGCTTAAACTCTTTCCCTTTTCATTGAAAGAAAGAGCCAAAGATTGGCTTCACTCTCTTAGACCACATTCGATTGGGTCATGGAATGAGATGACCTGAGAATTCTTGAAAAAGTTCTTCCCGGCTTATAAAACGAACACCCTTCGAAGAGCCATAATGAATTTCTCGGCTAAAGAGGGTGTATCTTTCTTCCAATGTTGGGAGAGATTTAAGGACCTCCTACTTGCTTGCCACATCATGGCTATGAGAGTTGGCGAATTATAAACTTTTTCAATAATGGATTAAGTTCCAATATGCGCCAATTTGTAGAGATGATGTGCAATGGGGAGTTTATGAGCAAAAATCCAGATGAGACTTGGAGTTATTTGGACATGTTGGCTGAAAATGCCCAATCTTGGGATACCTAAGATAAACCCAATAACCCCAAGCCTATTCAGGAGAAAGAGAAAGGAGGGATGTATATCCTCAAGGAGGAAGACAACGTGAATGCAAGGATAGCCAACCTCAAAAGGAAGATCGAGGCCATGGAACTTAGAAAAGTGGAGTTCCAAAGCCCAATGAAGCTATTGAGACCATATGTGGGATTTGTCACGCCGATTTACACGCTACGCAAGATTGTCCCACAATTCCTGCATTTCAAGAGGTGTTACATGAACATGGGAATGCCACATATGGGTATCCACGGCCTTTCAATGGACCGGTGGGTAATACGTACAATACTAGTTGGAAGAACCAAGCAAATTTCAGTTGGAAGAATTCTCCCACGGGCAATCCTACCAAATCTCAAGGAGGGCCACCCCTGTAAAATATGGCCCCACCTCAGTTCTCAATGGAGGATACCTTGAAAGCGTTTATACAAGGGCAAACGCAAATCAATCAAACAAATCAGCAAATGTTCCAAGAGCTTAAAGTCTCGGTTGATGAGATTAAGGGACGTTTGAATGCTAAGGAAGGGACCTTTCCGGCCCAACCTCAGCCCAATCCAAAGCAAGTACATGAAGTGAGCATTCCTAATCCTTCCAACCAACACATGGAGCAAGCCAAATCCATCACCACTCTTAGAAGTGGTAAACAAATTGACAAATCTATTCCGGTGAAGGCCGACAAGCCTAATGATCCGGTAAATTCTGAGGATGAGGATGGATCTAACTTAGCCCCATAAGAAACGGAACGCGTTTACAAGCCCGTAGCACCATTCCCTTCGAGATTGGTTGCCCCAAAATCTCTTCCAAACTCTCATGATATTCTAGAGATTTTCAGACAAGTCAAGATTAACATTCCTTTGCTTGATGCCATCAAACAAATCCCCTCTTATGCCAAGTTTCTAAAGGACCTATGCACAACAAAACGCAAATATAATGTGCAGCAAAAAGCCTTCTTAAATGAGCAAGTGATTGCCATTCTTACTCAAAAGACCCCCCCAAAATTCAAAGATCCCGATAGTCCCACCATCTCATGTATCATTAGAGACTACCGGATTGAGCGTGCATTGCCAGATTTGGGGGCAAGTGTGAACTTGATCCCATACTCGGTATATGAGCAATTGGGTCGTGGTGAATTAAAACCCACCAAAACCATGTTGCAACTCGCTGATAGATTTATCCGTGTACCGAGGGGAATAGTTGAGGATGTTCTAGTCCAAGTTGACAAATTCTACTACCCGGTAGATTTTATCGTCTTGGACACACAACTGGTTTTAGATGCTAGCGCTCAAATATCGGTGATCTTAGGCCGCCCATTCCTTACTACATCAAACGCAATCATCAATTACCGGAATGGGGTGATGCAATTATCCTTTGGGAACATGACATTAGAGGTGAATGTGTTCCATTTGGGCAAAAGACATAGGTATGTTGATGATGACGAGTTCTTCGAGGTGAACATGCTCGAATCTTTTGAAGAAGAAGGAACTCCTCCAACTTGAACCACTAGAAAGCTTGGAGACATGCTTGGCACATTTCATGGATTCCGAAGACCCCATCATTAGTGGAATTGTGCAAGCATTGAATATATAGAGACCGGTAGTTGGTACTAGCCGGTGGAGGCCCCATTTTGAAATGTTGCCACCAACCACATCAAGGCCTCTACCGTCTAACATCAAACCACCGAAGATTGACCTTAAACCTTTGCCATCCGAACTTAAATATGTATATTTGGGTCAAGAGGAAACTTTTCCAGTTGTCATTGCCTCTCACCTAGAGAAAGACCAAGAGCTCAAGTTGATTGAGCTACTTAAAGAACATAGGGGAGCCATAGTATGGACAATAGCGGATCTCAAAGGGGTAGATTCTTCGGTTTGTACTCACCGTATACACCTTGAAGAAAATGCAAAAATGACTAGACAACCTCAAAGAAGGCTAAATCCAAACATGATGGAGGTTGTCAAAGCCAAGGTGTTAAAGCTATTAGATGTGGGTATCATCTACCCCGTCTCGGATAGCCAATGGGTGAGTCCTACCCAAGTTGTCCCCAAGAAATCCGGTATTCCCATAGTAGAAAACGCCAACAACGAGCTTATACCGACTAGAGTAACCACCGGTTGGCGTATGTATATTGATTATCGGAAGCTCAACACGGTCACTAGGAAAGACCACTTCCCTCTCCCATTCATGGATCAAATTTTGGAGAAGTTAGCGGGTCATTCTTATTATTGCTTCCTAGATGGCTATTCCGGATACAACCAAATTGAGATAGCTCCGGAGGACCAAGAGAAAACCACATTTACATGCCCGTTTGGTACCTTCGCTTACCGAAGAATGCCATTCGGGCTATGTAATGCACCCGCCACATTCCAACGATGCATGTTGAGTATTTTCTCGGACATGGTGGGTGAGTTTCTTGAGGTATTTATGGACGACTTTTCTGTTTTTGGTTGTACTTTTGACGAGTGCCTCAATCACTTGAAGTTGGTCTTGATGAGATGTGAGGAGAAGAACCTCGTTTTAAATTGGGAAAAGTGTCATTTCATGGTACAAAGAGGAATAGTCCTTGGACATATCATCTCGTCCAATGGAATAGAAGTAGACCAGGCAAAAATTGATATAATTTCCAATCTACCACCACCCAAAAGCATACGCGATGTGCGGTCCTTCCTTGGACACGTCGGTTTCTATAGAAGATTTATAAAGGATTTTAGCCATATATCAAGGCCTTTATGTAACCTTCTACATAAGGAGAACCAATTTGAGTGGAGTGCCGAATGTCAATTAGCTTTTTCAAAGCTAAAAGACATGTTGACAACCACTCCTATCATGCAACCACCAGATTGGTCCATTCCTTTTGAGTTGATGTGCGATGCGAGCGATTATGCTATTGGGGTGGTGTTAGGCCAAAAGAAGGATAAGAAGCCCCATGTTATCTACTACACAAGTAGGACCTTGAATCCCGCCCAAGTTAATTACTCGACTACGGAGAAAGAGCTCCTAGCCACCATCTTTGCCTTGGACAAATTCAGGCCTTACTTAATAGGATCCAAAGTAATCGTTTACACAGATCATGCGGCGCTGAAATACCTTCTTTCTAAGAAGGATGCCAAGCCCCGTTTGCTTAGATGGATCCTACTCCTTCAAGAATTCAATTTGGAGATCAAAGACAAGAAGGGGGTAGAAAATGTGGTGGGGGATCTCTATCCCGCCTAGTCCTACCTAATTCCATTGACGAGTCACCCATTGAGGACTCATTCCCTGATGAACAACTCTTTGTTGCTATGCATCCACCATGGTATGCTGACATAGCCAATTATCTTTCCACAGGTGCGATGCCGATCCATTAGACTGCGCAGGACAAACGTAAATTTCTAAGGGAAGTGCGCAGATTTTTCTGGGATGAGCCCTTATTGTTTAAATATTGCCCAGACCAAATTATAAGGAGATGTGTCCCTAATGATGAACATAATTCCATCATCTCCTTTTATCATGATCAAGCATGTGGGGGTCATTTTTCCGCCAAGAAAACCACTGTAAAAATTCTATAGTGTGGTTTTTATTGGCCCACGCTATTTAAGGACACCCACGAGTTTTACAAAGCATGCGAGAATTACCAAAAGTTAGGAGGATTATCCCGTCGAAATATGATGCCTCTCACCCCAATTCAACATCTTGAAGTCTTTGACTGTTGGGGCATCGATTTCATAGGATCATTCCCCTCATCTTTTGGACATGTCTATATTTTGATTGCCGTAGACTATGTGTCTAAATGGATAGAGGCTATCCCATGTAGAACCAACGATCATCGCATGGTTCTCAAGTTCCTCAAAGAAAACATACTCTCTAGATTTGGGACGCCTCGAGCCATCATTAGTGATGGTGGTTCTCACTTTTGCAACAGACCTTTTGAAGCTTTGATGAAGAAATATGGTATTAGGCATAAAGTGAGTACCCCATACCACCCACAGACAAGTGGGTAAGCTGAAATCTCCAATAGGGAAATCAAACAGATTTTGGAAAAGACGGTGAGACCAGATCGCAAGGATTGGTCCCTAAGATTAGATGATGCACTTTGGGCTCACTGTACCATCTACAAGACACCCATTGGAATGTCCCCTTATAGACTCGTCTATGGGAAAGCTTGCCACTTGCCTGTGGAGATAGAACACAAAGCCTATTGGGCAATTCGGGCTTTAAATTTTGACATTGACAAGGTTAGCTCGCTTCACAAACTTCAATTAAATGAGTTTGATGAGATCCAGAACGATGCATATGAGAACTCGAGAATCTACAAGAGTAAGATGAAGGCCTTTCATGACAAGCACATCTTCAAAAAATCTTTCCATGAAGGACAGAAAGTACTCTTGTAAAATTCCCGACTTCATCTTTTCCGAAAAAATTACGATCTCGATGGACCGGCCCATATATTGTCAAAGAAGTTTTTTCTCATGGGGCTGTTGAGATTAAGAATGCAGCAAATGGTAATTGTTTTAAAGTTAATGGACAACGCCTTAAACCATTTGTTGAGAAATTTGATTCAGAGGACATGTCCATCACTCTGAATGATCCCGTGTATCAGGATGATTGATCTCCTAGTCTGACGGAGGTATAGCATAGGTAGGTTTAGTTGTTTAGTTTTACTGTTTTAGTAGGATTTAGTTGTTGGAGTTGCAGACTTCCATGATCGACTCTCTCAAGTACTACTATTCTCACTCTCTTATATTTTACCATTGATCTCATGTTTCATGCTCATTACATATCTTTTCACATTGAGGACAATGTAAGATTTGGTTGGGGGGTGAGATGAGATTCTTCATCTAGCATGTTGCAACATTTCGAGCAGCATGTTACAACATTTCGAGCAGCATACGTGCAAATTTTTTTCGAATTTTCTAAAATTTCAAAACTCTTTTAGAAAACCTTATTTCTATGCATTTGAGATGATATGAGTATAAGAAGAGGAGATACAAAGTGTGTGATGTTCTAAGTCTTGAACTTCTCCTAACATAATGGTTTTATATGTTAGTTCCCCTATTGTTGTGAGTGATAGAAAATTTGAACACCTTTACACCTAGTTCACATTACACGATTTTCATGGGTTGAAAGGATTATGCGATTTGTGGATGAACTGGACTTTTTGATTTAAAGCTGTTGAGAAACCAAGCCGGGGTACTTTGTCCATCCTTGTCCATGGGAAAATAACGAAAGATATGGATTTCTAAAAATCCTATCTAATTCAAAAGAAAAAGGGAAAAGAAGGATGAAATTGGAAATGATGGAAAATTCCGAAGAGGGCTACCTATTACCAACCGGGGGATGGTCTACCCGTAACCAAAGCCGGAAATGGGACGTAGTGTGAAGGTCGTCGGAAGGACGGTAAGGCAAATTCTTGTCATTGGCTTGTTGTTTCTCTGTACACCTTGAGATCCTTAGTTTAGTTGATCTATGGAGAAGATAATCCCAGAAACTCATGAGATGAACACTATGCACACTAGGTTGGATTTGTTCGAGTTCTTCTATTTGTCAATCAATCAGCAGGAGTTTCATGTAGGCACTTATTATGCTTTGAGAGTTAAGGTTTCAATTTCTATCACTCAATTTCTCCAAATTTTATACTTGTATGTCTTGGAATGGATAGAAACATGGTTTTTGGAGGAGAGTTGGTTTGGAGGTTTGAAATTGTTTCACGCATGTTTTGCTCAGGACTAGCAAAAAGCTGGTTGGGGGGGTGTGTTGAACCTCTAATTTATACATTGCATTGCCCATTACATCGCATTATATGCATGGTTTTCATGTTTAGAAGGACCATCTAATGCATGTTTTGTGATTTTAGGAATGAGAGCAGACTTCACTCAATTGGAGACCAAAAAGGGTCCATTTAGAACCTGTGAATGAAGGTCCAAGGTGGACCAAAGAAGGAAGAAGAAAGAGGGAGAAAAGAGAATGAAGAAAAGAAGAAAAAGAAGAAGAATGGTTAGTCCGACCGGTCGTCTGACCGGTCGGCCAACAGGTCGGTGGCTGCTGGGAAACCCTCTGGACTAAAAATACATGTAGTCCAACCGGTCTTGACCAGTCGGCCACCAAGGTGGGAAGTCCACTGCACTCCCTGGACTGTTAAACAGAGTGGTCCGACCAGTTGTGACCGGTCGGCCAGGCCAGTCTGACCGGTCGGCCACATATGAAAACAGACAATTTCTATTTCTGGTTCCGAAAATTGTTGCGCACTGCATAACCTTACTCTGTTTCTGGAAGATTCCGACGCAATCGAGCGTCCTCACTATAAAAGGACACCTAGGGGCTCTTCCTAGGGTATCATAGAAGCCAAGGGACGTCGTGGGAGAGGAAGGAAGCCGTCATGGAGCGTCTGCAACCCTCCAAACTTCGATTTTTCTAGTTTTTATGTTTTCTTATTTGAGTTCTAGCTGTAGTATGACAATGCTCGGCTAGAATCTCTCAGCTAAGGCTGAGAGGTGAAGCTTGTAGCTAATTTCATGATTTGATGCAGTTAATTCAAGTACTTTCAATTCAAGTTTGGATTTTTATCTATTTTAGTTCTTCAAGTTGATAATTTGAGATGTTTTATGAGAGTTCATGTGCTCCGAACATGGATTCCTTGCAAATCTCTAAGATTATCATATGGTGCTTGTTTAGATTCGAATTATAGTAGTCCTTGAGCAAGCCATAGTCCATAGGCATGACTGTTACTTCCGAAGGCTATGATTTTGAATTCTACATTGATTGAATGGGACTAGAACTTGGAAGTTCAACTTGAATGGGATTGAATGTGTTTAATGCTTTATATTCCAAGTAGATGAGAGATAGGACTTCAAATCTAGTTGTGTATCTTGCTTGGATTGATTGGATTGACATGGGATTGCTACAAGTGGATCCTTGAATGCCTTAGTACTTTAAATTACTGGTTTTTAAGTTACTGTTTTAGCATAACTATTTAATTGAATCTATTATTTCTTGCAAAATTAAGTTGCTGGAGTAGTTTGGAATTTGTTATCTAATTCCCTGTGGATCGACCTCGGTCTTACCGAGTTTTATTACTACATCGCAGCCTTACACTTGAGGCGAGCGAACAAATCTTCTCTTATTAAAGCGGCACTAAGGGCAGTAGAAGATAGATAAATAAAGAAGAAGTTGTTTGTGTGCAACAAGTTTTGACAGAACGGGTGGTGCACTCATATATTGCTTCAGTTGTTGGAAGGCCTCTTCGCATTGCGATGTCCACTCCCAATCAGATTTTGCGGTGGCTTGGAGGAGTTTAAGGAAGGCTAAACACTTGTCAGAGGCCCGCGAAATGAACCTATTCAACGATGATATACGACCAGCCAGGCATTGGACATCCTTAAGGGTAGTCAGGAGATTTCATCTCGACCAATGCCTTTATTTTTTCAGGATTTGCCTCGATTCCTCGTTGGTCGACCATAAATCTGAGAAATTTACTAGCAGAGACTCCAAACGCACATTTCATGGGATTTAGCTTCATTTGATACTTCCTCATCAAGTCGAAGGCTTCTCAAAGATCTGTAAGGTGGTCGTTTTCTACAACACTTTTCACAAGCATGTCGTCGACGTAAACCTCCATATTCCTACCGATTTGTGTGGTGAATATTTTATTGACGAGGCGCTGATAGGTGGCCCCCGCATTTTTAAGACCAAAAGGCATTACTTGGTAGCAATACAGACCTCGGTCAGTGATGAAGGCAGTGTGCTGGCTATCAGGTGGATGCATCATGACCTGGTTATAATCGGAATAGGCGTCCATAAAACTGAGCAAGGCATGCCTTGTGGTTGAATCAACCAGTTGGTCGATTCGCGGGGTCGGGAAGCTATCTTTGGGGCATACTTTGTTCAAATCCGAATAGTCAATACACATTCTCCACTTGCCATTTGCTTTTCGAACGAGAACCACGTTCGCGACCCACTCTGGATAGTCTACTTCTTTTATAAAATTGACAGTGAGCAGCTTCTCGACTTTAGCTTTAATTACCATTTGCCTTTCTGCAGTGAAAGCACGTCGACGTTGATGAACAGGTTTATACTTCGGATCAATGTTCAGACGGTGTGCTATGACGCTGGGGTCGATGCCCAGCATGTCTCTATGAGACCAGGCAAACACATCTTGGTATTCGGTGAGGAAACGGACCAGATTTTCCCAAAAGACATTGGTTAAAGAGGACCCAATGTATACGACTTTGGACGAATCGTCTTCTGTTAGGTGGATTGCCACTGTCTCTTCTCCGGGAGTTCCTGATTGGAGAGCATTTTCTCTTGGATCCAACGAGGTAGCCGTTGGAAGGCTTGGTGAATCTTGTGCCACCATCATAACTGGTGTTGTCTGAGCCTTCTTTCGGTCTCTTATGGCTATCTCATAACATGAACGTGCTTCCTTTTGATGTCCTCGTACAACCCTAACACCATTCGAGGTAGGAAATTTGACGCATAAATATAAAGGATGTAAAGCTGCCCCAACCTTATTAAGCGATGGTCGCCCCAAAATGGCGTTGTACGCTGACCTCCGGTCTACCACGAGGAAATTAACGAAGATGGTCGTTTTCACTGGACTTTCTCTAAAGGTGATTGGGAGGTGAATGCTTCCTTCCGACGTTTCCACCTCTCCCCCGAAGCCGATGAGGGGAGTTGAGACTGGTTTGAGGAGGCTTCTAGGCAAGTGCCATTTTGTTGAAAGCCTCGAGGTATAGAATATCGACAGAGCCACCTGTATCCACCATAATACGATGAGTCAGATAATTTGAAACCTTTAGTGCGATGACGATGGAGTCTTCATGAGGGAAGTGGATCCCCTTTGCATCCTCGAGGGAGAAGGAGATTGGATGATGGCCAAATTCTGACTTGTTAGGTGTCTGTTCCAGCCAATAGATATGTTGGGGTTTCTTTGACGCCTTACGAGTATAAGCTTTCCTCGAAGCTTGAGAATCTCCCCCACAAGCTGGCCCTCCGGCAATGGTCCGGATCTCTCTGGCAGGCTCAGCATCTTCTTGCGGAGTGTGATGGTGAGGTGACTTCTTCTGGTGTGATGCACCTTCTCCCCTTTTAGGCGACCGACCTTGCCGAACAATATAATCCTGAAGATGACCTTTTCGAATGAGAGCTTCGATGTGGTCTCGTAAAGATATGCAATCTTGGGTACTATGCCCATGATCTTTGTGAAAATAACAAAACTTGCTCTTATCTCTCTTTTCGGGATCAGATTTGATCTTTGCAGGCCATTTCACGTATGGTTTATGCTTGATTTCCATTAGCACCTTTTCAGGGGATCGATTAAGAGGAGTTTAGTTATGGTATTTACCCGAATAAATCTTCTTGGGAGAGCGGTCTCAGTCGATCACGCCGATATTTCTTATCTGGGGGAGAGGTTTCCTCTGGCTTGCGCTTCTTGCCATGTATGCCATGACGTGCCAAAGCAACTTCTTCTGCATTGATATATTTCTGAGCTTTTGCTTGGAATTCCACCATAGTTTTAGGAGGGTTCTTATCTAGGGCGAATCTAAATCTTTCGCTTCTAATTCCGGCTATAAGGGCGGTGAGGCCTTTTTCTTCGGTATAACTGTTGAGCTCTTAATTGTGCATATTCTAACCCCAAATTCATCACTCATTATGCATGGTTTTCATGATTTAAAGGCTAATCTAATGCATAGTTTTGTGGTTGTAGGAATGAAAGTTGCTTTGCCCAATTGATGACCAAAAGGGCACATTTAGGAGCCTTGGATGAAGACCCAAGGTGGGCCAAAGAAAGAAGAAAGCAAGGAGAGAGGAGAGAGGAAAGAAACAAGAAAATAATGCAGAAAATTAGGCTAGACTAGTCAAGACCGGTCGGCCAGGAGACCCACGACCGGTCAAGACCGGTTGGCCATGGGTAGAAATTCTTCACATGTTGCTGGACTGCCACCCAGACAGGCTAGACCGGTCTTGACCGGTCGGCCATGCAAATTCCAGCTTTGTAGATTGCAGGCAGCAGGCCATTCCCGTTTCTGATTTTTCGGACCAGTTTTTTGGGCCCATCTTAATGATATTTGGAAATCCAACACATCCATGTCGAAGAGGAGCTCGACGTCGAACTAACCCAATGGTTTCGTGTCGATCGGAGCTACGGATTGATCGTGGTGGCCAAAACAATACGAACTGTCCAGAAAGTTCTAGATTTCGTTGTTCCACTCTGGGCCGGTCCAGGTGGCCCATCATTGATGATATGAAGAATCTACTTTGACCATCTTTTAGACAACATCCATATATGAATAACCACAAAGTTTTAGATCAAAAGGATGTGTTGTAAGATCGTACCGGTTGAAGAAAGATGGACCATCCAGAAAGATCCAACTGCGCAGAGTTTATAAAAGCACTAAGTGTTCTAATTTTTGGACCATATTCTGGGATTGTTTTGGACAATCTAATCTGTCTATCATGTAGAGGAGGAAGTTTTCTACCAATGTTCAAAATGTGGGATCAATCCGACATCTGTACACTCCGGAGCGTTGAAAGCAAGATGACTGGTTCTGAAGGTACTCGAAGTGCGTGATTTTGAGAGGCGGTCGGTGATCTGATTGGTGGGCCCATTCAGAGGATAATCTTGGAAATCTAAATCATTTATGAGGAAGATCACATTACAAGGAAGCTATAAATCAATTTTGAAGGCAATCCAACCATTGGTTAAGCCGTACCAAACAAATTCTGCTATGTTGCTGTACTATTGCTGCACTATAAAAGGAGGTGCTCTCTTCTATTCCAGGGCAACCAAGGACGTGGGGAGCAAGGAGTTCAAGTCATAGGAGGCTTCTCCAGCGAGTTTTTCTTCCTTTTCTTAGTTCTAGTTTTATTTTTAATATGCTTTTCATTAGCTAATCTCTTAGCTAGAGCTAAGAGGTAAACCTTATAGTTTTCTTAGATTGTTTAATTCGTTTTATTGGTTTTAAAGTTGGAATTCATGATTATGAACTATGGTTTGAAGTTTATACAAGCTTTAAATAGTTTTTCTTAGTCTTATGATGACTCATGGATGTTTGGGAGAATTACTTAAATTCTTAATTGGTTTGCATCAGTCTAGACCTGTATGATCCGAGGAATTGGAGTGCGCTCTAGTACTATGATCTTCATGTGGAGACTTCCTCCCCAAGTTCTACTTTTCTGAATTTCTGTAATATGTATGGATTGTGCATGTGATTTGAATCAAGTTCAAATCATGATCTAGCCTTGTCTTGTGACAGGACTTGAGGATGGTTATGATTGTGAACTGAACCTTTTGGAATGGGGAATGACTTATGCAATTGAGCATGCTCAGCTCAGCCTACATTGAGTGAATCCTATGCATTGAACTTACATATGACAGATTGTTTGGTTTAATAGCTCTATCATCCGACTAGATAGATCTTAATATCGATTCTAGTTGAGAAAGTGAGAAACCATAGCGAATTATGCATCTAAAAAGAGCTATAAGTGGTTCATTGATGCTCTAGTTATCTTTCCATTATCAGATTTTCTATTTTATGTTAAAAATCAATTTCACAAACCTCTTTGATTCTACTTATTAGGATAGTTTGAATTGTTTACTTCCTTCCCTGTGGATCGACCTCGGTCTTACCGAGATTATTACTACATCGCAACCCTACACTTGGGGAAGCGAACAAGTTTTTGGCGCCGCTGCCGGGGAAGAGGTTAAACAGTTCTAATTGTTCTAGTAGCTATAGAGTAGTTTTAGTTAGGTAGGATTTTTTTATTTTTATAGAAGTAGATTTTCTGAATTTTTTTTTTCTAGATTACTAACAATTTTTTGTTGATTTTGTAGGACATTGTTGCTGACATAGCTCTCACCTTCACGGGTAACATCTCTCCATCTCCCTTTCTTCTTTTTGTTTTTCTTCTTAGATTAGGGATTATTTCAACTTCTTATAATTTCATTATGAATGATTGGACGGGTGGATTGTCTAAATCCTTTTGGAAGATGAGAGGATGAACCAAATAAAAAATCATTATGATTGGAACCGTTACAAGCATGAATATTTTTCTAGGACTCAATCTTCTTGTAATACTCCCCCACATAATACGTTGCGAGATTACCGGAACGACAACAATGTGCATAACTTGTCGCCAGGTAAAACAATGGGAGAGTATCAGAAAGAGATGAGTAATGTTCCACCAATTAGGATAATGTTCCACCAACTATCTAATAGCACAACATATGGCATGCATAATCCTAATAGGTGGGAGCATCAAAATTTCAATTTGGGAGACGAGCCAACCATGGATGACAACAATTATCCTCAAGAGTTTCTTTCTCATGAGCCACAACCGACACGAACTCTTGAGGATACACTGCGAGAGTTTATGAAAATAACTGAGCAATGCATACAAAACCTCTCGCCATCTCAAAATATTGAACCCAACATTGGGAACACCGAATCAATCCCCAACAATGAGGAGGATGAGGCTATCCAAACCCAACCTTCTCTAGATTTAATGACTAAACTTCTAGAGGATATTGATCTCAGTGATCCCACCATTACCATTGATTATGGTGAATCAATTATCTCTTTTAGCTATTCCGATTTGAATGATGAAGAGATTTCAAGGACGGTTGACGAACCCGAGGAATCTACAAAATCTGAAAGTGATAGTTTGATTGCCTACAATAAGGGTTTGAAGGATGATTGTGAGTCCATGATTTCTTCTTCCAAAGGGCCGAATGTTTTTGAGTCATCGGAAGATATTCTTGCTAGAGAGATGGCCGAAGTTGATATTTTTGAGTCCTTCCACCAACAACACATGCCGGATTCTATTGTGGAAGAACTCCCTTGGGTTGAAAATTCTGTTTCGTTGGATGATGGGGTGACACAATCTGAAATTTCAAAAGATCAACCAATGCTAGATGATGTGCTTACCACTGAATCTAAAAAATTTTCTTTGGAAGACCTCCCCTCTATAGAGGAGGAATTCCTTACCCTTAAAGCAGAATTTTCTCAATCACTTAGGGAGAACGAGGACCCTTCATCCGACTCTCTCGATTTCCTAGAAGAATACATGACCCACCCCTATGATCTTGATGATGAGATGATTATGGAGTTGGATAGTTTGTTAGACACGGTGTCGGTGCCTGAAGAACACCATTCCATTGATTTACACTCTTTATCATTATTTGTAGAAACACCGTGCAATTCTGAATTTGTGGAGGAGACAACCCAAACTGAAAAATACTTAATGAATGTCTCTCCACCATCATGGGTTCTTCAACCTATTGAAAATCCTGATTGGGAGGACCCGTTTTTAATCAACTACAACCCAATTCAGAACTTGAGGAGATATCTTTTTGCTACTCTTATCTCCTCCTTACATGCGTGTGGTGCACACTATGATTGGACCTTCATGAAGAAACGCACCCATGTATACATTCGAGCAGGACTTTGGATGGTCCTCATGAGAAACCTATTGAAATTCATGAAGATCCTGCTCAAATTTGATCATGTAGTCGATCAGACTAATCAAAGGTAGGTAGGTAGGTTAGGATTTCTTTCTGCATTTAGGATTGAATAAGTCTCATTGAGACAATGGAAGATGATAGAATTGATCAACTTGTTACCTCAGGTACTCTCGTTCTCCCTCTCCTTTGTTTTATGTCATTGCTCTCATGTCATGCATATTGCATATCTTATTACATTGAGGACAATGTAAGATTTTGGATAGGGGGTGAGATTCCTTAGATGAATCTACTAGCTTTTGTGACATTTCGAGCAATTATGTAGAAAATTTTCGATTTTTCTAAAATTCAAAACTCTTTTGGAAAACTTTGTTTCTATGCATTCATGATGATACGAGTATAAGAAGAGGAGATACGAAGTGAGTGATGTTGCAAGCTTTGAATTTCTCTTAATATAATGGTTTTATATGTGAATTCCCCTATTTATGTGAGTGATAGAAAATTTGAACACTTTTACACCTAGTTCACATTACACGATTTTCATGGGTTGAAAGGATTATGTGATTTGTGGATTAGCTAGACTTTGATTTAAGGTGTTGGGAAACCAAGCCGGGGTACTTTGTCCATCCTTGTCCACGGGAAAATAACGAAAGATACGGATTTCTAAAAATCCTATCTAATGAAAAAGAAAAAGGAAAAGGAAGGATGAAATTGGGAATGATGAAAAAATGGTGGAAATTTTCGATTAGGGCTACCTACTACCAACCGGGGGATGGTCTACCCGTAACCAAAGCCGGAAATGGGACGTAGTGTGAAAGTCGTCGGAAGGACGGTAAGACAAATTCCTGTCATTGGCTTGATGTTGCTCTGTGCACCTTGAAATCCATAGTTTAGTTGATCTATGAAGAAGATAAGCCTAGAAACTCATGAGATGAACTTTCACTATACACACTAGGTTGAATTTGTTCAAGTTCTTCTATTCATCAATCAATCAGCGAGAATTTCATATGGACACTTATTATGTTTTGAGAGTTTAAGGTTTTAACTTTTATCACCTAATTTTTCTGACTTTTACACTTGTGTGTCTAGGGATGTATAGAAGCATAGTTTCTGAAGGAGAGTTAGTTTTTGGAGAATTGAACTTGTTTCACGCATGTTTTGCTCGGGACTAGCAAAATGCTGGTTGGGGGGTGTGTTGAGCTCTTAATTGTGCATAGTCTAACCCCAAATTCATCACTCATTATGCATGGTTTTCATGATTTAAAGGCTAATCTAATGCATAGTTTTGTGGTTGTAGGAATGAAAGTTGCTTTGCCCAATTGATGACCAAAAGGGCACATTTTGGAGCCTTGGATGAAGACCCAAGGTGGGCCAAAGAAAGAAGAAAGCAAGGAGAGAGAAGAGAGAAGAAAGAAAGAAGAAAATAATGCAGAAAATTAGGCTAGACCGGTCAAGACCGGTCGGCCAGGAGACCCACGACCGGTCAAGACCGGTCGGCCATGGGTAGAAATTCTTCACATGTTGCTGGAATGCCACCCAGACAGGCTAGACCGGTCTTGACCGGTCGGCCATGCAAATTCCAGCTTTGCAGATTGCAGACAGCAGGCCATTCCCATTTCTGATTTTTCGGACCAGTTTTCTGGGCCCATCTTAATGATATTTGGAAATCCAACACATCCATGTCGAAGAGGAGCTCGACGTCGAACTAACCCAATGGTTTCGTGTCGATCGGAGCTACAGATTGATCATGGTGGCCAAAACAATACGAACTGTCCAGAAAGTTCTAGATTTCGCTGTTCCACTCTAGGCCGGTCCAGGTGGCCCATCATTGATGATATGAAGAATCTACTTTGACCATATTTTAGACAACATCCATATATGAATAACCACAAAGTTTCAGATTAAAAGGATGTGTGGTTTGATTGTACCGGTTGAAGAAAGATGGACCATCCAGAAAGATCCAACTGCGCAGAGTTTATAAAAGCACTAAGTGTTCTAATTTTTGGACCATATTCGGGGATTGTTTTGGACAATCTAATCCGTTTATCATGTAGAGGAGGAAGTTTTCTACCAATGTTCAAAATTTGGGATCAATCCGACATCTGTACACTCCGGAGCGTTGAAAGCAAGATGACTGGTTCTGAAGGTACTCGAAGTGCGTGATTTTGAGAGGCGGTCGGTGATCTGATTGGTGGGCCCATTCAGAGGATAATCTTGGAAATCTAAATCATCTATGAGGAAGATCACATTACAAGGAAGCTATAAATCAATTTTGAAGGCAATCCAACCATTGGTTAAGCCGTACCAAGCGAAACAAATTCTGCTATGTTGCTGTACTATTGCTGCATTATAAAAGGAGGTGCTCTCTTCTATTCCAGGGCAACCAAGGACGTGGGGAACAAGGAGTTCAAGTCATAGGAGGCTTCTCCAGCGAGTTTTTCTTCCTTTTCTTAGTTCTAGTTTTATTTTTAATATACTTTTCATTAGCTAATCTCTTAGCTAGAGCTAAGAGGTAAACCTTATAGTTTTCTTAGATTGTTTAATTCGTTTTATTGGTTTTAAAGTTGGAATTCATGATTATGAACTATGGTTTGAAGTTTATACAAGCTTTAAGTAGTTTTTCTTAGTCTTATGATGACTCATGGATGTTTGGGAGAATTACTTAAATTCTTAATTGGTTTGCATCAGTCTAGACCTGTATGATCCGAGGAATTGGAGTGCGCTCTAGTACTATGATCTTCATGTGGGGGCTTCCTGCCAAAGTTCTACTTTTCTGAATTTCTGTAATATGTATGGATTGTGCATGTGATTTGAATCAAGTTCAAATCATGATCTAGCCTTGTCTTGTGACAGGACTTGAGGATGGTTATGATTGTGAACTGAACCTTTTGGAATGGGGAATGACCTATGCAATTGAGCATGCTCAGCTCAGCCTACATTGAGTGAATCCTATGCATTGAACTTACATATGACAGATTGTTTGGTTTAATAGCTCTATCATCCGACTAGATAGATCTTAATATCGATTCTAGTTGAGAAAGTGAGAAACCATAGCGAATTATGCATCTAAGGAGAGCTATAAGTGGATCATTGATGCTCTAGTTATCTTTCCATTATCAGATTTTCTATTTTATGTTAAAAATCAATTTCACAAACCTCTTTGATTCTACTTATTAGGATAGTTTGAATTGTTTACTTCCTTCCCTGTGGATCGACCTCGGTCTTACCGAGATTATTACTACATCGCAACCCTACACTTGGGGAAGCGAACAAGTTTTTGGCGCCGCTGCCGGGGAAGAGGTTAAACAGTTCTAATTGTTCTAGTAGCTATAGAGTAGTTTTAGTTAGGTAGGATTTTTTTATTTTTATAGAAGTAGATTTTCTGAATTTTTTTTTCTAGATTACTAACAATTTTTTGTTGATTTTGTAGGACATTGTTGCTGACATAGCTCTCACCTTCACGGGTAACATCTCTCCATCTCCCTTTCTTCTTTTTGTTTTTCTTCTTAGATTAGGGATTATTTCAACTTCTTATAATTTCATTATGAATGATTGGACGGGTGGATTGTCTAAATACCTTTTGGAAGATGAGAGGATGAACCAAATAAAAAATCATTATGATTGGAACCGTTACAAGCATGAATATTTTTCTAGGACTCAATCTTCTTGTAATACTCCCCCACATAATACGTTGCGAGATTACCGGAATGACAACAATGTGCATAACTTGTCGCCAGGTAAGACAATGGGAGAGTATCAGAAAGAGGTGAGTAATGTTCCACCAATTAGGATAATGTTCCACCAACTATCTAATAGCACAACATATGGCATGCATAATCCTAATAGGTGGGAGCATCAAAATTTCAATTTGGGAGACGAGCCAACCATGGATGACAACAATTATCCTCAAGAGTTTCTTTCTCATGAGCCACAACCGACACGAACTCTTGAGGATACACTGCGAGAGTTTATGGAAATAACTGAGCAATGCATACAAAACCTCTCGCCATCTCAAAATATTGAACCCAACATTGGGAACACCGAATCAATCCCCAACAATGAGGAGGATGAGGCTATCCAAACCCAACCTTCTCTAGATTTAATGACTAAACTTCTAGAGGATATTGATCTCAGTGATCCCACCATTACCATTGATTATGGTGAATCAATTATCTCTTTTAGCTATTCCGATTTGAATGATGAAGAGATTTCAAGGACGGTTGACGAACCCGAGGAATCTACAAAATCTGAAAGTGATAGTTTGATTGCCTACAATAAGGGTTTGAAGGATGATTGTGAGTCCATGATTTCTTCTTCCAAAGGGCCGAATGTTTTTGAGTCATCGGAAGATATTCTTGCTAGAGAGATGGCCGAAGTTGATATTTTTGAGTCCTTCCACCAACAACACATGCCGGATTCTATTGTGGAAGAACTCCCTTGGGTTGAAAATTCTGTTTCGTTGGATGATGGGGTGACACAATCTGAAATTTCAAAAGATCAACCAATGCTAGATGATGTGCTTACCACTGAATCTAAAAATTTTTCTTTGGAAGACCTCCCCTCTATAGAGGAGGAATTCCTTACCCTTAAAGCAGAATTTTCTCAATCACTTAGGGAGAACGAGGACCCTTCATCCGACTCTCTCGATTTCCTAGAAGAATACATGACCCACCCCTATGATCTTGATGATGAGATGATTATGGAGTTGGATAGTTTGTTAGACACGGTGTCGGTGCCTGAAGAACACCATTCCATTGATTTACACTCTTTATCATTATTTGTAGAAACACCGTGCAATTCTGAATTTGTGGAGGAGACAACCCAAACTGAAAAATACTTAATGAATGTCTCTCCACCATCATGGGTTCTTCAACCTATTGAAAATCCTGATTGGGAGGACCCGTTTTTAATCAACTACAACCCAATTCAGAACTTGAGGAGATATCTTTTTGCTACTCTTATCTCCTCCTTACATGCGTGTGGTGCACACTATGATTGGACCTTCATGAAGAAACGCACCCATGT
Source organism: Liriodendron chinense (assembly GCA_003013855.2). Lineage (NCBI taxonomy): Eukaryota > Viridiplantae > Streptophyta > Magnoliopsida > Magnoliales > Magnoliaceae > Liriodendron > Liriodendron chinense. Next base: position 356,715 of record ML058516.1, read on the forward strand.
ATACATTCGAGCAGGACTTTGGATGGTCCTCATGAGAAACCTATTGAAATTCATGAAGATCCTGCTCAAATTTGATCATGTAGTCGATCAGACTAATCAAAGGTAGGTAGGTAGGTTAGGATTTCTTTCTGCATTTAGGATTGAATAAGTCTCATTGAGACAATGGAAGATGCTAGAATTGATCAACTTGTTACCTCAGGTACTCTCGTTTTCCCTCTCCTTTGTTTTATGTCATTGTTCTCATGTCATGCATATTGCATATCTTATTACATTGAGGACAATGTAAGATTTTGGTTAGGGGGTGAGATTCCTTGGATGAATCTACTAGCTTTTGTGACATTTCGAGCAATTATGTAGAAAATTTTCGATTTTTCTAAAATTCAAAACTCTTTTGGAAAACTTTGTTTCTATGCATTCAAGATGATACGAGTATAAGAAGAGGAGATACGAAGTGAGTGATGTTGCAAGCATTGAATTTCTCTTAATATAATGGTTTTATATGTGAATTCCCCTATTTATGTGAGTGATAGAAAATTTGAACACTTTTACACCTAGTTCACATTACACGATTTTCATGGGTTGAAAGGATTATGTGATTTGTGGATTAGCTAGACTTTGATTTAAGGTGTTGAGAAACCAAGCCGGGGTACTTTGTCCATCCTTGTCCACGGGAAAATAACGAAAGATACGGATTTCTAAAAATCCTATCTAATGAAAAAGAAAAAGGAAAAGGAAGGATGAAATTGGGAATGATGAAAAAATGGTGGAAATTTTCGATTAGGGCTACCTACTACCAACCGGGGGATGGTCTACCCATAACTAAAGCCGGAAATGGGACGTAGTGTGAAAGTCGTCGGAAGGACGGTAAGACAAATTCCTGTCATTGGCTTGATGTTGCTCTGTGCACCTTGAAATCCATAGTTTAGTTGATCTATGAAGAAGATAAGCCTAGAAACTCATGAGATGAACTTTCACTATACACACTAGGTTGAATGTGTTCAAGTTCTTCTATTCATCAATCAATCAGCGAGAATTTCATATGGACACTTATTATGTTTTGAGAGTTTAAGGTTTTAACTTTTATCACCTAATTTTTCTGACTTTTACACTTGTGTGTCTAGGGATGTATAGAAGCATAGTTTCTGAAGGAGAGTTAGTTTTTGGAGAATTGAACTTGTTTCACGCATGTTTTGCTCGGGACTAGCAAAATGCTGGTTGGGGGGTGTGTTGAGCTCTTAATTGTGCATAGTCTAACCCCAAATTCATCACTCATTATGCATGGTTTTCATGATTTAAAGGCTAATCTAATGCATAGTTTTGTGGTTGTAGGAATGAAAGTTGCTTTGCCCAATTGATGACCAAAAGGGCACATTTAGGAGCCTTGGATGAAGACCCAAGGTGGGCCAAAGAAAGAAGAAAGCAAGGAGAGAGAAGAGAGAAGAAAGAAAGATGAAAATAATGCAGAAAATTAGGCTAGACCGGTCAAGACCGGTCGGCCAGGAGACCCACGACCGGTCAAGACCGGTCGGCCATGGGTAGAAATTCTTCACATGTTGCTGGACTGCCACCCAGACAGGCTAGACCGGTCTTGACCGGTCGGCCATGCAAATTTCAGCTTTGCAGATTGCAGACAGCAGGCCATTCCCATTTCTGATTTTTCGGACCAGTTTTCTGGGCCCATCTTAATGATATTTGGAAATCCAACACATCCATGTCGAAGAGGAGCTCGACGTCGAACTAACCCAATGGTTTCGTGTCGATCGGAGCTACAGATTGATCGTGGTGGCCAAAACAATACGAACTGTCCAGAAAGTTCTAGATTTCGCTGTTCCACTCTAGGCCGGTCCAGGTGGCCCATCATTGATGATATGAAGAATCTACTTTGACCATCTTTTAGACAACATCCATATATGAATAACCACAAAGTTTCAGATTAAAAGGATGTGTGGTTTGATTGTACCGGTTGAAGAAAGATGGACCATCCAGAAAGATCCAACTGCGCAGAGTTTATAAAAGCACTAAGTGTTCTAATTGTTGGACCATATTCGGGGATTGTTTTGGACAATCTAATCCGTCTATCATGTAGAGGAGGAAGTTTTCTACCAATGTTTAAAATTTGGGATCAATCCGACATCTGTACACTCCGGAGCGTTGAAAGCAAGATGACTGGTTCTGAAGGTACTCGAAGTGCGTGATTTTGAGAGGCGGTCGGTGATCTGATTGGTGGGCCCATTCAGAGGATAATCTTGGAAATCTAAATCATCTATGAGGAAGATCACATTACAAGGAAGCTATAAATCAATTTTGAAGGCAATCCAACCATTGGTTAAGCCGTACCAAGCGAAACAAATTCTGCTATGTTGCTGTACTATTGCTGCATTATAAAAGGAGGTGCTCTCTTCTATTCCAGGGCAACCAAGGACGTGGGGAGTACTGGAGTGAATGGAATGGGGAGGTATTAGCGGGGCTTGGTTGCCGAGTGGCATTCGATTAGAAGGAGGAGGATTTGGTTGGACTTATGGCTCATTTGCAGAATGTCTGGAAGCCACTGGTATAGGTTGTGCCAGCAATCCTTCAGAAGGTTGTCGTTGGGGCTCCAGGAAGTGCTGATCAAGCCGATTAGATAAGGCTTGAAATTCGACGTTGAGGGTTAGGAGCGTGTTTTCGAGGAAACGCATGACATCCTCTTGATTTTCGGAAGTATCAAATAACGGGTTTTGTGATGGCATGTCGGGATCTCCCTGAGGGAGGCTCGCCGAAGTAGTTTGAGGGATGGACGCTGGTTCGGTAATGTCAGGCTGAGGTAACGTCTACCTTGAAGTGGAAGGATGAACTGTCTTTTTGGGAGGCATGGTGGGAGGATTTCGATCGGTGGTGAAAGCGTCTAATCTTGATGATCAAACGAAATTCCCACAGACGGCGCCAATCTGTTTACATCGGATTTGGTAACAGGGTCCTCCAGATGTTCACCTTCCTTCCGGGCAGTTTCCTTCTGAATCTGAAATAGCACAAAGGAAAACTAAGGGTGGTCGGCGTCCGGCCGTTAGCCCTCCGAAGCTTAAGTTAGACGGGACTTGATTGCAAAGGGAATGAAGAGTTTGAAAGTTTAGAGATCGTGTATTGTGTACCTTCCTTATCGATGAAGTCATCCATTTATATAGATCCAAGTGACCTAATCTGTTTACACAAGGAATCAAGATTATCCCTGATTTCTGGGGATAAGAGGTTTATCCATTTGATCCCGAGATAATAGAATGGTTCAATCGATTTAGACCTCTAGTAAATCATGTTCCCTGACGAGAATCCCCTGAAGTTCAGGACCATGAATCAAGATAAGCCCAACATTGGTCTATATGGGTTACTGGTACTAAAAAATGGAGAATGCTTTGATTCAGAAATAACTACTCGCATGTTGAGATACGACCCCCTTTCGGTGACTACGAGCCGAGCTGCTCGCATGTCGGGAACTGCTCACGGGACGGGCTGCTTGCATGTTGAGATGCGACACCTTTTCAACGACCACGAGACGAGCTGCTCGCAGGTCAGGAAGCTATTCTGTACTCTCCTAATATTCAAGCATCGACCATAAGAGCTCGATGACTCGGTGGTTACGCATTGTACTTACCCAATATGCGAGCCTCGGCCATGTAGGCTCGCGAGTCGAATACTACTAAGAGGGTGCTCGCACGTCTCGAGTCCTCGCGAGATTCTCTGACCATTGTAATTTGACTATAACATAGCAAAAACTTAATTTTTTAAAAATGGGTTTTTTTTATTTTTTATTTTATAAAGATTATGCTCAGACGAATCTTCTTGGGAAGAAACTGATATAAGGAGAATAGAAACATCAAAACCATACTTTTAGAAGATTGGTTCTTCCTTCTTCAAAAGATTAGGTTTTAGTTAATCTTTTGCCAGAAGCTAAAGTTCAGCACACTTTTGAAAGGTTAAATCTTATACAAATAAGATAATTCCAAAGCCATTTGAAAGTTTGATCTACTATGCCAAAACACTAGAAAAATGGCGATTCAAAATTAGCAACTGATTTTGGAACGTTACATGGGCTATCATATTTCGTCATGTTCTTAAACTTGTCCATTGTTGGGAAAACCGATAGCGAAAGCAAGCCAAACACAAAGCAAAATATGGAATCAAATGAACAACACAATGCAATCACACATGCATGCAATCAACCACACAAAGACAATCCGATTTTTTGTGAAAAAACCCCTCAATGGGTGTTGCGCCTCCAATTTATACATTTGCTAACCCATTACATCACATTATATGTATGGTTTTCATGTTTAAAAGACTCATCTAATACACTTTTTTGTGATTGTAGGAATGAGAGGGAGACTTCACCAATTCATGGTTAAAAGAGTCACTTTTTATGCCTTGAAGATTAAAGAAATAAAGGACATGAGATGGAGGAAAGATGCAATGCAATGGAGGAAGAAAAGTGTGAAAAAGCCACAATTTACAACCTGACTGACCGGCCAGCCAAACCCTTTAGAAACAGCAAACTCTCTGGACTAATTTTATGAAGGTCGACTTGTGGTCCGACTGGTTGGATGATAGGTCGGCCATGTACTTTCTAAAGCAGATTTCAAATAGAGGTAGTTTTTAGTTTTTTGGCCCTATTTTTGGGGGCCATCTTGGTAATGTTTGGAAATCTAACACATTCATGTCGAAGAGGAGCTCGATGCCGAAATAACCCAAGTGGTATCATGTCGATCGGAGCTACGGATTGACCGTGGCGGCCAAAACAATACGAACTGTCCAGAAGGTTTCCAGATTTCGTTGTTCAACACTGGAATGGTCCAGGTGGCCCATCATTGATGATATGAAAAATATAATTTGACCATCTTTTAGATCACATCTATATATGAATAACCACAAAGTTTCAGATCAAAAGGATGTGTTGTTTGATCGTACTGGTTGAAGAAAGATCGACCATCTAGAAAGATTCAACTGTGCAGATTTTATAAAAGGCCTAAGTGGTCTAATTTTTGCACCCAATTTTGGAGTTGATTTGTAAAATTTAATCCATCTATCATTTAGAGGAGGAAGGTTTCTACCAATTTTCAAAATTTAAGATTAATCCGACCTCTATACACTCCGTAGCGTTGAAAGCAAGATGACTGGTTCTAGAGGTACCCGAATTGTGCAATTTTGAGAGGCGGTCGTTTATCTGATTGGTGGGCCCATTCAGAAGATAATCTTGGAAATTTAAATCATCTATGAGGAATATCACATTACAAGGAAGTTACAAATCAAATTTGAAGGCAATCCGACCATTGGTTAAGCCGTATGAAGCGAAACAAAATCTGTTATGTTGGGGTACTCTTGCTGTATTATAAAAGGAGGTGCTCTCTTCTATTCCAAGGCAATCAAGGACGTGGGAAGCAAGGAGTTCAAGTCCTAGGAGGCTACCTAGCCTCCTACAGCTAGTTTTTCTTCCTTTTCTTAATTCTAGTTCTAGTTTTAATATGTTTTTTCTTAGTTAACCTCTTAGCTAGAGCTAGAGGTGAAATTTGTAGTTGGTTTTAATGCTTTAATGCTTTTATTTCAAGTACCCTTTTCTTAATTTTGTATTTTGAACTTCTAGTTTGAATAAAGTTTGGATTTTTAGATGAATTATGTGAGTTTGTGTACTCCGGACATGAGTTCCTCGCAATTCTCTAAGATTGCCATAATGAGTTTGTTTAGATTCGAATTATAGTAACCCCAGAGCATGCCATAGTCTCTTGGCATGGCTGTTACTTCGAAGGCTACAAGTTTGAATTCTATGTGCTTCATTAGAACTAGAATTTGATTTTCAGTTTTAAGTGGGACTGTTTGTGCTTGAATGTTAAATCATCCAATTAGATGAGAGATAGGACTTTGATTCTAATTGTGTTGTGCTTAGATAAATGGATTGGTATTGAACTCTTATAAGTGGATCCTTGATGCTCTAGTTCTACCCAAATCTTAGATTTCCTATTTAGTTCTTAAAAACTGCTTTTTTAAAAACTTCTTAGATTCAAGTTATTAGAGTAGTTGGAATTGTTTACCTCTTTCCCTGTGGATCAACCTCAATCTTACTAAGATTTATTACTACATCACAGCCTTGCACTTGAGGTGAGCGAACAAGTTTTTGGCGTCGTTGCCAGGGAAAAGGTTAAACGATTCTAATTGTTCTTATAGCTATAGAGTAGTTTTAGTTAGGTAGGATTTTCAATTTTTATAAAAGTAGATTTTCTGATTTTTTTTCTGGATTACTAACAATTTTTTGTTTGATTTTGTAGGAGATTGTTGCTGACATAGATCTCACTCTCTATTGAGTAACATCTCTCCATCTCCCTTCTTTTTGTTCTTTTTTCTAGATTAGGGTAGTTTCCAATTCCTTAAAATTTCATCATGTATGACTGGACGAATGGTACGTATGAGTACCTTTTGGAGGATGAGACGTCGGATTGGGGGACCCAAACTCATTGTGATAGGGATCCCTCCAAGCATGAGTATTTTTCTGAGATTTAAAGAACCTCCACTACCCCCCCATGTAAGACGATGCATGAGTACATCAATGCAAATAATACACATGTTAAGACATAACGTAAGACGATGAGGGAATACCGGAACGAAGCAAAATCGAATAATGATCATCTAGAGAAAAATTATGTGATTATAGGATTGAAAATAACATGAGTGTTCCACCGGTTATGGTAGGAGGTGTGCAACAATAAAAGGAACGTGTGAATAGTAGCCAACTGGTTAAGACAATATGTGATCACTTGTATGGATATGCCTATCAACCATCATATAACTCTTCATCCTACAATGCGTATAGTCTTAATTAAGGAAACCACCATTCTCCTTGTTCAAGGGAAGAATCAACTGTGGTTATTAACAATCACCCTAAAACGTCTTCCTCTTGTGATGACATGTATACACAAATACTTGAGGAATTATGGAAAGAGTATGTAGATGAACAATTAAATCAAGTTTACTTACCATCTTGTGAAGACGTTGAGCCCGAAATTGGAGACATCGAATTAATCCCCTCTAATGAGGAGGATGGGACTACCCAAGTCCCACCTTCTTCAGATTTAATTAATAGACTTTTAGAAAAGATTGATCTCGATGATCCCAATGTCATCATCAATTATGGTGAGTCCATAATCTCTTTTGGATGCTTTGAACTTAATGATGAAGAGATTTCAATGATGGTTGACGAACCTGAGGAATCTATTAAATCTGAAAGCAATAGTGGGGTTACTTACAATGAGGGTTCAGTGGATGCTTATGAACCTATGGTTTCTTTTTCCCAAGGGCATAATGATTATGAGTCTCTAGAGGATATGCATGCTAAAGAGATGACCGAGGTTGATATTTTTGAGTCACTCCACCAACTTGACATGCTTAATTTTAATGTGGAGAATGATACTCCCATGAGTGAAAATTTAGATTCTTTGAACGAATGCTTGGCTCACTTTGAAAATTCAAACAACCCCATTATTCATGAGATTGTTAAAGCCTTGCATACTTCCGACTTGGTGCCTCATACTAGTTATGGAGAACCTAATTTAGAAGAATTCCACTCCATGGAGGGCAAGTCCCTCACCATCAAAACTGAATTTTACACTCACTCAAGCAAGATTATGATCCTTCATCCGACTATCTCGATTTTCTAGAGAAATGCTTGGCCCATTCTTACGATCTTGATGATGAGATGATTAAGTAGTTGGATATTTTATTAGACACGGTGTCGGTGCCTGAAGAACACTATTCCCATTGATTTACACTCTTTACCATTATTTGTGGAAGCACCGTACAATTATGAAATTGTGGAGGAGACAACTTTCACTAATGAAAACTTGATGAATGTCTCTCCACCATCATGGGTCCTTCAGCCCATTGAAAATTCTGATTGGAAGGACCCGTTTTTAATCAATCATAACCCATATCAGAATTTGAGGAGATATCTTTTTTCTGCTCTTATCTCATTCTATCATGCATGTGGTGCACATAAATATTGGACTTCAATGAAGAAAAGCATCCATGTTTACTGTCGAGCAGGACTTTGGATGGTCCTTATGAGAAATTTATTAAAATTCATGAAGATCCTGCTAAAATTTGATCATGTAGTCGATCGGACTAATCAAAGGTAGGTAGGTAGGTTAGGATTTATTTTTCTGCAATTAAGATTGAATAAGTCTCATCGAGACAATGAAAGACGCTAGAATTGATCAACTTGCTACCTCAGGTACTCTCGTTCTCACTCTCCTTTATTTTATGTCATTACTCTCATGTCATGCGTATTGCATATCTTGTTACATTGAGGACAATGTAAGATTTTGGTTGGGGGGTGAGATTCCTTAGATGAATCTACTAGCTTTTGTGACATTTCGAGCAATTATGTAGAAAATTTTTATTTTTCTAAAATTCAAAACTCTTTTGAAAAACTTTGTTTCTATGCATTCGGGGTGATACGAGTATAAGAAAAGGAGATACGAAGTGAGTGATGTTGCAAATCTTGAACTACTTTTAATATAATGGTTTTATATGTTAATTCCCCTATTTATATGATTGATAGAAAATTTGAACACTTTTACACCTAGTTCACATTACACGATTCTTTTGGGTTGAAAGGATTATGTGATTTATGGATTAGCTAGACTTTGATTTAAGGTGTTGAGAAACCAAGCCGGGGTACTTTGTCCATCCTTGTCCGTGGGAAAATAACGAAAGATATGGATTTTTAAAAATCATATCTAATGAAAAAGAAAAAAAAGGGAAAGAAAGGATGAAAACATGGGAATGATGGAGAATATGGTGGAAATTTTCGAAAAGGGCTACCTATCACCAACTGGGGGATGGTTTACCCGTAACCAAAGCCGGAAATGGGACGTAATGTGAAACCCGTCGGAAGGATGGTAAGGCAAATTCCTGTCATAGGCTTGTTGTTTATCTATGCACCTTAAGATTCATAGTTTAGTTGATCTATGAAGAAGATAATCCTGAAAACTCATGAGATGAACATTCACTATGCACACTAGGCTGAATTTGTTCAAGTTTTTCTATTTATCAATCAATCAACGGGAATTTCATATGAAAACTTATAGTGTTTTAAGAGTTTAAAGTTTCAACCTCTATCACCTAATTTTTCTAATTTTTACACTTGTATGTCTTGGAATGGATAGAAGCATAGTTTCTGAAGGAGAGTTGCTTTTGGAGATTTGATCTTGTTTCACGCATTTTTTGCTCGGGACTAGCAAAATGCTGGTTGGGGGGTGTGTTGAGCCTCCAATTTATACATTTGCCAACCCATTAGATCACATTATATGCATGGTTTTCCTGTTTAAAAGACTCATCTAATACATGTTTTTGTGATTGTAGGAATGAGAGGGAGACTTCACCAATTTATGATTAAAAGAGTCACTTTGTATGCCTTGAAGATCAAAGAAATAAAGGACATGAGATGGAGGAAATATGCAATGCAATGGAGGAAGAAAAGTGTGAAAAAGTCACAATTTACAGCCTGACCGGCCGGCCGGCCACAGCCACAGACCAGCCGGCCAAACCCTCCAGAAACAGCAAACTCTCTGGACTAATTTTATGAAGGCCGACCTGTGGTTCGACCGGTCTGATGACAGGACGGCCATGCACTTTCTGAAGCAGATTTCAAATGCAGGCAGTCCCCTTTTGGTTTTTTGACCCAGTTTTTTAGGGCCACCTTGATGATATTTAGAAATCTAACATAACCATGTCGAAGAGGAGCTCGATGCCGAAATAACCCTAGTGATTTCGTGTCAATCGGAGCTACGGATTGACCGTGGCGGCCAAAACAATACAAACTGTCTAGAAGGTTTTCAGATTTCGCTGTTCAACACTGGAATGGTCCAGGTGGCTCATCATCGACGATATGAAAAATATAATTTGACCAACTTCTAGACCACATCCATATATGAATAACCACAAAGTTTCAGATCAAAAGGATGTGTGGTTTGATCGTACCGGTTGAAGAAAGATGGACCATCTAGAAAGATTCAACTGCGCAGATTTTATAAAAGGCCTAAGTATTCTAATTTTCGTACCCAATTCTAGAGTTGATTTGTAAAATCTAATCCATCTATCATCTAGAGGAGGAAGGTTTCTACCAATGTTCAAAATTTGAGATCAATCCGACCTCTGTACACTCCGTAGTTGAAAGCAAGATGACTGGTTCCGGAGGTACCCGAATTGTGCGATTTTGAGAGGCGGTCGTTTATCTGATTGGTGGGCCCATTTAGAAGATAATCTTAGAAATCTAAATCATCTATGAGGAAGATCACATTACAAGGAAGCTATAAATCAAATTTGAAGGCAATTCGACCATTGGTTAAGCCGTACGAAGCGAAACAAAATCTGTTATGTTTCAGTACTTTTGTTGTATTATAAAAGGAGGTGCTCTCTTCTATTCTAAGGCAGTCAACGACGTGGGAAGCAAGGAGTTTAAGTCCTAGGAGGCTACCTAGCCTCCTACAGCTAGTTTTTCTTCCTTTTCTTAGTTCTAGTTCTAGTTTTAATATGATTTTTCTTAGTTAACCTCTTCGCTAGAGCTAGAGGTGAAATTTGTAGTTGGATTTAATGCTTTAATTCTTTTATTTCAAGTACCCTTTTATTAATTTTGGATTTTAAACTTCTAGTTTGAATAAACTTTGGATTTTTAGATGAATTATGAGAGTTTGTGTACTCCGGACATGAGTTTCTTATAATTCTCTAAGATTGCCATAATGAGTTTGTTTTGATTCGAATTGTAGTAACCCCAGAGCATGCCATAGTCTCTTGGCATGGTTGTTACTTCGAAGGCTACAAGTTTGAGTTCTATGTGCTTCATTAGAACTAGAAATTTGATTTTCAGTTTTAAGTGGGACTGTTTGTGCTTAAATGTTATATCTTCCAATTAGATGAGAGATAGGACTTTGATTCTAATTGTGTTGTGCTTGGATGAATGGATTAGTATTGAACTCCTACAAGTGGATCCTTGATGCTCTAGTTCTACCCAAATCTTAGATTTCCTATTTAGTTCTTAAAAACTATTTTTTTTAAAACTCCTTAGATTCAAGTTATTAGAGTAGTTGGAATTGCTTACTTCTTTCCCCATGGATCGACCTCGGTCTTACCAAGATTTATTACTACATCACAGCCTTGCACTTGAGGTGAGCGAACAATGGGTAAAAATATCACAGAACAAAGCGATCTACTATGAATCAGAAGATTACAAAGATGAACAGCCCACAAGCAAGGAAACCCAAGAGAAAACCCAAGCTCCCTCTCTCTCTCTCTCTCTCTCTCTCTCTCTCTCTGTCTCTCTCTCAAAACACTCCCCTCACCCTAATATAATTAAGAAACCTTAAACACCTTAGGAAACACTGTAATCCCGTATTCATGCCATACATATAGCAAACAACCCAAAATTAGAAGCATTTTACACAAAATCGCGTAACCATGCACAACACCGCCATTGCGCATGACTGGTCAGCAGACCGGTTGCACATAGAACAAAACATTTTAGAGAGGAAACTTCCAAATTCGTCACGTCTGCCTCAACAGCCGACCGGTCAGAGCACACCTCAAATCGGTCACCCGACCGGTCCGAAACACCCAAAAACTATCCAGACCTCACTGTGCTCCCTAGGCAGAAATCAGACCGATCGGCCAATCGGTCTAAGCACCCAACTTTAGCATACTTTCAAAGCTCCTCTAACAATCTCCACCGAGGCTTTAAACATCGAATCCAACCTTCGTCGCTTTCTTCATTATCTCATCTTCAACATAGCTCCACTACTTCTCGTGCCTCCATCAACCTTGTCCTTTCACTTTCACGCCCTTTATCGCTCTTCTCATGTGGCCCTTGGGCATTGGCCACATAGGAGCAACCATGGTCCTACTGTTGATCCCGCAACTCCACCAGGAAACATGCTCCCAATCAACTTGTAAAGATGGTTGTTGAGTTCTTAAATTATACATATTCTAACCCCATCGCATCAAATTTTATGCATGATTTTCATGTTTAGAAGACTATCTAATGCATGTTTTGTGATTGTAGGAACGAGAAAGAGACTTCACCTTTTTTTATAGATAAAAGGACATTCTAAGAAGTCATTTGATGAGGAAGAAAGATGCGCCAGAGAAATAAAAGAAGAAGCAAGGAGAGAAGAGAGAATGATAGAAGAAAACAATAAAAATCAAAGGGCTTGACCGGTCATAAATGGTCGGCCATCTCTTTTCTCATCACTCCAGCAAGTGTTGGAGCCTATTAGACTGCTGCCCAGACCCCTCTGACTGGTTATGACCGGTCGGCTAAGTGCAAAATTTCAGGATTTTCAGATTTTTCAGCAACTTGTGCTATAAGCTCCGATTTTTCATGTGCTGCACAACCTATTACGCAATTCTGGAAGTTTTTTAGTCGATGAGGCTTCTCCATTATAAAAGGACACCTAGGGCTCGTTCCTAAGGTATCATAGAAGGCTTGAGAAGTCATGGGAGGTGAAGAGGATCACTATGGAGCGTCTACAACTCTTCCAAACTTGGTTTTTTTATGTTTTTCTTTAGTTTTCTTTTGAGTTTTAGTTTAACCTATTGATGGTTAGCTAAACTTCTTAGCTAGGGCTAAGAGGTGAAGCTTTTAGTTGTTTACAATGCTTAATTCGAATTAGTTCAAGTACTTTTAGTTTAATGAAGAACACTTCTACTTCAAGTTTGAAATAATGTTAGTGTTTTTAGTTAATCTTCTATCTCTTGTGATTTCTCTTACATGGGATGTTTTGATTACTGATATTGCTTAATGAGGTGTTGATTGATTGGATTTTGGGTTGTAGAGATCTTAGATCCATCATTATATGTTGGATGCTAGGGGATCTTACAAATTAAGTTTCTTAAGAGCTTATCTAGAACTAAACTAGAAGGGGTTCTTATCTTTTGATTGGATCTGAGATAGGTGTCTATGTATTAATTTTGGTTCAATAAAAGTTCAATTCATGCTTCTAAATCAAGTTTAGTGATAAGGCTTGAGGAAGAATCATGAATGTGATCTTAATTGTTTTACGAAGGATTGAGCTGTGTGATTGAATACGCCCAATGACTTAGTTGATTATGAGAGAACCATATCAGTAGATGATCCATCTGTGTTAGACATGTTTTGATGATTTGATCGCTCTATATTTCAATTGGATAGGGATAGAACTCCGATTCCAATTGAGTTATTGGCTTGAATGATTTGAATTAGCATTGTGAATGATTATAAGTGGATCCTTGGCGCTCTAGTGCTTATTTCCCTGATTTAGTTTGGAAGTTAATAGTGTTTTGTTTTTAATTTCCATCCAATGATACGAATCCGAATTTAGCCCATCCTAGTTATAAAGTTTATAATTGTTACAACAATTCCTGAGGATCGAGCTCGGTCTTACCGAGAATTATTACAACATCGCAGCCTTGCACTTGAGGCGAACGAACAAGTTTTTAGCGCTGTTGCCGGGGATTAGGTTAATGGTTATGTATTTTGTTATTAGGGTATAGTTAGGTTAGACAGGTTAGGTTAGGACTTATTGTTTTAGTAGATTTTTCTTAGAATTTTTCTACTTCTAAGAGTTTTTTGTTTATTTTGTAGGATTTTCTTCACTAAACTAGTTCTTCAAATTCAGTAACACCATTCTAACTTAAACTCTTTTGTTTCTTGGTTTTTACTTTTTATTTTCAGATTTTTATATTTTAGGTTTAGTTTAGTTTTTGTGTGGTTTAAGCCCTATTGAGAGCGTGATCATACATTGCGACTTTTAAGTGAAGGAGGTTTAGTTGGAGGATTAATCAATCAAAAACGAGTTAGAAAACTTCCAGGAAATCCTGAACTGTCTGAAATCATGGCTGAAAATTAACCACATAATGTTAAAGATGTTAAGCATGATGCACCACCAACTAGGACAGAACATAATGAGAATGAGGAATGCTATGTTCCTCCGGTTAAAACATTGCGAAATTATTTACAACTGGAGAGAACAACCACGTCTTCCTGCATTGTTTTTCCAACTAATGCAGGAAATGTGGACCTTAAACCAGGAATTATCAAATTACTTCCGAAATTCGATGAACTCAATTTTGAAAGTCTATATGTGCACTTAAGTGAATTTGAGGAGATCACCAATACTTTTCAATTTAATGATGCCTCCCAAGATGTAATCAAACTGAAATTGTTCCCCTTCTCTATAAAGGACAAAGCCAAAGCATAGTTTCAATCACTTAAACCTAGAAGCATCGGGACATGGGCTGAGATAACCCGGGAGTTCCTTAAAAAGTACTTCTCGGTTTATAAAACCAATGCACTAAGATAAACTATCATGAACTCCTCCCAAAAAGGAGATGAAATATTTTTTCAATGTTGGGAGAGGTTCATGACAACCATTGGTGAGGTCGTTGAGAGTGTATGTGGTATTTTTGAGTGATGTTCACTTAACAGAGGATTGTTCAACAATCTCTACGTTTCAAGACATCTTGCAAACTCAATCGAATGCCTCGAACACTTACCAACGCCTCTTTAGTGGACCAAATTCTGACTTGAATAATTATGATTGGTGGTGTAAATCAAATCTTAATGGGAAAATTGGACCCATGGTAAATACAAACAATGCTTCCCAATGGCCTCCTCAAAAGAGCACTCTTGAGGATACATTGGACGCATTCATGATTGGACAAACTCAGATAAATTAGTCCAACATGCAGGCCATGAATAAACTTAAAATCTCGGTTGAAAGAATTGAGACACACCTAGGAGTTAGGGAGCAAGGGACTGTTTTGACCCAATCTCATCCTAACCCCAAGGAACAATTGGAAACAAATATCAATTCTTCAACCCATCCTCACGTGGAACATGTTCAAGCCATCACCACTCTTAGAAGTGGTAAGACAATTGAAAAATCTGAATCGGTGAAGGTCGCAAAGCCTAATGATCCAGTTGATTCTAAGAGTAGTGGTGAATTGAGCAATGCTCCACAAGATGAAGAGCTGGAGCATGTGTATAAACTTGTGGCCTCATTCCCCCAATGTCTTGTCTCAACCAAAAGGCCAATTGAAAATCAGGACATCCTATAAGTCTTCCAACAAGTCAAAATCAATATTCCCTTGTTGGATGCAATTAAGCAAACTCCTTCATTCAACAAATTTCTAAAGGATCTATGTGCCATAAAGCGTAAGCAAAATGTGTAAAAGATGGCATTCTTGATGGAACAAGTGAGTGCCATCATACAACAAAACACTCCCCCCAAATTCAAAGATCCCGGAAGCCCTACAATCTCTTGCATGATAGGAAACTTTCGGATCAATAAAGCACTTCTCGATTTTGGGGCTAGTGTTAAATTGATTCCCTACTCGGTATATGAGCAACTTGGACTTGGTGAATTAAAACCCACCAAAATAACTTATAACTCGTGGATCGCTTCGTTAGAATATCGAGAGGAGTAATTGATGATGTCTTAGTCTAAATTAATAAGTTTTACCACCTGATAAACTTTATCATTTTGGATACACAAGCTGTTACTAATATATGCACTCAAGTTCTCGTCATTCTAGGCCGATCATTCCTTGCAACCGCCAATGCTATAATCAATTGTGGGAATGGGGTTATGAAAATATCCTTTGGAAATATGACAATGAAGCTGAATGTGTTTCATTTACATAATCAACAAGATGATGTGGATGAGGATGAAGATGAGATCCACATGATTAATTTCATTGATATAATTGTGGATGATGATGAGCCACCCTCAACTAAATTTTTCAAAACCTTGAAAGTTTGCTTGGTTCATTCTAAGGAAGAGGAAAATTCTGAAAATTTGATTAACAAGACACCAATCATTGATTTGAACAATTTTGTTGTGCAGGAATTTGATGGATTGGTTCTTGATTTGCCTATGGAAAGGCCAATTTTTTAATGTGTAGTGGTTGAGGACTTATTCCAACCTACACAAGTGACCGAGAAGGTTAAAGTTCCTACACTCTAGAAGAGTGTTTGGCATATTTTGAGGATTGAGATGATCCTATGATCCGTGACATTGTTAATGCCTTGAGGGAAACTTCACTGGTGGCCCACAAAGACTCCTTCCATAAAATGTAACACCAAAGTATCAATTGTGGAAGCACCTATAGAATCTAAAAATGTGGAGACTATACTGACTTATGAAGAAGAAATATAAGTCTCCACATCCCTTTGGTTTATTCAAACTGAAGAGCACCGTATTTGGGATGATCCTTATTTGATTAATTTTTTTCAGAGAAGTTGGAAAAGAGATTCACAATTGATGATTTCAAGCCGAAGAAATTCTCCTTTCCTAACACATAGGGTGATAACTTTGAGAAACCCACTAAACTTTTTCAGCAGGATTTTCAACTGATTAGTACGACAACCATCACTCATGAGCATTATGAAGCGGGATGGTGGATGGTATTATTGAAAAATCTTTTACTCCACCTAGTAATCATGAGATTCCATTCCATTAGATGATTGTGTATCAAGATTGACCTCCTAGTCTGACAGAGGTAGAGAGTAGTTTTATTAGTCTGAATTGTTTATCTGTTTGGAGTTGTAGACTTCCATGATTGACTCTCTGAGGTACTCTTGTTCTCACTCTCCTTTATTTATATCATTGCTCTCATGTCATTGATTATTGCATATCTTTTTACATTGAGGACAATGCAAGATTTTGGTTGGGGGTGAGATTCCTTGATGAATCTAGTACTTTGTGACATTTCGAGCAATTTCTGTGGTAATATTTTTTTTATTTTTCTAAAAATTCAAAAATCTTTTGGATAACTTCTGTTTCTATGCACTTGGGATGTTACGTGTATAAGAGAAAGAGAGATGAAGTAATTGACTTTGAAGCTCTTTAAAGCCTGTAATATAATAGTTTTCTATATGAATTTTCCTATTTATATGATCGATAGAATGTTTGAACACTTTTGAGTCTAGTTCACATTACACGATTCTCATGGTTCGAAAGGATTATGTAGATGTGTAAATTGGCTAAACTGAGATTTACGGTGTTAAGGAACCAAGCCGAGGAACTTTGTCCATCCTTGTTTATGTGGAAATAAGAGAAAAGAATGGATGATATAGATTTCTAAAAATCATATCTCGTGTATATGAAAGAAAGAAAAATGCTTATTGTTAAAATTTTGTGAAATTTCGAAAATGGCTACCTATTTCTAATCGGGAGATGGTCTACCCATAACCAAAGCCGAAAATGAAAATAGTGTGAAAGCTGTTGAAGGAACGGTAAGGTAAATTCTTGTCATAGGCATTTAGTTGATCTGTACACTTTTAAATCTTGGGATGAACATTCACTATGCATAATAGAACGCACTTGTTCGAATTCTGCTATTTCTCAATCAATCAGTGGGGTTTCTATGTGAAACACTTATTGTGTTTAGGGAGAATAAGATTTCAGTTTCATATCATTAAGTTTCTTTGAATTTCATGCTTGTATGTCTTTGAGTCTATAGAAGTACAGTTTCCGAGAGAGAGTTGAGCTTTTAGAGAAGAGATTTGTTTCACGCTTGTTTTGCTCGAGACTATTAAAATGCTGGTTGGGGGGTGTGTTGAGCTCTTAAATTATACATATTCTAACCCTATTGCATCACATTTTAAGCATGATTTCTATGTTTAAAAGACTATCTAATGCATGTTTTGTGATTTTAGGAACGAGAGAGAGAGACTTCACCTATTTGATGCCTAAAAGGACATTCTAAGAAGTCATTTGATGAGGAAGAAAGATGGGCTAGAGAAATGGAAGAAGAAACAAGGAGAGAAGAGAGAAAGATAGAAGAAAATAATAAAAATCAAAGGGCTTGACCAGTCAAGACCGGTCGGCCATCTCTATTCCCATCACTCCAGAAAGTGCTAGAGCCTGCTGGACTGCTACCCAGACCTCTCCGACCAGTCAAGATCGGTAGGCCAACTGTAAAATTTCAGGATTTTTAGATTTTTCAGCAACTTGTGCTACAAGCTCTGATTTTTCATGCACTGCGTAACCTATTAAGCAATTCTGAAGTTTCTGAGTTGGTGGGGCTTCTCCATTATATAAGCACACCTAGGGCTCGTTCCTAAGGCATCATAGAAGGCTTGGATAGTCGTGGGAGGTGAAGAGGATCGCTGTGGAATGTCTGCAACTCTTCCAAACTTGGTTTTTCTATATTTTTCTTTAGTTTTCTTTTGAGTTTTAGTTTAACCTATTGATGGTTGGCTAAACCTCTTAGCTAGGACTAAGAGGTGAAGCTTTTAGTTGTTTATAATGCTTAATTCGAATTAGTTTAAGTACTTTTGGTTTAATGAAAAACACTTCTACTTCAAGTTTGAAATAATGTTAGTATTTTTAGTTAACCTTCTATCTCTTGTGATTTCTCTTACATGGGATGTTTTGATTACTGAGATTGCTTAATAAGGTGTTGATTGATAGGATTTTGGGTTGTAGAGATCTTAGATCCATCATGATATGTTGGATGCTAGGGGATCTTATAAACTAAGTTTCTTAAGAGCTTATCTAGAACTAAACTAGAAGGGGTTCTTATCTTTTGATTAGATCTGAGATATGCGTTTATGTATTGATTTTGGTTTAATAAAAGTTCAATTCATGCTTTTAAATCAAGTCTAGTGACAAGGCGTGAGGAAGAATCATGAATGTGATCTTAATTGTTTTGTGAAGGATTGGGCTGTGTGATTGAATACGCCCAATGCCTTAGTTGATTATGAGAGAACCATATTTGTCATCTATGTTAGACATGTTTTGATGATTTGATTGCTCTATATTCTAATTGGATAGGGATAGAACTCCGATTCCAATTGAGTTATTAGCTTGAATGGTTTAAATTGGTATTGTAAATGATTATAAGTGGATCCTTGGCTCTCTAGTGGCTATTTCCCTAATTTAGTTTAGAAGTTAATAGTTTTATGTTCTTAATTTCAATCCATCGATATAAATCCAAATTTAGCCCATCCTAGTTATAAAATTGATAATTGTTACAACAATCCCTGAGAATCGACCTCGGTCTTATCGAGAATTATTACTACATCGCAGCCTTACACTTGAGGGGAGAGAACAATGGTCACACCTCCATGCCTTCATCCACACGAGTGCCCCCGTCATCACTTTACAAAAAAAATTATGGCCGAGGAACATGCACCATTTAGCCTCGAGTGTACCAAGAGAGATCACATTCTTCTTCATCTTGGGGACATGCTTCACATCTTCAAGGACTCGTTCGATCCCATCAAACATCCTGATGTGCACCAAATCAATACCCACCACCTTGTGAGAGTAAGCATTGCCCGCAAACATCGATCCACCATCATACTCCTTATATGTCATGAATGAACTCTGGTTAAGACAAACGTGACATGAAGCACCTGAATTCAGGATGCACTCTCTATCGAGAGAACCCTTTCCGGATATAATCAATACTTCACAAAGATCACCACCATCCTCTACGGTATTAGTACGTTCTCTAGAAGAATTTTCAGACTTCTCTTGCTTCAACTTGAGATTCTGATAATCCCCCTTCATGTGACCTTCCTGACCACAATTCCAACACCGCACCTTGGCTTTCCCTTTTCCCTTGGCTTTAGATCATGATTTTGAATATCTCCCATCGTGCTTTGAATCTCTTCCCCTCACAACCAGTGCCTCTAAGGAAGAACGATAACCCGCGTCACCGCTTTCCTTTCTCATCGCCCTCAATTGGAGAGCTGAGATAACGGTCTCAACGTTGATGGTCTCCCTCCCTGAGCACAAAGAGTCTCTGAATGACACGTATGATTCTGGAAGAGAATTCAACAAGATGCATGCTTAATATTGATCATTCATCACCTCGTCTATCTCCACCAACTTACAAACTAGCTGATTAAACGTGCCAATGTGGTCCTCCACATTCGTCCACTCCGTCATCCTTAAAGTGAACAATTGCATCAATAGATACATCCATTTTTCTAGAGATTTCTTAGCTTATATTCTCTCTAGCTTCGCCATTGTATCAGCTGTTGTCTTCTCCTTCATGACGTGATAGACGACATCATCCGTCAGGCACAACAGGATCGTGGTTCTGACCTTCTTGTCGAGCTTCTTCAACACATCTTATTTCATAGCCTCAGGTCACTTTCCAAGAGCTTCTTCAAGCCCTTGCTGAACTAGGAGGGATTTGATCTTCACCTTCCATAGTTCATAATTATTTTTGCTGGAGAACTTCTTTACTTCGAATCTTATGCTCGATGTCATGCTCTCATCTCAGATCTGATTTCTACCCCACCCCAATGATAGCTTTGATACCACTTGTTGGGAAAATCGATTGCGAAAGCAACCCGAACACACAGAAGAATATGGAATCAAACGAGCAACACAATGCAATCACACACGCACACAATCAACCACATAGAGACAATCCGATTTTAGGTGGGAAAACCCCTCAACGGGTGAAAAACCACGACACAAAGCGATCTACTGTAAATCAGAAGATTACAAAGATGAACAGCCCACAGGCAAGGAAATCAAAGAGAAAACCCAAGCTCTCTCTCTCTATAAGACCCGTACCCTGATTTGCTCTCCATATGCTTAGTTTCCGGTGCCGGTATGTCCCGGATGGACCAGATTAGCGAGCCTGGATCGCGACCTTATTTTAGTACCGCATCAACCCAAGACCTATACCCCGGTGACCGTATAGGCGCTGAGATTCCAACGCCATGCGGCACGCCCCATTGCAATACCCGGTATTAAAGTTGCGATCATTTGCGCAATCTGAGACGGGCCGCGCAACGCACATGTGGCGCGGGCCCCACTTGCACAAATTCCAAGAAAGTCAAATCAATCAATCAATCCTCCTCACCCTCACCCATACCCCTCTCATCACCCTAGTTAACACAAACCATACTCACCCCATCCCTCTCTCACCACAAAGTCAAGAGAGCCCATACCTTCCATGCTCCCTCCCATACCATCCTACTCCCCCTCCCATGCTAGCCATCATCACCTCATATCCCTCCTCTCTAACCATACAAGAGCATACGTAGGGGAGAGGGAGCAATCTCATTTCCCATTTTTGCAAAGAGAGAGAGAGAGAGAGAGAGAGAGAGAGAGAGAGAGAGAGAGAGAGAAGATTAAGAAGAGAGAAAGAGAGAGATTAAGAGGGAGATTAGGACAAGGAATTATAAGGTGGAGATTAAAGCTTAGAGAGCCCCAACCATCATCCGTACCGTTAGATAAAAAATCCAATTCAATTCAACCGTACATCTTTCATTGTGAGTGCAAGGGAGATGAAAATCCCTCTTTACCATTGTTTTCCTTTCATTTTTGGTGGGCCCACAAGGGTAAGACCCACCTTGTGTATGTATGGTAGTATGGTGGACCCCATAGTGGCAGGGGGACCACCCCGACGAACGTTTCTCACCGCTTCTTCCCTACCTTTCTATTGAGCTCTTAATTGTGCATATTCTAACCCCAATTCATCACTCATTATGCAAGGTTTTCACGATTTATAGACTAATCTAAGGCATGAAATTGTGATTGTAGGATGAGAGAGAGGTTTCATTAAATGGAGACTTAAAGAAGCCATTTACAAGCATAGAAGATCAAAGGGGCTAAGCGTCAAAGGATGAAAGAAAGAAGTCAGAGAAAAGAAGAAAGAAAGCGGAAGAAGGTGCCCACGACCGGTCATCCAAGGTCAAGGACTGGTCGTCCGACCGGTCCGATCACTCAATAGAGGGGACCTAGAAGCCACAACTCTCTAGATTGTTCATGATCGGTCGTGCAACTGTCCATCCACTGCTGCGACCGGTCGTGTGACCGATCCTTCAATTAATTTTTCTAAGTTGAAAATCCCCAGAACTCTCTAGACGATTTTAGCGTTTTTGAGACCGGTCGTGCGACCGGTCGTCTGCGTAATGAGGCGTGTTCTACAAGTCCTGATTTTCTCTGCGCATTGCGTAAGCTTTACGCAATTTCTGAAAGATTCTAATGTTGTGGAGCCTCCCTACTATAAAAGGACACCTAGGGATCGTTCCTAGGGTATCTGAGAAGAGTTTGAGCAAGGTGGGAGGCGGTGGAAGTGGATTTCGAAGTTCCACAACTCCTTCTAGTTTGTTTACTGTTTTTATGTTTTTCTTAGTTGTTTCACGTTTCCTTGGATCATGAATGGCTAAACCTCTTAGCTAGGGCTAAGAGGTGAAGCTTGTAGTGAATCTAAGATGTTTCAATTCGTTTAAGTTGGTTTTTAAGTTGGATTTCATGTTTAAGAACAATGGTTTGAAGTTAATACAAGTTCTAAGTAGTTTTTCTTAGTCTTATGATGGCTCATGGATGTTTGGGAGAATTACTTGTGTTCTTAATGGTTGTGTGCTAGTCTAGACTTGTATGATCTGAGGAATTGGAGTACGCTCTAGTACTATGATCTTCATATGGGAACTTCCTACCAAAGTTCTACTCTTCTGGATTTCTGTAGTATGTATGGGACTGTGTATATGATTTGAATCAAGTTCAAATCATAATCTAGCTTTGTCTTGTGACAGGACTTAAGGATGGTTATGATTGTGAACTTAGCTTATTTGAATTGGGACTGCCCTATGCAATTGAGCATGCTCACCCTAGCTTGCATTGAGTGAATCATATACATTGTTTATACATATGGTAGGTTGTTTGGTTTAACTATTCTATCATCCGACTAGATAGATCTTAATTTCAATTCTAGTTGAGAAAGTGTGAAACCACAGCGAATTGAGCATCAAGGATTGCTACAAGTGGATCCTTGAACCCCTAGTGCCTTTTTATAATTGTTTACTTTCAATTTAGTTCAAAGTTGTTACTTACATCAATCTCCTACAAATCTGGTTGTTAGCTTCTCAATAGAAACTATTGGATGTGTTTGTGAAATCCTACATAAGTCCCTATGGATCGATCTCGGTCTTATCGAGATTATTACTTCATCGCAACCCTACACTTGGGGAAGTGAACACTTTCCCTTCCACTTATTTTACTTACTCCCCCCTTTTTTTGGACTATTGTGGGGTCCACAAGTGGGCCATGCTGTGAGACAGCGTGCCCTGCACATTGCCATAGTGTGGATCACCTTGTGTGGCCCACCATGATGCTTATTTTGCATCCCACCCCATTTTGTTTTAGATCACAAAGATCTTGATGAAGGAAAATGTGTATTTTGGCTTGATCCAAAACTCTTTGAGCCCACCATGTGATGACCAAGCTGATTAATGGAGTGGATCCTGAACGTGTAGAACCCACTACGCAAGGATAACAAAAAGAAAAAAAAGAAAAAAGAAAAAGAAAATTAGAAGCAAGGACGCTGGACAGACAGTGTCCAGAGAACGCTGCTGCCCAGCAGCGCATGGGCGAAAGCCCTTTTGGGTGTTAACCATGGGGCCCACTCGTGGGACCCACCTTGATTCTTGGGTTTGATCCACACAGTCCATCTGCTTCTCTAGTCTATTTTAGGGCTAGGTACCAAAAATGAAACAGATCCAGATCTCAGATGGACCACACCATAGAAAACAGTGAAGATAACGATACCACTGTTGAGAACTTCTTAGGCCCACAGTTGTATTTATATACCCAATATAGGGCTCTTTGGGTCCCCCATGAGCTGGGAAATCCGATAGACGGAGTGGATCGTATTCATGTGGACCCCACTTGAAAAAAAAGAGGGTCCAAACGCTGGACGTTCACAACGTCAGAGACGCTGGAACTGTCCAGCGTCAGGACGCTGGAAAGGCTTGAGTGGGGTCCCCACTCGTGGTACCCACCTTGATATTTGTGTTAAATCCACACCGTCCATTTGTTTTCCTAGATCATCCTAGGGCCAGGGCCCAAATATGATACAGATCCAAATCTTAAGTGGACCACACCGTAGGAAATAGTTGGGACATTAATGTCCACTATTGAAATTGATCATGGCCCATCCTAATGTTTATTTTCCACCTAACCTGTTCATCGGGCCACGTGGGCCTTGGAGGAGTGAAAACAAAAATACATCAGCTTGATCCAAAACCACTGGGGTCCACACGAGTGGACCATGCTGTCCGGCAGTGTGCCTAGGCACGTTGTCTAATAGGTGGCCCACTTTGTGGGACCCACAGGTTGTATGTGTTTATCCACCTCGACCATCTATTTTGTCAGACTGTGTTAGGGCTAAAGCCCAAAAATGAGATAGAACTAGATCTCAAGTGGACCGCACCACATGAAACAGTGAAGGTGATGATGCCTACTGTCGAACCTTCTTTGGCCCACCTTGATGTTTGTAGACCTTATAACCTGTCCAATATTGGACTCTTTGGGTCCCCCATGAGCTAGTAAACCTGATAGACGGAGTGGATCGTGCTCATGTGGGCCCCACTTGATGAAAAAAAAAACAAAGAAAACAAAAAAAGAGAACTCACAGTGTCAGAGACGCTGGGAGTAACCAGCGTCCACGGACACTAGAGTCGTTGGGCTGCCCAGCAGGTGGCCCACTTGTGGTACCCACCATGATGTATATGTATCATCCACGCCGTCCATCCCTTTTGCCAAATCATTTTAGGCCTCAGTCCCAATTTTGGGCCAGATTCACTTCCTTGGTGGGCCACAACATAGAGAGTAGTGGGAGACAATGATGTCCACCGTTGAAACCATCCTAATGCTCACCATGATGTTTATCTTCCATCCAGACATGTGACACAGGTTTGGATAAAAGAGGAAACACAAATATTATCTTGATCCAAAACTAATGCGACCCAGCAGTGGCCCACCCTATGGGTCCCACCATGATGTACTTGTTTTCTTCATGCTGCCCATTTGTTTTTCCATGCCATTTTAGGATATGGTCCCAACAATGAGGTAAATCCAAATGTTAGGTGGGCCACACCTGCAGGAACAGCGGTCAAAGATGCCCACCATTGAAAACTTTCTTGGGGCCACTATGATGATTATCTTCATCCAACTAGAGGGTGTGGGCTCATCTTTGGGTTCCACCTTGATGGATGTATTGTGTATCATGCCACCCGTCTCGATCGACACGTGGGGCCAAATTTTGAGTGGGCCTCACTTGGGAAGTGGTGGTGATTTGTGTTGAGCTCTTAATTGTGCATATTCTAACCCCAATTCATCACTTATTATGCAAGGTTTTCATAATTTAAAGACTAATCTAATGCATGATTTTATAATTGTAGGAACGAGAGGGACTCCGCCTAATTGAAGACTAAAAAGATCTCGTTAAGAGCCTTGGATGAAGACCCAAGGTGGGCCGAAGGAAGAAGGAAGTAGAGAGAGAAGAAAAGAAGAAGGAAATGAAGAAGCAAGGGCCAAGACCGGTCGTGATCGGTCGGTCAGGAGGGCCACGATCGGTCTAGACCGGTCGGCCATCTCCCCCTACCTTGCCAGACCAAAGAAACAACAGGGCCGACCAGTCGGCCAAAGCCTGCCCATCCTCCAGTGAGCTCCCTGGACGGTTACAGTGCAAGTCCGACCGGTCGTGACCGGTCGGTCAGCCTAGTCTGATCAGTCCAGACCGATCGGCCACATGCAAAAACACCAGTTTCTATTCTGGGCTTCGGATTTCTCTGCGCACTGCGTAACCTTACGCAAATTCTGAGAGATTCCGACGTTGTGGAGCTTCCCCACTATAAAAGGACACCTAAGGATTGTTCCTAGGGGATCTAAGAACAGATTAAGCACGGTGGGAGACGGCGGAAGTGGATTTTGGAGTTCCACAACTCCTCTTAGTTTGTTTGCTGTTTTTATGTTTTCTTTAGTTGTTTCATGTTTCCATGGATCATGAACGACTAAACCTCTTAGCTAGGGTTAAGAGGTGAAGCTTGTAGTGAATCTAAGATGTTTCAATTCCTTTAAGTTGGTTTTAAGTTGGATTTCATGTTTAAGAACAATGGTTTGAAGTTTAATTCAAGTTCTAAGTAGTCTTTCTTAGTCTTATGATGACTCATGGATGTTTGGAAGAAGTGCTTGAGTTCTTAATTGTTGTGAACTAATTTAGACCTGTATTATTTGAGGAATCGGAATACGCTCTAGATTCATGATCTTCATATGGGAACTTCCTACCAAAGTTCTATTTTCTGAATTTCTGAACTATGTGAGACTGTGTGTGTGATTTGAATCAAGTTCAAATCATGATCTAGTTTTGTCTTGTGACAGGATTTAATGATGGTTATGATTGTGATCTTAGCCTATTGGAATTGGGACTGACCTATGCAATTGAGTATGCTCGTCCTAGCTTGCATTGAGTGAATCATATACATTGATCTTACATATGGCAGATTGTTGGTTTAACTGATTTATCATCCGACTAGATAGATCTTAATTTTGATTCTAGTTGATAAAGTGTGAGACCATAGCGAATTGAGCATCAAGGATTACTACAAGTGGATCCTTAAACCCCTAGTGCCTTTTTATTAATTGATTACTTCAGTTTAGTTCAAAATTGCTATTTACATCAATCTTCTCAAAATCTGGTTGTTAGCTTTTCAATAAAAACTATTGGAAGTATCTGTGAATTCCTACATAAGTCCCTGTGGATCGACCTCGGTCTTACCGAGATTATTACTACATCGCAACCCTACACTTGGGGAAGCGAACAAGTTTTTGGCGCCGTTGCGGGGGACTTTAACAGGTTTTTCACAAAATTTTTGAAAATAGTATCTATTTAGGATTTTTAGGATTCTAATATTAACTTAGTTTGTTTTGTTTGATTTTTCTTTTGCAGGGATTTCTAGGAAGCTGAAGAAGACATAAGGATCTCAAGTGTCAAGTCAGGTTCTATCTTTCTAACCTTACTCTTCTTCTTCTCCTATTCATTCCTATCATATTCATCTCTTGTAGAGTGGGTGGAGACTCCTTTTTGGATCTCTGATAGGTAGGCCTTGTGCCACCTGGATTCCTATTGGTCGGCTCCGCCGTCTTGGATCACCTTGTGCTTAGAGATTTCTCTTCTCACCACTACTCCTCTTTCTTCTTTTTCTGCACTTTTCTTAAAAGATTCAAAGAGTGGGTGGGGAGTTCTCTGAACCCCTATTGACCAGGAGAAATCGGTCTCTATCCGTGCTTCTGGCACAGCCATTGCAAGACACCTTGTGCTTCGGTCTTAGAGAAGAGTAAAGAAAGGAAGGAAGATTTCTTTTTTTTTTTTTTCATTCTTTTAGGATTTGCATGCCACATTGGGCTCGGGATTCCAATAATCAACCCATTAGTGAAGGGGGAATAGTAGAAGGAATTGACAGAGAACCATGTGCTAGGAGACACCTAACTTCTCCAATTTTGTTTGAAAATACGGTTGTAAATCAACCTAATCCGATGGCCAATCAAAATCTGGGCCAAAACCAAACCGAAACGGGAGAGAATGTGGTTGAGAATGTTCCCTGACCAAGAACATTACGTGATTACTTGCAACCAGCAAGAGAGAGCACTCCCTCATGCATAGTTTTTTCACAAAATGCAGGGAATGTAGATTTGAAACCGGGAGTAATCCAACTCCTCCCGAGATTCCATGGATTAGACAGTGAAAGTGCCTATCAACACCTTAAGGAATTTGATGAGTTAATAACCACCATGCACTTTGCAAATGTAACTGATGATGTGGTTAGGCTTAAATTATTTCCTTTTACCCTTAAAGATAAAGCTAAAGGTTGGCTTCATGCATTAAGGCCAAGATCAATTAGTGCATGGATTGATATACATAGGGAATTTATAAAAAAAATTCTTCCCTACTCACAAAACGAATATGTTGAGGCGCCTGATCATGAACTTTGCCCAAAAGGAAGATGAGACCTTCTTCCAATGTTGAGAGAGGTTCAAGGACTTGTTAAATGCATGCCCACATCATGGCTATAAAATTTGGTGGGTTATAAGCTTTTTCTATGAAGGACTGACTTCACCCATATGCCAATTCGTAGAGATGATGTGTAATGGGGAGTTCATGAATAAGGAAGCCGATGAAGCATGGGACTATTTGGAGGAATTAGCTGAGAATGCACAGTCTTGGGATACATCTAAACCAACAAATTTCAAGCCTAGCCAACAAAGGAAAAAATGAGGAATTTATGTCCTATCAGAAGAGGATAGCATAAGTGCATGGGTGGCTAGCCTCACAAGAAATGTTGAGGCCATGGAATTAAAGAAAGGAGAGACGATCAACTCTAATGACGTTGAAACTGTTTGTGGAATTTGTGCCAGAAATTAACATGCAATATAAGATTGTCCCACAATTTTGGCAGTCCAAGACATCTTACAAGAACAATCAAATGCCATAGACAGTTATCAACGGGAATTTGGTGCTCCAAACTCAAACACGTTTAATTCTAATTGAAAGAACCATCCCAACTTCAGTTGGAGGAAGGGACCCACTGCGAATGCAAACAATATCCCTCAAGCTCAACCTATATTAGGTCCATCTCTAGTCATTACACCAAAAGTTACATTAGAAGAGATGTTGGGTGCATTTGTATCGGTTCAAGCTGAGTATAACAAGACTAATTCTCTGAAAACAGATGGGTTCATGCAAGAGCAATTGAAATTCAATCAAAATTCAACTCAAGCCATCAATGAATTGAAAACCTCAATGGCTATGGTTGAATCTCACCTCAGTGTTAGGGAGAAAGGCACACTTCCTGCCCAACCTCTTCCTAACCCAAGAACCTAATTCGAGATACAAGACGCAAGCTCATCCTCCCAACATACGGAGCATGTTCAAGCTATCACCACTTTGAGAAGTGGAAAAATAGTCGATAAATCTAATCCGGTGAAGGCCTCAAAGCCTAAGGATCCGAAAAATTCCAAAGAGGATGATAGCTCAAACAATACTCCACAAGAGAAAGAACCGGAAAGGCAATACAAGCCGGTTGCCTCGTTTCCCCAAAGGTTGATTTCACCCAAAGCTTTAGACAAAAACATGGAAATTTTAGAGGTTTTCAAACAGGTGAAGATCAACATTCTGTTGTTGTATGCCATAAAGTAAATATCATCCTATGCCAAATTTCTAAAGGAATTGTGCACAGTCAAAAGGAAACATAATGTTCACAATAAAGTACTTTTGACTGAGAATTTGAGCGTTATTATCAAACAAGAGGTGCCCCAAAAATACAAGGATCCGGGTAGTCCAACCATCTCATGCATCATAGGAGACTACCGGATTAAACAAGCCTTACTCGATTAGGGGCAAGTGTGAACCTCATTCCATACTCGGTTTAAGAACAACTTGGGTTAGGTGAATTGAAACCCACCAAAACCACACTCCAACTTGCTGATAGATCCATTCGTATAGCGAGAGGAGTGATTGAGGATGTTTTAGTCCAAGTTGATAAATTCTACTACCCAGTAGACTTTATTGTCTTGGATACACATCCCGTGATAGGTACCAGTGCTCAAATTCCCGTCATACTTGGCCGCCCTTTTCTAGCTACTTCCAATGCGATTATCAATTGTAAAAACGGGCTTGTATAAATGTCCTTTGGAAATATGACACTTGAGCTGAATATATTTGATTTATGCAAACAACCACGGGAGGTTGATGATGAGATCCACGAGATAAACATGATTGAATCATTCGTGGAAGATACATTCCCCTTGTCATTATATTCCAACCCTTTGGAGGCATGTGTGGCCCACTTTCATGAGATAAATGATGACACAATACGAGAGATGGATGCCATTTTAGATGTGATGCCGGTGCTTGATAACAAAAGATAGAGGGTCCTCTTTGAGCCTTTACCCGTAAACGAGAACAAAGCCCTCCCATCCAATATCAAGGCACCAACACTTGACCTAAAACTATTACCAAGTGAGCTGAAATATGTCTATTTAGGTCGAGATGAGACATATCCGGTGGTGATTTCTTCCCACTTGGATGAGGAACAAGAGAGTAGGCTAATTGCCACTCTAATAGAGCACAAGAGTGCCATTGGGTGGTCGATTACGGATCTTAAAGGCATAGACTCAATGATTTGTACTCATCGCATACACCTTGAGGAGAATGCGAAGACATCTAGGTAACCACAAAGACGACTCAATCCAAACATGAAGGATGTGGTTAAGGCCGAAGTGGTGAAACTATTAAATGTGGGTCTTATTTACCCAATATCCGATAGTCAATGGGTGAGCCCAACTCAAGTGGTGCCTAAGAAATCCGAAATCACCATCGTAGCCAATGCCAATAATGAACTCGTACCAACCAGAGTTACTACCGGTTGGAGAATGTGCATTGACTATAGGAAGCTAAACACTGTCACGAGGAAAGACCACTTCCCCCTACCGTTTGTTGATCAAATTTTAGAAAGGTTGGGGGGTCATTCCCATTTTTGCTTCCTTGATGGTTATTCAGGGTACAACCAAATAGAGATCATCCATGAAGACCAAGAAAAGACTACATTCACATGTCCATTCGGCACTTTCGCTTATCGACGGATGCCGTTTGGACTATGTAATGCCCCTGCCGCCTTTCAGCGTTATATGATGAGTATTTTTTTTGATATGGTGGGTACAATTCTCGAAGTCTTCATGGATGATTTCTCAGTATTTGGTTGTAGCTTTGATGAGTGCCTTGAGCACTTGAAATCTGTGCTGAAAAGATGTGAAGAGAAGAACCTTGTGTCGAATTGGGAAAAGTGTCACTTTATGGTTCAAAAGGGAATTGTACTTGGTCACATCGTTTCACAAAATGGAATCAAGGTGGACAAAGCGTAAATCGATCTTATCTCTAACCTTCCACTACCCAAGAGCATACGAGATGTGCGGTCCTTTTTGGGACACGCAGGATTCGCCTTCAATTCACTCTCTCGTCCTTTATGTAACCTACTTCAAAAGGAGAATTCCTTTGAGTGGAATGAAGATTGTCAAAATTCTTTTACCACACTTAAAGGTATGTTGACATTTACTCCCATAATGCAACCAGCTGATTGGAGCCTTCCTTTTGAGATTATGTGCGATGCAAGCGACTATGCTATTGGGGTCGTGCTAGGCCAAAGAAAAGAGAAGAAGCCATGTGTTATCTACTATGCAAGTAGAACCTTAAACTCAGCCCAAGCAAACTACACTACTACAAAAAAAGAACTTTTAGCCGTAGTTTTTGCCTTGGACAAGTTTAGGTCCTACTTGATTGGATCCAAGATCATCATATTCACTGACCATGCCGCGCTTAAGTACCTTCTCTCTAAGAAGGATGCTAAACCACGGTTGTTAAGATGGATCCTTTTACTCCAGGAATTTGACATGGAGATACGTGATAAGAAAGGAGTAGAAAATGTAGTGGCTGACCATCTCTCTCGACTTGTTCTCATCGATTCCCCTGAAACAACTGCGATCAATGACATGTTCCCTGATGAACAACTTTTTACCATCTCCCAATTGCCATGGTATGCAGACATTGCTAATTATCTTGCTACAAGTACAATCCCTACACATTAGAAAAAGCAAGATAAGGATAAATTCTTCACTGAGGTGCGAAAATTCCTATGGGATGACCCATACTTATTCAAGTATTGTCTCGATCAAATCATAAGGAGATGTGTGCCAAATGATGAACAACAAAGTATCATCTCCTTTTGTCATTCACAGGCATGTGGTGGCCACTTTTTGGCTAAGAAGACCACAGCCAAAATTCTGCAATGTGGGTTTTATTGGCCCACTATGTTCAAAGACACAGGAGTTTTGCAAAACATGTGAGCCTTGTTAGAAATTAGGAGGAATCTCCCATAGAAATATGATGCCACTCAATCCCATCTTAATAATTGAAATTTTTTATTGTTAGGGCATTGATTTCATGGGTCCATTCCCATCTTCTTTTGGAAACGTATATATCTTGCTTGCCGTTGATTATGTGTCCAAATGGGTCGAGGCAATCCCATGCCGGAATAATGACCATAAAATAGTCATTTGTTTCTTAAAAGAGAATATTCTTTTCTGGTTTGGAACACCTTGAGTCATCATAAGTGATGGAGGGTCTCACTTTTGTAATCGCCCATTTGAAACCTTGATGAAAAAATATGGCGTAACACACAAAGTGAGCACCCCCTATCACCCACAAACTAGTGGACAAGCTGAGATATCCAATAGGGAGATTAAACACATTTTGGAGAAAATGGTGAGCCCCGATCGCAAGGATTGGTCGCTTCGACTCACCGATGCGCTTTGGGCTTACCGTACTGCTTTTAAGACCCCTATTGGAATGTCTCCCTATAGACTTGTCTATGGGAAGGCTTGTCACTTGCTTGTGGAGTTGGAACATAGGGCGTATTGGGCAATAAAGAAGATGAATTTTGATTCTGACAAGGCGAGCTCATTTCGCAAACTTCAACTAAATGAACTTGCGGAAATCCGAAACGAAGCATATGAGAATGCGAGAATTAACAAGGACAAGACGAAGGTGTTCCATGATAAGAACATTCTTCGTAAGACATTCATGATTAATCAAAAAGTCCTTCTGTATAATTCTCGCCTACATTTATTTTCGAGAAAATTGAGATCTCGATGGACCGGTCCCTACATTGTGCAAACTGTCTACCCATATAGGACCGTCGAGTTATTAAATCCAAGGAACGGCAACATATTTAAGGCGAATGGTCAGCTATTAAAGCCGTTCTTTGAGAAGTTTCCTTCAGAAGGTATGTCCATACCTCTGACTGATCCTGTGTATCAGGATGATTGATCTCCTAGTCTAATGGAGGTATAGAGTAGTTAGGATTAGGATTTTGTTACTTTTGTTTCCTTTTTCATAGGTTTGTTAGAAGGAGGATGAATTCCACTTTTCACTCTCTCGGGTACTGTCATTCCTCACTTCCTTTTATTTTCAAATTGCTCTCATGTTTTGCTTATTGCACATCTTTTACATTGAGGACAATGCAAGATTTGGTTGGGGGTGTAGGATTACTTGGATGAATCTGAAAGTACGTCGGGTAGTCTAACACGATACCCACGTATGTACGGAAGCTTAAAGAGCAACTAGAATTATGGCTAAACCTATAGGAGGGGGGTGATTAGGACCTTTTTTTGAAATTCTTTTTGCCTACTTATATAATTCAACAAATCAAACTAAGTAAGCAAGAACACCTCGGCTTCCAAGCCTAAGTGGGTCCAATCACAAGACTAGCATATGATTAAGCAATAAACAACCTAGTCTAAAGCATGCATAGGTAATCAAAAGATTTAATTGAACAAGCTCCTAACCTATGCAACCTATGTAGACTTATGAGAATGGATCAATGAGCTCAAGTCTACACAACTAGTGAAAGTACATCTTCTGTGTGGATGTGCCTAATTAGTGCCTAGCATACATTCCTATCAAGCATTCATAATAAGATAATTAAACTAACAATGCTAAGATATTAATGTGCTCAATTCAATCACAAACACAAGCATGTATAGTGGTTCGACTTTGGGTCTACTCCACTCCCGGTTTAAGTACTCAACTCTTTTGAGCACACCGGCATTCACTATCGGAGGTTTTAAATGAGGTTCACCTCTCAACCTTTAAACGGAGGTTTTACCGGTTCACCTCTCAACCATAACTGGAGTTTTGGACAAAGGGCTAACTCTCAACCCAAACGGAGTTTTGGACATAGGCTAACTCTCAACCCGACTCACGTTCACTCCCGTGACGGAGGCTCCCCCTTGGAGACTTAGTTTAGGCCCGGTAAATGGGCCAAGGAACGGCTAACGTCCCTAGATCGAGTTTGACAAACAAACTCTACATGGACTCTAAAAAAAGGACAACCTTACTTGTCGGATGAGCCCCTTGTTTAGCGCCGGTTTGGGTTGCTTGATCTCCGCTCTCCCATGCTTCAATCAGCTTTCCTTGCTCCCACGATTGTGTTGCCGTTGCGTCGCCAATGCCTCAGCCACACTTGATCAAACACCTTGCACGTAATGCCTTTGAGATGCCCAAGGTGCTAGGAGGGTAGGTTTGAGAACTCTACAACTAATGGGAATGGGATGCCTAGAGGTTCTCTCCTACAGCGATCTCATCTTAAAGTTTTGGACAAGGATTTGCCAATCAAGAAGGTTCCAAACTCTAGAGATCAAGAGGGGATGAAGGTCATCTTCTTCATGAGCTTGGAATGCTCTACTCTTGTGTTAAAACACAAGGAAGATGTCTTGCATAGGTTGGGAATAAGCCTCAAATGGTCTCCAACAATGGTGGCTTCACTCCTCTTGAAATCCTTCTCATGACCCCTCAAAACAAGCCAAGCCCATTTATAAAAGAATGCACAACGGATTAAAAACGAGCAAATAATGGCTAGTGCCGACCGGTCGCACGACCGGTCGGCCAGGGGCCACGACCGGTCGGCCATAGGCCAGAGCAAAGACAGAGCTCGCTGTCTAAAGGATGGTGCTCTGCACGACCGGTCTTGACCGGTCGTCCAGGGTCCACGATCGGTCGGCCTTATGGCCTGCCACACCTAAAGCTGCTGTCCACTCTGGACTGTCTGTCCGACCGGTCTTGACCAGTCGGCCAGGGGTCCAAGACCGGTCGTGACCGGTCGAACAGGCCTGAGTTCAGTCCACTGTTTTGCTGACCCATTCATATTTCAACCCCTCACTTAGGCCAAGTTTTAGGTGATGTTTTGGGACACCTAGGGCCAATCTATGATGACTAAAGGTTTCCTAATATGGCAAGGTCATCAAAGAGGTTAAGGGTTGGGTTTTGGTTAAGGTTAAGGCATCAAGGCACCACTTTTACCTGATTCTTCTTCCTTGATGCAGCGGGGCCATCTAAGTCTTCGGTCTTCATCTTCATTGGGCTTAACCGACACTAGACTCACTGACGTAAGTGATTGACAAACAAGGTGCACTAGTATGCCACAGAAAAGTGCACTAACAGAATCCAGCATTTTGTAACATTTCGAGCAATTATGTAGAAATTTTTTGATTTTTCTAAAATTCAAAACTCTTTTGGAAAACTTTGTTCTATGCATTCGAGATGATATGAGTATAAGAAGAGGAGATACAAAGTGTATGATGTTGTAAGTCTTGAACTTCTCTCAGCATAATGGTTTTATATGTGAATTCCCCTATTTATGTGATTGATAGAAAATTTTAACACTTTTTACACCTAGTTCACATTACACGATTTTCATGGGTTGAAAGGATTATGTGATTTGTGGATTAGCTAGACTTTGATTTAAGGTGTTGAGAAACCAAGCCGGGGTACTTTGTCCATCCTTGTCCATGGGAAAATAACAAAAGATATGGATTTCTAAAAATCCTATCTAATTTAAAAGAAAAAGGAAAAGGAAGGATGAAATTGGGAATGATGGAAAAAATGGTGGAAAATTCCGATTAGGGCTGCCTATTACTAACCGGGGGATGGTCTACCCGTAACCAAAGCCGGAAATGGGACTAGTGTGAAAGCCGTCGGAAGGACAGTAAGGCAAATTCCTGTCATTGGCTTGTGTGGCTCTATATACCTTGAGATCTATAGTCTAGTTAATCTATGAAGAAGATAATCCTGGAAACTCATGAGATAAATTTTCACTATGCACACTAGGTTGAATTTGTTCAAGTTCTTCTATTTATCAAACAATGAGCGGGAATTTCATATGGACACTTGTTATGTCTTGAGAGTTTATGGTTTCAACCTCTATCATCTAATTTTTTTGAATCTTACACTAGTGTGACTTGGGATGCATAGAAGAATGGTTTCTAAAAGGAGAGTTGGGTTTGGAGAATGAACCTTGTTTCACACATGTTTTGCTCGGGACTAGCAAAATGCTGGTTGGGGGGTGTCACGCCCCAAATTCGGTTCTCGACGTCCATTCGCTATAACCCGAATTCAGAGGTGGCAGCCTCCGTAGTACCCCGATCTCGGATCCTAACCCCACACGCCAGGTTCCGATCCTGGGATACCACAAGGAGGATTTTAGGGTCTGAATTTTTTTGAAAACATGAGCATCACAATATGAGTACCATCAAAGACAACACAATATTTCCACTAAATCATTTCGTTTATATACAGTACTGAAAAGTAAATACACAATGCGTAAATATAAAAACTGCGCACACTTCGGCACCTCCTGCTACTGCACTACAAACTCCAACTCAACGTTGCTGATATACTCTGGTAGAACCTGCAGCGTAACAAACGCGCATAAGCTTCGAACGAAGCTTCGTGAGTGCGTGTGTGCGTGCACAATGCGTATGACAAACACGATAAATATCAGAGTAAGCAGTAAAGCATGATGAGAACGCAAGACTAAACCAAAACTTAGCCCAATTAGGCTACACGATCATGAGATATGAATAACTAGCCTACCACGGCTATGCAAGCATGTAATACAGATAACTAGCCTACCATGGCTATGCTAGCGTGCAATACAGGTAACCAGCCTACCAAGGCTATAAACTCATACTATGCAATGGCCTACAGGGCCTAATGTCACATACAATGATCCAATGCATGTATGCAAATCACCACCTCTCAGTACAGTGGTCCAGATACGAACAGTCATAACGCAGTCACGTAAGCAATGCAGGACTCGGAACTGGTAGCTCGCCCAGTGTGGTAGCTCGCCCAGGCTTACAGCCTCGCCCACATCACACCCGCCCACATCAGGTCCGTCCCACACCATACAGAACATCAGTCACATCACTGATACCAATACCATCTCTGAAACGGAACATCACCGGGGTCTCACAGACCTCACTACTCACCAGTAGAATGCCAAAGCCTATCTGGTGCAATAGCGGACCTACTCACAGCTGGTCAAACTCAACCCCCTTTGCCAACACTCTTCCGGCAGGTTAGGTCAGACCTCCTTCCAAACTGACCACGTGCAGTGGATAACACCGCCGTTTGGTATTCGGCATACTGGTGTATGATTAAACCACCCGGTCCTTGAATGGAGCACCCACCTTGGTACCAACGGGATCAGGGACTTTCACCCAGGGACATCTTTGGCATCCAGTTTAAAGATCACACATTTCCGGTGTTCTGCAAACCACGATGGAGCTGTGGTTGCAACGTAGTAACCATGCTATATGCGGCACAAGCAGACGGTGCGAAATGCAACCATGCATACAAATGTGGGACGGCATGCCCGTGCAAGTCTCCAAAGAGCACCATAAAACTATAAGGTCTCAAACACAATGTCACCGTCAGCTGGTAATGAATTGCACGACAATCACGACCGATATGGCCGGTTGATACAAGACAATCAGATGAGCCAAGCATTCATGATGCATGAGTCAAGTATACAGTATGAGTGCCAACAAGTAGTTCATCTACCACGATGGCTATAAATCAAACTAGTCCAACCTATTTGAGATATGATTAAGATGAGGGGACACATATGAATGATCGAGTCATAGTGCGGGATGTCGCTAGCCAGGGAATCTCGCACCAAGGGCTACAAGGTATGCTAAGCTATTCCTACCATACAGTGTAAGTCAGGATGATAGATTCCTGTCCTCGAATAGTCCCATACCTATTGGAGAGGTTTGCGATAGAGAGCACGTGAATTACATTTGCGCGACTACATCTCGAATGCTTTATGAATGCGTTTATGCCCTAGTGGTCCCCAACTAACAATGGTGATTCGGGATGCATACTCATTACACATGCATGGTAGTCGTCGAAGCATATAGTATAAAGATCACATATGAGTATTCCAAATAACACTACGTGTGGCAACAGACATACTAAAAATAGCATATAAGATAATTCACTTATAATACAAAGAAACATAAAGAGATAAGACTCTAAATGGATGGTATACAACAACACAGATGGTCCAACAACTGAACGGTGTGGATTAACCTTCAACATTTAGATAACCCAAATGGAAAGAAATTGATTGAAAACACTACCGACACATCAAAGGTAGAACCTACTTGAGCGGCAAGAGTAGAATACCCAAAATCATGCCGAGACCCATAATCCTGTAGTACAGTAGAGATGAACACAATAATGGTCCATAAAAGGAATGTCATAGAAGGGGTTGCAAGATAGACATGTCATGACAGAGGATTATAAATGGTAGGGTAATCTGCGATAGATGGTCAATACAATGAGGTCAAAAAAGGGACAACAGGTCTAACCTCATACTACAAGATAGGCTCCATATAATGGATGGCCTAGATGACATACGAACGTCGAGGATGAGCCCAACACTCGTCCTAAGGGTAAACGGACGGTGTGGATGAGATATACATGATATGGTGGTCTTTAATAGTTGGGTACAAGGGTAGAAGGGGTGAGTCATATGAGTATACAAGCTGAGTTGCTAAGATCAATCAACATGGTGAGTCAACAAGGTGAGTCAACAAGGCGGGTCAACAAAGCGGGTCAACATGGTGAGTTAACAAGGTGAATTGACAAGACGGTTCCACAGGGTGAGTTTAAGAAGGTAGTCCTGTGACTTGGATCAAGCAAACTCTAAGGATGACCTTTCAATAAGGGTTTACACAACTAATCATCAAGGTGGGTCCACGGGATGGACAACGCGGTCATTCGAACACGCACACTAAGGTGGTCCCAAGGGCCATCCTGTAGATAACATGCTAGGGTTCATTCATTTGGATGGTTTGGATTAAGCACAAAATTAAGGCGGTCCTTATGGATGGCCGACATACATATCGCACCATGGAGGCCAATAGCTGACGTGGATAGAACACATGCATAACAAGGTGGACCCGTGGTTGGGTATAACCGCACAAAGGAGTGGGGAAGCCACATACATCAAAGGGGCTACAACAGTTTGGGATCAACCTGATATTTGTGCCTTCCCACTAATCAAGTGAGATGGCAAACAAACACCATGGTGGGGCCCGCACACCACACGTGTGGAACCCCACCCATGGCTGGGTGACTTATGAACAGGAAGGATGGCAAATAAACATAACAGATGGGTCTTGTAAAGTTTCCAATGGTAGGCATTCAATCACCCTTATTTTCTACGTGTGGCCCACCTAAAACTGGGCCCACACCCCTGCCAAGAAGAACGACACGATATACTCAACATTCATCAAGGTGGGACCCAAAGTTGGGCCCCATCACCTTTGATTAGATGGATAAATAAACATTACAATGGCCCCAAGGAAGGTTTCAAAGGTGGGCATCAATGACCACTGTTTCCTACAATGTGGTCCACTTGAGGTTGGGATTTACCTCATCATGAGAGCCCACGGCCCTAGAATAATATGAAAAAGCAGATGGGCGGCATACATAAAACAGATACATCATGGTGGGACCCATAGAGCGTAGCACCCAAATGGGCCCCAAGCATTTTGAATCAAACTAATATTTCTTTGTTTTCTCCTTCATCCAAATCCATGTGATCTTATGAACAAGTTAAATGACAAATAAACATCACTGTAGGGCTGGGAAGATTTCAACGGTGGAGATCATAATTCCCACTGTTTCGTGTGACATGGTCCACTTGACAATAGGATATGCTTAAATTCTGGGCTCAGCCACTAAAATGAGCTGGACAGAATAGATAAAGCAAATACATTTTAGGTGGGTCTCACGAGTGTGCCACTGGCTTGGCAGACCCCATATTTATTTAGTTATTTATTCATTATGTGCATATATATATTTATATATTTTATTTCTACCAAGTGGGGCCCACAGAAGCTTGGATCAAGCTGATATTGCTGCTTTCCTTCTTCACACGCATGTGTGAACTTATGAACAGGTTGGATCTCAATTAAACATCATGGTGGGCATTGGAAGGTTTCAATGGTAGGGTCATTGTCCCTGCTGTTTCCTGTGGTGGGGTCCACTGGAGATTTGGATCTGTCTCATTCTTGGAGTCATGCCCTAAAATGGTCTCCCCAAACGGATGAACGGTGTGGATTACAGCACGTGCATCATGGTGGGACCCACAACTGGGCCACCAGCTGGGACGAGCCAGCGTCCAAGGACGCTGGTACGCCCAGCGTCAGAGCTCCTTCTCTTATCTTTTTCTTTTTCTCTTTTTTTTTTTTTTTGTTTTTCAATGGTTATCGTCGAGTGGGGCCCACATAAGGGTGATCCACTCCGTTCATCAGCTGGGCCATCTCATGGTGGGTCCAATGAGCCCAATATTGGGTATATTACAGGGTCTACAAACATCAGTGTGGGCCGAGGCAGTCTCGACAGTGGACATCATATTCTCCACTGTTTCATGTGGTGCGGCCCACTTAAGAATTGAATATGCTTCATATTTGGGCCTTAGCCCTAAAATGATATGGGAAAACAGACAGACGGTGTGGATGGAACACAAACATCAAGGTGGGTCCCACGAGTGGGGACCCCATTCCAGCGTCCAAGTAACGCTGGACGTTCCAGCGTCAGGACGTCCAGATGCTGGACGTCCAGCACATGTATATTTTTGTTTTCTCTTTTTTTTTTTTTTTTTCTAGTGGTCATTTCATGTGGGGCCCACTTATGGACAATCCACCCCATTCATTATGTTTCCCTGGTCGTTGGGGTTCTAACAAGCCCAATATTGGGCAGGTAATATGGTCCACAAACATCACGGTGGGCCCAAGAAGCCTTGGCAGTCGTTTCCACTGTTTTCTATGGTGTGGTCCACCTGAGATCTGGATCTACTTCATTTTTGACGTCCAGCCCTAAAATGGGCTGGAGAAACAAATGGACAGCGTGGATTACATACATACATCAAGGTGGGTCCCACAAGTGGGCCAGCCGTCAAAGCCCAAAAGGACTTCACCCCAGCGCTGCTGGGCAGCAGCGTCCTCTGGACGCTGGCTGTCCAGCGGCATCTACTTCCCTTCATTCTTTTCTTCTTTTTTTTTTTCTTTTTTTTTTTTAACTTCAAGTGGGGCCCACATGTGTAAGATCCACTCCATCTATCAGCTGGGCCATCACATGGTGGGCCCACATGGTGGACAGCGTGGATGAACAACATACATCATGGTGGTCTATTGGCCACACTAAATATGCCACAAAATGGGTCCCAAAGTGGGATCCACACCATCAAAGGGTGGGACCCATTCATGGACGATCCAGCCCATCCATCTGATTGCCCATCACAAGGTGGGACCAAGGAAAGAAAACGAAAAGTAAACGAGAAAAAGGGGGGAAAGGTATGCACTCACAATGATGGTTGGACGGTTGGATTGCCGATCGGACGGTCCGGATGATGATCGGGGTCCTCCAAGCTTGATCTTCACCTTCAATCTCTCTCTCTCTCTCTTGATCTCCCTCTAAATCTCTCTCTAAACTCACTCAATCTCTCAAATCTCTCTACTTCTCTCTCTTCTTTCTCTTCTCTCTCTTCTCTCTCTCAAATCTTGGAATTGAGAAGGCCACCCCCCCCACGTATGGCTCTTGTATGGGAGAGGGGGGGTACATGAGATGCTTATGATGATGATGGGAGAGGATATGGGGGAATGGGTTGTGATGATGGCTAGATAATGATGATGATGATGGGAGAGGGCATGGGAGGTGTTGACTTTGGTGAGAGAGGTATGGGTTGGAGTTGGTGTGTGTAGGCTAGGGTAATGATGGGGGTATGGGTAAGGGTGATGTGATAGATTTGACATGTTGTTGGAAATTGTGCAAGTGGGGCCCACGCCACACGCGCGTTGCGTGGCCCACCTCGAATTGCACGAACGTATGCATCTAACACACCGGGTATCGCAATGGGGCGTGCCGCGCGGCGTTGGAATCGTGGCGCCCGCGCGGTCGCAAGGGTACAAGTCTTGGGTCGTTGCGGTACTAAATCAGGGTCACGATCAAGGCTCTCTAATCTGGTCCGTCCGGGACGTACCGGTACCGGAAACTAAACGTACGGAGGGCAATTCAGGATACGGGTCTTACAACTCTCCCCTCCTTATAAAAATTTCGTCCTCGAAATTCACAACCAAACGAAGTCAAAGCAAACCACACATATATATAGATAAAAACAAAAAAAACATACAAAAATCAATGAAAGTTTGCAACATCGCTAAGTCCACATAGCATGCATACAGCTCTTGATGGTGTCAATCTTCTCTGGTGTCTACCGCAAAATGTCGGGGCGAGGGAACAACGCTCTAGTACTGCTACTGACGGGATGGGCAGTCCCTAACTCGGTGTCCAATCTCGCCACACTTGAAACAAGTGCCCTTGAATGGCTTTTGGAGGTCGGGTGCTCCTGGTGTCGTAGGCGGCTTCTGCGGATGAACCTTTCTTTGACGCCTAGTTCTTCGAGGACCTACGATCGGAGGGATTGGTGCAATCGGTGCTCTGCGCCATGGTTGTTGTTTAGGTGCTCTTGGTCGCTGAGGGCATTCCTTCCTTCGATGGCCAGCTTCACCGCACTCGAAACAGTGACCTGAGATCCGCGATGGGGTCTTCTCTGAAAACTGTGTCGTCTGGGAACTGCTAGGGGAGAACTTCCTCTTCCTGCTGTCACTCGAGGGGTACTTGTTGTTGCTCGAACAAAGCGGTCATCAACCGGAGCATCCCTTGGAATTGCTCTGCGCTTACTAGGGTGACAGGTGCTAACTCTGGCTGGGACGTACCAGCCTCAACTTCAGCTACTGGTGTCGCGTCCATCTTTTAAAAAAGAAGGGACAAGAAACCCTTAGCTTCAGAAAACTACAAACATATTACGATTAAAGAACTATACCATTGGGAATTCTAGTGATTCTAAGTTCGCAAACATCAACAAGTGAGGGGTGATCTAATCCTAAAATACTAAGTAGAAACATTGTGTTGTTCACAGGTAGCTCCCAAGTCATGCTCTGATACCAACTCCTGTCACGCCCCAAATTCGGTTCTCGACGTCCATTCGCTATAACCCGAATTCAGAGGTGGCAGCCTCCGTAGTACCCCGATCTCGGATCCTAACCCCACACGCCAGGTTCCGATCCTGGGATACCACAAGGAGGATTTTAGGGTCTGAATTTTTTTGAAAACATGAGCATCACAATATGAGTACCATCAAAGACAACACAATAATTCCACTAAATCATTTCGTTTATATACAGTACTGAAAAGTAAATACACAATGCGTAAATATAAAAACTGCGCACACTTCGGCACCTCCTGCTACTGCACTACAAACTCCAACTCAACGTTGCTGATATACTCTGGTAGAACCTGCAGCGTAACAAACGCGCATAAGCTTCGAACGAAGCTTCGTGAGTGCGTGTGTGCGTGCACAATGCGTATGACAAACACGATAAATATCAGAGTAAGCAGTAAAGCATGATGAGAACGCAAGACTAAACCAAAACTTAGCCCAATTAGGCTACACGATCATGAGATATGAATAACTAGCCTACCACGGCTATGCAAGCATGTAATACAGATAACTAGCCTACCATGGCTATGCTAGCGTGCAATACAGGTAACCAGCCTACCAAGGCTATAAACTCATACTATGCAATGGCCTACAGGGCCTAATGTCACATACAATGATCCAATGCATGTATGCAAATCACCACCTCTCAGTACAGTGGTCCAGATACGAACAGTCATAACGCAGTCACGTAAGCAATGCAGGACTCGGAACTAGTAGCTCGCCCAGTGTGGTAGCTCGCCCAGGCTTACAGCCTCGCCCACATCACACCCGCCCACATCAGGTCCGTCCCACACCATACAGAACATCAGTCACATCACTGATACCAATACCATCTCTGAAACGGAACATCACCGGGGTCTCACAGACCTCACTACTCACCAGTAGAATGCCAAAGCCTATCTGGTGCAATAGCGGACCTACTCACAGCTGGTCAAACTCAACCCCCTTTGCCAA
Organism: Liriodendron chinense; assembly: GCA_003013855.2. Taxonomy (NCBI): domain Eukaryota; kingdom Viridiplantae; phylum Streptophyta; class Magnoliopsida; order Magnoliales; family Magnoliaceae; genus Liriodendron; species Liriodendron chinense. The sequence goes on from ML058516.1 coordinate 400,438, forward strand.
CACTCTTCCGGCAGGTTAGGTCAGACCTCCTTCCAAACTGACCACGTGCAGTGGATAACACCGCCGTTTGGTATTCGGCATACTGGTGTATGATTAAACCACCCGGTCCTTGAATGGAGCACCCACCTTGGTACCAACGGGATCAGGGACTTTCACCCAGGGACATCTTTGGCATCCAGTTTAAAGATCACATATTTCCGGTGTTCTGCAAACCACGATGGAGCTGTGGTTGCAACGTAGTAACCATGCTATATGCGGCACAAGCAGACGGTGCGAAATGCAACCATGCATACAAACGTGGGACGACATGCCCGTGCAAGTCTCCAAAGAGCACCATAAAACTATAAGGTCTCAAACACAATGTCACCGTCAGCTGGTAATGAATTGCACGACAATCACGACCGATATGGCCGGTTGATACAAGACAATCAGATGAGCCAAGCATTCATGATGCATGAGTCAAGTATACAGTATGAGTGCCAACAAGTAGTTCATCTACCACGATGGCTATAAATCAATCTAGTCCAACCTATTTGAGATATGATTAAGATGAGGGGACACATATGAATGATCGAGTCATAGTGCGGGATGTCGCTAGCCAGGGAATCTCGCACCAAGGGCTACAAGGTATGCTAAGCTATTCCTACCATACAGTGTAAGTCAGGATGATAGATTCCTGTCCTCGAATAGTCCCATACCTATTGGAGAGGTTTGCGATAGAGAGCACATGAATTACATTTGCGCAACTACATCTCGAATGCTTTATGAATGCGTTTATGCCCTAGTGGTCCCCAACTAACAATGGTGATTCGGGATGCATACTCATTACACATGCATGGTAGGTCGTCGAAGCATATAGTATAAAGATCACATATGAGTATTCCAAATAACACTACGTGTGGCAACAGACATACTAAAAATAGCATAAAAGATAATTCACTTATAATACAAAGAAACATAAGAGATAAGACTCTAAATGGATGGTATACAACAACACAGATGGTCCAACAACTGAACGGTGTGGATTAACCTTCAATATTTAGATAACCCAAATGGAAAGAAATGATTGAATACACTACCTGACACATCAAAGGTAGAACCTACTTGAGCGGCAAGAGTAGGAATACTCAAAATCATGCCGAGACCCATAATCCTGTAGTACAGTAGAGATGAACACAATAATGGTCCATAAAAGGAATGTCATAGAAGGGGTTGCAAGATAGACATGTCATGACTAGAGGATTATAAATGGTAGGGTAATCTGCGATAGATGGTCAATACAATGAGGTCAAAAAGGGACAACAGGTCTAACCTCATACTACAAGATAGGCTCCATATAATGGATGGCCTAGATGACATACGAACGTCGAGGATGAGCCCCATACTCGTCCTAAGGGTAAACGGACGGTGTGGATGAGATATACATGATATGGTGGTCTTTAATAGTTGGGTACAAGGGTAGAAGGGGTGAGTCATATGAGTATACAAGCTGAGTTGCTAAGATCAATCAACATGGTGAGTCAACAAGGTGAGTCAACAAGGCGGGTCAACAAAGCGGGTCAACATGGTGAGTTAACAAGGTGAATTGACAAGACGGTTCCACAGGGTGAGTTTAAGAAGGTAGTCCTGTGACTTGGATCAAGCAAACTCTAAGGATGACCTTTCAATAAGGGTTTACACAACTAATCATCAAGGTGGGTCCACGGGATGGACAACGCGGTCATTCGAACACGCACACTAAGGTGGTCCCAAGGGCCATCCTGTAGATAACATGCTAGGGTTCATTCATTTGGATGGTTTGGATTAAGCACAAAATTAAGGCGGTCCTAATCGATGGCCGACATACATATCGCACCATAGGAGGCCAATAGCTGACGTGGATAGAACACATGCATAACAAGGTGGACCCGTGGTTGGGTATAACCGCACAAAGGAGTGGGGAAGCCACATACATCAAAGGGGCTACAACAGTTTGGGATCAACCCGATATTTGTGCCTTTCCCACTAATCAAGTGAGATGGCAAACAAACACCATGGTGGGGCCCGCACACCTACACGTGTGGAACCCCACCCATGGCTGGGTGACTTATGAACAGGAAGGATGGCAAATAAACATAACAGATGGGTCCTGTAAAGTTTCCAATGGTAGGCATTCAATCACCCTTATTTTCTACGTGTGGCCCACCTAAAACTGGGCCCACACCCCTGCCAAGAAGAACGACACGATATACTCAACATTCATCAAGGTGGGACCCAAAGTTGGGCCCCATCACCTTTGATTAGATGGATAAATAAACATTACAATGGCCCCAAGGAAGGTTTCAAAGGTGGGCATCAATGACCACTGTTTCCTACAATGTGGTCCACTTGAGGTTGGGATTTACCTCATCATGAGAGCCCACGGCCCTAGAATAATATGAAAAAGCAGATGGGCGGCATACATAAAACAGATACATCATGGTGGGACCCATAGAGCGTAACACCCAAATGGGCCCCAAGCATTTTGAATCAAACTAATATTTCTTTGTTTTCTCCTTCATCCATATCCATGTGATCTTATGAACAAGTTAAATGACAAATAAACATCACTGTAGGGCTGGGAAGATTTCAACGGTGGAGATCATAATTCCCACTGTTTCGTGTGACATGGTCCACTTGACAATAGGATATGCTTAAATTCTGGGCTCAGCCACTAAAATGAGCTGGACAGAATAGATAAAGCAAATACATTTTAGGTGGGTCTCACGAGTGTGCCACTGGCTTGGCAGACCCCATATTTATTTAGTTATTTATTCATTATGTGCATATATATATTTATATATTTTATTTCTACCAAGTGGGGCCCACAGAAGCTTGGATCAAGCTGATATTGCTGCTTTCCCTTCTTCACACGCATGTGTGAACTTATGAACAGGTTGGATCTCAATTAAACATCATGGTGGGCATTGGAAGGTTTCAATGGTAGGGTCATTGTCCCTGCTGTTTCCTGTGGTGGGGTCCCACTGGAGACTTGGATCTGTCTCATTCTTGGAGTCATGCCCTAAAATGGTCTCCCCAAACGGATGAACGGTGTGGATTACAGCACGTGCATCATGGTGGGACCCACAACTGGGCCACCAGCTGGCACGAGCCAGCGTCCAAGGACGCTGGTACGCCCAGCGTCAGAGCTCCTTCTCTTATCTTTTTCTTTTCTCTTTTTTTTTTTTTTTTGTTTTTCAATGGTTATCGTCGAGTGGGGCCCACATAAGGGTGATCCACTCCGTTCATCAGCTGGGCCATCTCATGGTGGGTCCAATGAGCCCAATATTGGGTATATTACAGGGTCTACAAACATCAGTGTGGGCCGAGGCAAGTCTCGACAGTGGACATCATATTCTCCACTGTTTCATGTGGTGCGGCCCACTTAAGAATTGAATATGCTTCATATTTGGGCCTTAGCCCTAAAATGATATGGGAAAACAGACAGACGGTGTGGATGGAACACAAACATCAAGGTGGGTCCCACGAGTGGGGACCCCATTCCAGCGTCCAAGTAACGCTGGACGTTCCAGCGTCAGGACGTCCAGATGCTGGACGTCCAGCACATGTATATTTTTGTTTTCTCTTTTTTTTTTTTTTTTCTAGTGGTCATTTCATGTGGGGCCCACTTATGGACAATCCACCCCATTCATTATGTTTCCCTGGTCGTTGGGGTTCTAACAAGCCCAATATTGGGCAGGTAATATGGTCCACAAACATCACGGTGGGCCCAAGAAGCCTTGGCAGTCGTTTCCACTGTTTTCTATGGTGTGGTCCACCTGAGATCTGGATCTACTTCATTTTTGACGTCCAGCCCTAAAATGGGCTGGAGAAACAAATGGACAGCGTGGATTACATACATACATCAAGGTGGGTCCCACAAGTGGGCCAGCCGTCAAAGCCCAAAGGACTCACCCAGCGCTGCTGGGCAGCAGCGTCCTCTGGACGCTGGCTGTCCAGCGGCATCTACTTCCCTTCATTCTTTTCTTCTTTTTTTTTTTCTTTTTTTTTTTTAACTTCAAGTGGGGCCCACATGTGTAAGATCCACTCCATCTATCAGCTGGGCCATCACATGGTGGGCCCACATGGTGGACAGCGTGGATGAACAACATACATCATGGTGGTCTATTGGCCACACTAAATATGCCACAAAATGGGTCCCAAAGTGGGATCCACACCATCAAAGGGTGGGACCCATTCATGGACGATCCAGCCCATCCATCTGATTGCCCATCACAAGGTGGGACCAAGGAAAGAAAACGAAAAGTAAACGAGAAAAAGGGGGGAAAGGTATGCACTCACAATGATGGTTGGACGGTTGGATTGCCGATCGGACGGTCCGGATGATGATCGGGGTCCTCCAAGCTTGATCTTCACCTTCAATCTCTCTCTCTCTCTCTCTTGATCTCCCTCTAAATCTCTCTCTAAACTCACTCAATCTCTCAAATCTCTCTACTTCTCTCTCTTCTTTCTCTTCTCTCTCTTCTCTCTCTCAAATCTTGGAATTGAGAAGGCCACCCCCCCCCACGTATGGCTCTTGTATGGGAGAGGGGGGGTACATGAGATGCTTATGATGATGATGGGAGAGGATATGGGGGAATGGGTTGTGATGATGGCTAGATAATGATGATGATGATGGGAGAGGGCATGGGAGGTGTTGACTTTGGTGAGAGAGGTATGGGTTGGAGTTGGTGTGTGTAGGCTAGGGTAATGATGGGGGTATGGGTAAGGGTGATGTGATAGATTTGACATGTTGTTGGAAATTGTGCAAGTGGGGCCCACGCCACACGCGCGTTGCGTGGCCCACCTCGAATTGCACGAACGTATGCATCTAACACACCGGGTATCGCAATGGGGCGTGCCGCGCGGCGTTGGAATCGTGGCGCCCGCGCGGTCGCAAGGGTACAAGTCTTGGGTCGTTGCGGTACTAAATCAGGGTCACGATCAAGGCTCTCTAATCTGGTCCGTCCGGGACGTACCGGTACCGGAAAACTAAACGTACGGAGGGCAATTCAGGATACGGGTCTTACAACTCTCCCCTCCTTATAAAAATTTCGTCCTCGAAATTCACAACCAAACGAAGTCAAAGCAAACCACACATATATATAGATAAAACAAAAAAAACATACAAAAATCAATGAAAGTTTGCAACATCGCTAAGTCCACATAGCATGCATACAGCTCTTGATGGTGTCAATCTTCTCTGGTGTCTACCGCAAAATGTCGGGGCGAGGGAACAACGCTCTAGTACTGCTACTGACGGGATGGGCAGTCCCTAACTCGGTGTCCAATCTCGCCACACTTGAAACAAGTGCCCTTGAATGGCTTTTGGAGGTCGGGTGCTCCTGGTGTCGTAGGCGGCTTCTGCGGATGAACCTTTCTTTGACGCCTAGTTCTTCGAGGACCTACGATCGGAGGGATTGGTGCAATCGGTGCTCTGCGCCATGGTTGTTGTTTAGGTGCTCTTGGTCGCTGAGGGCATTCCTTCCTTCGATGGCCAGCTTCACCGCACTCGAAACAGTGACCTGAGATCCGCGATGGGGTCTTCTCTGAAAACTGTGTCGTCTGGGAACTGCTAGGGGAGAACTTCCTCTTCCTGCTGTCACTCGAGGGGTACTTGTTGTTGCTCGAACAAAGCGGTCATCAACCGGAGCATCCCTTGGAATTGCTCTGCGCTTACTAGGGTGACAGGTGCTAACTCTGGCTGGGACGTACCAGCCTCAACTTCAGCTACTGGTGTCGCGTCCATCTTTTAAAAAAGAAGGGACAAGAAACCCTTAGCTTCAGAAAACTACAAACATATTACGATTAAAGAACTATACCATTGGGAATTCTAGTGATTCTAAGTTCGCAAACATCAACAAGTGAGGGGTGATCTAATCCTAAAATACTAAGTAGAAACATTGTGTTGTTCACAGGTAGCTCCCAAGTCATGCTCTGATACCAACTCCTGTCACGCCCCAAATTCGGTTCTCGACGTCCATTCGCTATAACCCGAATTCAGAGGTGGCAGCCTCCGTAGTACCCCGATCTCGGATCCTAACCCCACACGCCAGGTTCCGATCCTGGGATACCACAAGGAGGATTTTAGGGTCTGAATTTTTTTGAAAACATGAGCATCACAATATGAGTACCATCAAAGACAACACAATATTTCCACTAAATCATTCGTTTATATACAGTACTGAAAAGTAAATACACAATGCGTAAATATAAAAACTGCGCACACTTCGGCACCTCCTGCTACTGCACTACAAACTCCAACTCAACGTTGCTGATATACTCTGGTAGAACCTGCAGCGTAACAAACGCGCATAAGCTTCGAACGAAGCTTCGTGAGTGCGTGTGTGCGTGCACAATGCGTATGACAAACACGATAAATATCAGAGTAAGCAGTAAAGCATGATGAGAACGCAAGACTAAACCAAAACTTAGCCCAATTAGGCTACACGATCATGAGATATGAATAACTAGCCTACCACGGCTATGCAAGCATGTAATACAGATAACTAGCCTACCATGGCTATGCTAGCGTGCAATACAGGTAACCAGCCTACCAAGGCTATAAACTCATACTATGCAATGGCCTACAGGGCCTAATGTCACATACAATGATCCAATGCATGTATGCAAATCACCACCTCTCAGTACAGTGGTCCAGATACGAACAGTCATAACGCAGTCACGTAAGCAATGCAGGACTCGGAACTGGTAGCTCGCCCAGTGTGGTAGCTCGCCCAGGCTTACAGCCTCGCCCACATCACACCCGCCCACATCAGGTCCGTCCCACACCATACAGAACATCAGTCACATCACTGATACCAATACCATCTCTGAAACGGAACATCACCGGGGTCTCACAGACCTCACTACTCACCAGTAGAATGCCAAAGCCTATCTGGTGCAATAGCGGACCTACTCACAGCTGGTCAAACTCAACCCCCTTTGCCAACACTCTTCCGGCAGGTTAGGTCAGACCTCCTTCCAAACTGACCACGTGCAGTGGATAACACCGCCGTTTGGTATTCGGCATACTGGTGTATGATTAAACCACCCGGTCCTTGAATGGAGCACCCACCTTGGTACCAACGGGATCAGGGACTTTCACCCAGGGACATCTTTGGCATCCAGTTTAAAGATCACACATTTCCGGTGTTCTGCAAACCACGATGGAGCTGTGGTTGCAACGTAGTAACCATGCTATATGCGGCACAAGCAGACGGTGCGAAATGCAACCATGCATACAAATGTGGGACGACATGCCCGTGCAAGTCTCCAAAGAGCACCATAAAACTATAAGGTCTCAAACACAATGTCACCGTCAGCTGGTAATGAATTGCACGACAATCACGACCGATATGGCCGGTTGATACAAGACAATCAGATGAGCCAAGCATTCATGATGCATGAGTCAAGTATACAGTATGAGTGCCAACAAGTAGTTCATCTACCATGATGGCTATAAATCAAACTAGTCCAACCTATTTGAGATATGATTAAGATGAGGGGACACATATGAATGATCGAGTCATAGTGCGGGATGTCGCTAGCCAGGGAATCTCGCACCAAGGGCTACAAGGTATGCTAAGCTATTCCTACCATACAGTGTAAGTCAGGATGATAGATTCCTGTCCTCGAATAGTCCCATACCTATTGGAGAGGTTTGCGATAGAGAGCACGTGAATTACATTTGCGCGACTACATCTCGAATGCTTTATGAATGCGTTTATGCCCTAGTGGTCCCCAACTAACAATGGTGATTCGGGATGCATACTCATTACACATGCATGGTAGTCGTCGAAGCATATAGTATAAAGATCACATATGAGTATTCCAAATAACACTACGTGTGGCAACAGACATACTAAAAATAGCATATAAGATAATTCACTTATAATACAAAGAAACATAAAGAGATAAGACTCTAAATGGATGGTATACAACAACACAGATGGTCCAACAACTGAACGGTGTGGATTAACCTTCAACATTTAGATAACCCAAATGGAAAGAAATTGATTGAAAACACTACCGACACATCAAAGGTAGAACCTACTTGAGCGGCAAGAGTAGAATACCCAAAATCATGCCGAGACCCATAATCCTGTAGTACAGTAGAGATGAACACAATAATGGTCCATAAAAGGAATGTCATAGAAGGGGTTGCAAGATAGACATGTCATGACAGAGGATTATAAATGGTAGGGTAATCTGCGATAGATGGTCAATACAATGAGGTCAAAAAAGGGACAACAGGTCTAACCTCATACTACAAGATAGGCTCCATATAATGGATGGCCTAGATGACATACGAACGTCGAGGATGAGCCCAACACTCGTCCTAAGGGTAAACGGACGGTGTGGATGAGATATACATGATATGGTGGTCTTTAATAGTTGGGTACAAGGGTAGAAGGGGTGAGTCATATGAGTATACAAGCTGAGTTGCTAAGATCAATCAACATGGTGAGTCAACAAGGTGAGTCAACAAGGCGGGTCAACAAAGCGGGTCAACATGGTGAGTTAACAAGGTGAATTGACAAGACGGTTCCACAGGGTGAGTTTAAGAAGGTAGTCCTGTGACTTGGATCAAGCAAACTCTAAGGATGACCTTTCAATAAGGGTTTACACAACTAATCATCAAGGTGGGTCCACGGGATGGACAACGCGGTCATTCGAACACGCACACTAAGGTGGTCCCAAGGGCCATCCTGTAGATAACATGCTAGGGTTCATTCATTTGGATGGTTTGGATTAAGCACAAAATTAAGGCGGTCCTTATGGATGGCCGACATACATATCGCACCATGGAGGCCAATAGCTGACGTGGATAGAACACATGCATAACAAGGTGGACCCGTGGTTGGGTATAACCGCACAAAGGAGTGGGGAAGCCACATACATCAAAGGGGCTACAACAGTTTGGGATCAACCCGATATTTGTGCCTTCCCACTAATCAAGTGAGATGGCAAACAAACACCATGGTGGGGCCCGCACACCACACGTGTGGAACCCCACCCATGGCTGGGTGACTTATGAACAGGAAGGATGGCAAATAAACATAACAGATGGGTCTTGTAAAGTTTCCAATGGTAGGCATTCAATCACCCTTATTTTCTACGTGTGGCCCACCTAAAACTGGGCCCACACCCCTGCCAAGAAGAACGACACGATATACTCAACATTCATCAAGGTGGGACCCAAAGTTGGGCCCCATCACCTTTGATTAGATGGATAAATAAACATTACAATGGCCCCAAGGAAGGTTTCAAAGGTGGGCATCAATGACCACTGTTTCCTACAATGTGGTCCACTTGAGGTTGGGATTTACCTCATCATGAGAGCCCACGGCCCTAGAATAATATGAAAAAGCAGATGGGCGGCATACATAAAACAGATACATCATGGTGGGACCCATAGAGCGTAGCACCCAAATGGGCCCCAAGCATTTTGAATCAAACTAATATTTCTTTGTTTTCTCCTTCATCCAAATCCATGTGATCTTATGAACAAGTTAAATGACAAATAAACATCACTGTAGGGCTGGGAAGATTTCAACGGTGGAGATCATAATTCCCACTGTTTCGTGTGACATGGTCCACTTGACAATAGGATATGCTTAAATTCTGGGCTCAGCCACTAAAATGAGCTGGACAGAATAGATAAAGCAAATACATTTTAGGTGGGTCTCACGAGTGTGCCACTGGCTTGGCAGACCCCATATTTATTTAGTTATTTATTCATTATGTGCATATATATATTTATATATTTTATTTCTACCAAGTGGGGCCCACAGAAGCTTGGATCAAGCTGATATTGCTGCTTTCCTTCTTCACACGCATGTGTGAACTTATGAACAGGTTGGATCTCAATTAAACATCATGGTGGGCATTGGAAGGTTTCAATGGTAGGGTCATTGTCCCTGCTGTTTCCTGTGGTGGGGTCCACTGGAGATTTGGATCTGTCTCATTCTTGGAGTCATGCCCTAAAATGGTCTCCCCAAACGGATGAACGGTGTGGATTACAGCACGTGCATCATGGTGGGACCCACAACTGGGCCACCAGCTGGGACGAGCCAGCGTCCAAGGACGCTGGTACGCCCAGCGTCAGAGCTCCTTCTCTTATCTTTTTCTTTTTCTCTTTTTTTTTTTTTTTTGTTTTTCAATGGTTATCGTCGAGTGGGGCCCACATAAGGGTGATCCACTCCGTTCATCAGCTGGGCCATCTCATGGTGGGTCCAATGAGCCCAATATTGGGTATATTACAGGGTCTACAAACATCAGTGTGGGCCGAGGCAAGTCTCGACAGTGGACATCATATTCTCCACTGTTTCATGTGGTGCGGCCCACTTAAGAATTGAATATGCTTCATATTTGGGCCTTAGCCCTAAAATGATATGGGAAAACAGACAGACGGTGTGGATGGAACACAAACATCAAGGTGGGTCCCACGAGTGGGGACCCCATTCCAGCGTCCAAGTAACGCTGGACGTTCCAGCGTCAGGACGTCCAGATGCTGGACGTCCAGCACATGTATATTTTTGTTTTCTCTTTTTTTTTTTTTTTTCTAGTGGTCATTTCATGTGGGGCCCACTTATGGACAATCCACCCCATTCATTATGTTTCCCTGGTCGTTGGGGTTCTAACAAGCCCAATATTGGGCAGGTAATATGGTCCACAAACATCACGGTGGGCCCAAGAAGCCTTGGCAGTCGTTTCCACTGTTTTCTATGGTGTGGTCCACCTGAGATCTGGATCTACTTCATTTTTACGTCCAGCCCTAAAATGGGCTGGAGAAACAAATGGACAGCGTGGATTACATACATACATCAAGGTGGGTCCCACAAGTGGGCCAGCCGTCAAAGCCCAAAAGGACTTCACCCCAGCGCTGCTGGGCAGCAGCGTCCTCTGGACGCTGGCTGTCCAGCGGCATCTACTTCCCTTCATTCTTTTCTTCTTTTTTTTTTTCTTTTTTTTTTTTTAACTTCAAGTGGGGCCCACATGTGTAAGATCCACTCCATCTATCAGCTGGGCCATCACATGGTGGGCCCACATGGTGGACAGCGTGGATGAACAACATACATCATGGTGGTCTATTGGCCACACTAAATATGCCACAAAATGGGTCCCAAAGTGGGATCCACACCATCAAAGGGTGGGACCCATTCATGGACGATCCAGCCCATCCATCTGATTGCCCATCACAAGGTGGGACCAAGGAAAGAAAACGAAAAGTAAACGAGAAAAAGGGGGGAAAGGTATGCACTCACAATGATGGTTGGACGGTTGGATTGCCGATCGGACGGTCCGGATGATGATCGGGGTCCTCCAAGCTTGATCTTCACCTTCAATCTCTCTCTCTCTCTCTTGATCTCCCTCTAAATCTCTCTCTAAACTCACTCAATCTCTCAAATCTCTCTACTTCTCTCTCTTCTTTCTCTTCTCTCTCTTCTCTCTCTCAAATCTTGGAATTGAGAAGGCCACCCCCCCCACGTATGGCTCTTGTATGGGAGAGGGGGGGTACATGAGATGCTTATGATGATGATGGGAGAGGATATGGGGGAATGGGTTGTGATGATGGCTAGATAATGATGATGATGATGGGAGAGGGCATGGGAGGTGTTGACTTTGGTGAGAGAGGTATGGGTTGGAGTTGGTGTGTGTAGGCTAGGGTAATGATGGGGGTATGGGTAAGGGTGATGTGATAGATTTGACATGTTGTTGGAAATTGTGCAAGTGGGGCCCACGCCACACGCGCGTTGCGTGGCCCACCTCGAATTGCACGAACGTATGCATCTAACACACCGGGTATCGCAATGGGGCGTGCCGCGCGGCGTTGGAATCGTGGCGCCCGCGCGGTCGCAAGGGTACAAGTCTTGGGTCGTTGCGGTACTAAATCAGGGTCACGATCAAGGCTCTCTAATCTGGTCCGTCCGGGACGTACCGGTACCGGAAACTAAACGTACGGAGGGCAATTCAGGATACGGGTCTTACAACTCTCCCCTCCTTATAAAAATTTCGTCCTCGAAATTCACAACCAAACGAAGTCAAAGCAAACCACACATATATATAGATAAAAACAAAAAAAAACATACAAAAAATCAATGAAAGTTTGCAACATCGCTAAGTCCACATAGCATGCATACAGCTCTTGATGGTGTCAATCTTCTCTGGTGTCTACCGCAAAATGTCGGGGCGAGGGAACAACGCTCTAGTACTGCTACTGACGGGATGGGCAGTCCCTAACTCGGTGTCCAATCTCGCCACACTTGAAACAAGTGCCCTTGAATGGCTTTTGGAGGTCGGGTGCTCCTGGTGTCGTAGGCGGCTTCTGCGGATGAACCTTTCTTTGACGCCTAGTTCTTCGAGGACCTACGATCGGAGGGATTGGTGCAATCGGTGCTCTGCGCCATGGTTGTTGTTTAGGTGCTCTTGGTCGCTGAGGGCATTCCTTCCTTCGATGGCCAGCTTCACCGCACTCGAAACAGTGACCTGAGATCCGCGATGGGGTCTTCTCTGAAAACTGTGTCGTCTGGGAACTGCTAGGGGAGAACTTCCTCTTCCTGCTGTCACTCGAGGGTACTTGTTGTTGCTCGAACAAAGCGGTCATCAACCGGAGCATCCCTTGGAATTGCTCTGCGCTTACTAGGGTGACAGGTGCTAACTCTGGCTGGGACGTACCAGCCTCAACTTCAGCTACTGGTGTCGCGTCCATCTTTTAAAAAAGAAGGGACAAGAAACCCTTAGCTTCAGAAAACTACAAACATATTACGATTAAAGAACTATACCATTGGGAATTCTAGTGATTCTAAGTTCGCAAACATCAACAAGTGAGGGGTGATCTAATCCTAAAATACTAAGTAGAAACATTGTGTTGTTCACAGGTAGCTCCCAAGTCATGCTCTGATACCAACTCCTGTCACGCCCCAAATTCGGTTCTCGACGTCCATTCGCTATAACCCGAATTCAGAGGTGGCAGCCTCCGTAGTACCCCGATCTCGGATCCTAACCCCACACGCCAGGTTCCGATCCTGGGATACCACAAGGAGGATTTTAGGGTCTGAATTTTTTTGAAAACATGAGCATCACAATATGAGTACCATCAAAGACAACACAATATTTCCACTAAATCATTTCGTTTATATACAGTACTGAAAAGTAAATACACAATGCGTAAATATAAAAACTGCGCACACTTCGGCACCTCCTGCTACTGCACTACAAACTCCAACTCAACGTTGCTGATATACTCTGGTAGAACCTGCAGCGTAACAAACGCGCATAAGCTTCGAACGAAGCTTCGTGAGTGCGTGTGTGCGTGCACAATGCGTATGACAAACACGATAAATATCAGAGTAAGCAGTAAAGCATGATGAGAACGCAAGACTAAACCAAAACTTAGCCCAATTAGGCTACACGATCATGAGATATGAATAACTAGCCTACCACGGCTATGCAAGCATGTAATACAGATAACTAGCCTACCATGGCTATGCTAGCGTGCAATACAGGTAACCAGCCTACCAAGGCTATAAACTCATACTATGCAATGGCCTACAGGGCCTAATGTCACATACAATGATCCAATGCATGTATGCAAATCACCACCTCTCAGTACAGTGGTCCAGATACGAACAGTCATAACGCAGTCACGTAAGCAATGCAGGACTCGGAACTGGTAGCTCGCCCAGTGTGGTAGCTCGCCCAGGCTTACAGCCTCGCCCACATCACACCCGCCCACATCAGGTCCGTCCCACACCATACAGAACATCAGTCACATCACTGATACCAATACCATCTCTGAAACGGAACATCACCGGGGTCTCACAGACCTCACTACTCACCAGTAGAATGCCAAAGCCTATCTGGTGCAATAGCGGACCTACTTACAGCTGGTCAAACTCAACCCCCTTTGCCAACACTCTTCCGGCAGGTTAGGTCAGACCTCCTTCCAAACTGACCACGTGCAGTGGATAACACCGCCGTTTGGTATTCGGCATACTGGTGTATGATTAAACCACCCGGTCCTTGAATGGAGCACCCACCTTGGTACCAACGGGATCAGGGACTTTCACCCAGGGACATCTTTGGCATCCAGTTTAAAGATCACACATTTCCGGTGTTCTGCAAACCACGATGGAGCTGTGGTTGCAACGTAGTAACCATGCTATATGCGGCACAAGCAGACGGTGCGAAATGCAACCATGCATACAAATGTGGGACGACATGCCCGTGCAAGTCTCCAAAGAGCACCATAAAACTATAAGGTCTCAAACACAATGTCACCGTCAGCTGGTAATGAATTGCACGACAATCACGACCGATATGGCCGGTTGATACAAGACAATCAGATGAGCCAAGCATTCATGATGCATGAGTCAAGTATACAGTATGAGTGCCAACAAGTAGTTCATCTACCACGATGGCTATAAATCAAACTAGTCCAACCTATTTGAGATATGATTAAGATGAGGGGACACATATGAATGATCGAGTCATAGTGCGGGATGTCGCTAGCCAGGGAATCTCGCACCAAGGGCTACAAGGTATGCTAAGCTATTCCTACCATACAGTGTAAGTCAGGATGATAGATTCCTGTCCTCGAATAGTCCCATACCTATTGGAGAGGTTTGCGATAGAGAGCACGTGAATTACATTTGCGCGACTACATCTCGAATGCTTTATGAATGCGTTTATGCCCTAGTGGTCCCCAACTAACAATGGTGATTCGGGATGCATACTCATTACACATGCATGGTAGTCGTCGAAGCATATAGTATAAAGATCACATATGAGTATTCCAAATAACACTACGTGTGGCAACAGACATACTAAAAATAGCATATAAGATAATTCACTTATAATACAAAGAAACATAAAGAGATAAGACTCTAAATGGATGGTATACAACAACACAGATGGTCCAACAACTGAACGGTGTGGATTAACCTTCAACATTTAGATAACCCAAATGGAAAGAAATTGATTGAAAACACTACCGACACATCAAAGGTAGAACCTACTTGAGCGGCAAGAGTAGAATACCCAAAATCATGCCGAGACCCATAATCCTGTAGTACAGTAGAGATGAACACAATAATGGTCCATAAAAGGAATGTCATAGAAGGGGTTGCAAGATAGACATGTCATGACAGAGGATTATAAATGGTAGGGTAATCTGCGATAGATGGTCAATACAATGAGGTCAAAAAAGGGACAACAGGTCTAACCTCATACTACAAGATAGGCTCCATATAATGGATGGCCTAGATGACATACGAACGTCGAGGATGAGCCCAACACTCGTCCTAAGGGTAAACGGACGGTGTGGATGAGATATACATGATATGGTGGTCTTTAATAGTTGGGTACAAGGGTAGAAGGGGTGAGTCATATGAGTATACAAGCTGAGTTGCTAAGATCAATCAACATGGTGAGTCAACAAGGTGAGTCAACAAGGCGGGTCAACAAAGCGGGTCAACATGGTGAGTTAACAAGGTGAATTGACAAGACGGTTCCACAGGGTGAGTTTAAGAAGGTAGTCCTGTGACTTGGATCAAGCAAACTCTAAGGATGACCTTTCAATAAGGGTTTACACAACTAATCATCAAGGTGGGTCCACGGGATGGACAACGCGGTCATTCGAACACGCACACTAAGGTGGTCCCAAGGGCCATCCTGTAGATAACATGCTAGGGTTCATTCATTTGGATGGTTTGGATTAAGCACAAAATTAAGGCGGTCCTTATGGATGGCCGACATACATATCGCACCATGGAGGCCAATAGCTGACGTGGATAGAACACATGCATAACAAGGTGGACCCGTGGTTGGGTATAACCGCACAAAGGAGTGGGGAAGCCACATACATCAAAGGGGCTACAACAGTTTGGGATCAACCCGATATTTGTGCCTTCCCACTAATCAAGTGAGATGGCAAACAAACACCATGGTGGGGCCCGCACACCACACGTGTGGAACCCCACCCATGGCTGGGTGACTTATGAACAGGAAGGATGGCAAATAAACATAACAGATGGGTCTTGTAAAGTTTCCAATGGTAGGCATTCAATCACCCTTATTTTCTACGTGTGGCCCACCTAAAACTGGGCCCACACCCCTGCCAAGAAGAACGACACGATATACTCAACATTCATCAAGGTGGGACCCAAAGTTGGGCCCCATCACCTTTGATTAGATGGATAAATAAACATTACAATGGCCCCAAGGAAGGTTTCAAAGGTGGGCATCAATGACCACTGTTTCCTACAATGTGGTCCACTTGAGGTTGGGATTTACCTCATCATGAGAGCCCACGGCCCTAGAATAATATGAAAAAGCAGATGGGCGGCATACATAAAACAGATACATCATGGTGGGACCCATAGAGCGTAGCACCCAAATGGGCCCCAAGCATTTTGAATCAAACTAATATTTCTTTGTTTTCTCCTTCATCCAAATCCATGTGATCTTATGAACAAGTTAAATGACAAATAAACATCACTGTAGGGCTGGGAAGATTTCAACGGTGGAGATCATAATTCCCACTGTTTCGTGTGACATGGTCCACTTGACAATAGGATATGCTTAAATTCTGGGCTCAGCCACTAAAATGAGCTGGACAGAATAGATAAAGCAAATACATTTTAGGTGGGTCTCACGAGTGTGCCACTGGCTTGGCAGACCCCATATTTATTTAGTTATTTATTCATTATGTGCATATATATATTTATATATTTTATTTCTACCAAGTGGGGCCCACAGAAGCTTGGATCAAGCTGATATTGCTGCTTTCCTTCTTCACACGCATGTGTGAACTTATGAACAGGTTGGATCTCAATTAAACATCATGGTGGGCATTGGAAGGTTTCAATGGTAGGGTCATTGTCCCTGCTGTTTCCTGTGGTGGGGTCCACTGGAGATTTGGATCTGTCTCATTCTTGGAGTCATGCCCTAAAATGGTCTCCCCAAACGGATGAACGGTGTGGATTACAGCACGTGCATCATGGTGGGACCCACAACTGGGCCACCAGCTGGGACGAGCCAGCGTCCAAGGACGCTGGTACGCCCAGCGTCAGAGCTCCTTCTCTTATCTTTTTCTTTTTCTCTTTTTTTTTTTTTTTTTGTTTTTCAATGGTTATCGTCGAGTGGGGCCCACATAAGGGTGATCCACTCCGTTCATCAGCTGGGCCATCTCATGGTGGGTCCAATGAGCCCAATATTGGGTATATTACAGGGTCTACAAACATCAGTGTGGGCCGAGGCAGTCTCGACAGTGGACATCATATTCTCCACTGTTTCATGTGGTGCGGCCCACTTAAGAATTGAATATGCTTCATATTTGGGCCTTAGCCCTAAAATGATATGGGAAAACAGACAGACGGTGTGGATGGAACACAAACATCAAGGTGGGTCCCACGAGTGGGGACCCCATTCCAGCGTCCAAGTAACGCTGGACGTTCCAGCGTCAGGACGTCCAGACGCTGGACGTCCAGCACATGTATATTTTTTTTTTCTCTTTTTTTTTTTTTTCTAGTGGTCATTTCATGTGGGGCCCACTTATGGACAATCCACCCCATTCATTATGTTTCCCTGGTCGTTGGGGTTCTAACAAGCCCAATATTGGGCAGGTAATATGGTCCACAAACATCACGGTGGGCCCAAGAAGCCTTGGCAGTCGTTTCCACTGTTTTCTATGGTGTGGTCCACCTGAGATCTGGATCTACTTCATTTTTGACGTCCAGCCCTAAAATGGGCTGGAGAAACAAATGGACAGCGTGGATTACATACATACATCAAGGTGGGTCCCACAAGTGGGCCAGCCGTCAAAGCCCAAAAGGACTTCACCCCAGCGCTGCTGGGCAGCAGCGTCCTCTGGACGCTGGCTGTCCAGCGGCATCTACTTCCCTTCATTCTTTTCTTCTTTTTTTTTTCTTTTTTTTTTTTAACTTCAAGTGGGGCCCACATGTGTAAGATCCACTCCATCTATCAGCTGGGCCATCACATGGTGGGCCCACATGGTGGACAGCGTGGATGAACAACATACATCATGGTGGTCTATTGGCCACACTAAATATGCCACAAAATGGGTCCCAAAGTGGGATCCACACCATCAAAGGGTGGGACCCATTCATGGACGATCCAGCCCATCCATCTGATTGCCCATCACAAGGTGGGACCAAGGAAAGAAAACGAAAAGTAAACGAGAAAAAGGGGGGAAAGGTATGCACTCACAATGATGGTTGGACGGTTGGATTGCCGATCGGACGGTCCGGATGATGATCGGGGTCCTCCAAGCTTGATCTTCACCTTCAATCTCTCTCTCTCTCTCTTGATCTCCCTCTAAATCTCTCTCTAAACTCACTCAATCTCTCAAATCTCTCTACTTCTCTCTCTTCTTTCTCTTCTCTCTCTTCTCTCTCTCAAATCTTGGAATTGAGAAGGCCACCCCCCCCACGTATGGCTCTTGTATGGGAGAGGGGGGGTACATGAGATGCTTATGATGATGATGGGAGAGGATATGGGGGAATGGGTTGTGATGATGGCTAGATAATGATGATGATGATGGGAGAGGGCATGGGAGGTGTTGACTTTGGTGAGAGAGGTATGGGTTGGAGTTGGTGTGTGTAGGCTAGGGTAATGATGGGGGTATGGGTAAGGGTGATGTGATAGATTTGACATGTTGTTGGAAATTGTGCAAGTGGGGCCCACGCCACACGCGCGTTGCGTGGCCCACCTCGAATTGCACGAACGTATGCATCTAACACACCGGGTATCGCAATGGGGCGTGCCGCGCGGCGTTGGAATCGTGGCGCCCGCGCGGTCGCAAGGGTACAAGTCTTGGGTCGTTGCGGTACTAAATCAGGGTCACGATCAAGGCTCTCTAATCTGGTCCGTCCGGGACGTACCGGTACCGGAAACTAAACGTACGGAGGGCAATTCAGGGTACGGGTCTTACAGGGGGTGTGTTGAGCTCTTAATTGTGCATATTCTAACCCCAATTCATCACTCATTATACAAGGTTTTCATGATTTAAAGACTAATCTAATGCATGATTTTATAATTGTAGGAATGAGAAGGACTCTGCCCAATTAAAGACTAAAAAGATCTCTTTAAGAGCCTTAGATGAAGACCCAAGGTGGGCTGAAGGAAGAAGGAAGTAGAGAGAGAAGAAAAGAAGAAGAAAATGAAGAAGCAAGGGCCAAGACCGGTCGTGACCGGTCGGTCAGGAGGGCCACGACCGGTCGGCCGTCTCTCCCTACCTTGTTGGACCAAAGAAACAACAGGACCGACCGGTTGTGACCGGTCGGCCAAAGCTTGCCCATCCTCCAGCGAGCTCCCTGGACTGTTCTAGAACAAGTCCGACCAGTCGTGACCTGTCGGTCAGCTTAGTCCAACCGGTCCAGACCGGTCGGCCACACGCAAAAAACAACAGTTTCTATTTTGGGCTCCGAATTTATCTGCGCACTGCGTAACCTTACGCAAATTCTGAAAGATTCCGACGTTGCGGAGCTTCCCCACTATAAAAGGACACCTAGTGATTGTTCTTAGGGGATCTAAGAAAGGATTAGGCACGGTGGGAGGCGGCGGAAGTGGATTTCGGAGTTCTACAACTCCTCCTTTGTTTGCTGTTTTTATGTTTTCTTTAGTTGTTTCATGTTTCCTTGGATCATGAAAGGCTAAACCTCTTAGCTAGGGCTAAGAGGTGAAGCTTGTAGTGAATCTAAGATGTTTCAATTCGTTTAAGTTGGTTTTAAGTTGGATTTCATGTTTAAGAACAATGGTTTGAAGTTTAATTCAAGTTCTAAGTAGTCTTTCTTAGTCTTATGATGACTCATGGATGTTTGGAAGAAGTGCTTGAGTTCTTAATTGTTGTGAACTAATTTAGACCTGTATGATCTGAGGAATCGGAATACGCTCTAGATTCATGATCTTCATGTGGGAACTTCCTACCAAAGTTCTATTTTCTGGATTTCTGAACTATGTGAGACTGTGTGTGTGATTTGAATCAAGTTCAAATCATGATCTAGTTTTGTCTTGTGATAGGATTTAATGATGGTTATGATTGTGATCTTAGCCTATTGGAATTAGGACTGACCTATGCAATTGAGTATGCTCGTCCTAGCTTACATTGAGTGAATCATATACATTGATCTTACATATGGCAGATTGTTGGTTTAACTAATTTATCATCCGACTAGATAGATCTTAATTTCGATTCTAGTTGAGAAAGTGTGAGACCACAACGAATTGAGCATCAAGGATTACTACAAGTGGATCCTTGAACCCCTAGTGCCTTTTTATTAATTGATTACTTCAGTTTAGTTCAAAATTGCTATTTATATCAACCTTCTCAAAATCTGGTTGTTAGCTTTTCAATAGAAATTATTGGAAGTATTTGTGAATTCCTACATAAGTCCCCGTGGATCGACCTCGGTCTTACCGAGATTATTACTACATCGCAACCCTACACTTGGGGAAGCGAACAATTGAATACCTACCACTGAAACTTCCTAGACCTACAATGATGTATATTTGCTATCCGACCGGTGGGCGGGGCCCGCCATGGTCCCCCCTTTGATATATATATATATATATATATATATATATATATATATATATGTTTTATCCATGCCGTACACCTATTTCGTCAGCCCATTTTGTATGTACAGGCCCAAGTATGGGGCCGATATAATCTCAAGTGGGCTATGCCATGAAGACCTTTACATTTCCAATGGGGCCCACAATCCGGGTCCCACTCTCTACATATACTGGGCCATTTAAGGCCAACGTCACATGATATGTTTGATAATATGCTAGTATACTTAGATTGATATGTCACACTGATAATATGGTTAGTATAATGAATACCATGCTCATTCATATGCCCATACGCATCATTTGTATGCCTGTTGTGGATCACGATTAATCATAACACATGCTATTTGGCTTGTTATACTTAGGGGACCCGTGCAAGACAGGGTCGCCCCACATGATTGTGCAATATACGTAAGTTTGATGCATGACTTGGATTGTATGACTCATGCATTTCGCATTATGTATGTCACGATCGCCTTCACACCCTAGCAGCATTGGGGTGGTGGCCACCATAGTCACATCGTGGTTGGCAGTAATGGACACCATAAACATGTTCTAGCACGTGGGCGCTATGGATGTCCTTAGGTGAAAGTCCCTAAACCCTGTGGTACCAGTAGGATGCTCCAATGTCGAGACCGAGTGGATAACATGGGAGCCCGAGTGCCAAATACTAGTAGGCCGCATCTCCCACTGTGTCGAGGTCGGTTGGAAAGGGGTGTGACCTTATCTGCCCGGGTGTAGTGGGCTATAAGCTAGGTCGAGTCTGAACAGCTCGTGAAATGGGTCCACTATCGAAGAGCCGGGTGGGCATTGGCATACCACAAACGAGGCGGATAGTGAGGTCTTTTCTACTCGCTTGGTTATGCGTGCGATGTGCGGCCGCCAGTATCAGAGTGTACTAGACCCCGGTGATTTCCCAGATGAGAACCATTTTGACGTGTGGATTAGTTGAGGATTGACATGTTTGCATTACATCTCTATCATGTAACACTCGGCCATGTAGGCCCTTGCATCGCATAGCCTTGGGATGGCTGATAGCATTCATGAGCTTGGTAACTTAGCCCTCTATCACTTTCGCTTACTCTGATATCTGTATACTTGCATATGCATCACACAAGCACACACGCACTCTACTGTTCGCTTCCCCAAGTGTAGGGTTGCGATGTAGTAATAAACTCGGTAAGACCGAGGTCGATCCACAGGGAAGGAAGTAAACAATTCCAATTATCCTAATAACTAGAATCAAAGAGGTTTGTGAAATTGGTTTTGAACATAAAATAGAAAATCTGATAATGAAAAGATAACTAGAGCATCAAGGATCCACTTATAGCTCTTCTTAGATGCATAATTCGCTATGGTTTCTTATTTTCTCAACTAGAATCGACATTCCTGTCTATCTAGTTGGATGATAGAGCTGTTAAACCAAACAATCTGTCATATGTAAGTTCTATGCATAAGATTCACTCAATGTAGGCTGAGCTGAGCATGCTCAATTGCATAGGTCATTCCCCATTCCTATAAGTCTAGTTCACAATCATAATCATCCTCAAGTCCTCTCACAAGACAAGGCTAGATCAGGATTTGAACTGGATTCAAATCACAAGCACAGTCCATACATATTCCAGAAAAACAGAAAAATAGAACTTTGGTAGGAAGTTCCTTTATGAAGATCATAGTACTAGAGCGCACTCCGATTCCTCGGATCATACAGGTCTAGACCGTCACAAACCAATTAAGAGGCTAAGTAATTCATCCAAACATCCATGAGTCATCACAAGACTAAGAAAAATTACTTAAAAACTTGTATAAACTTCAAACCTTAGTTCATAATCATGAATTCCAAACTAAAAACCAATAAAACGAATTAAACAATCTAAGAAAACTATAAGGTTCACCTCTTAGCTCTAGCTAAGAGATTAGCTAATAAAAAGCATATTAAAAACTAGAACTAGAACTAAGAAAAGGAAGAAAAACTAGCTGGAGGAGGCTAGGAAGCCTCCTATGACTTGAACTCCTTGCTCCCCACGTCCTTGGTTGCCCTGGAATAGAAGAGAGCACCTCCTTTTATAGTGCAGCACTAGTACAGCAATATAGCAGAATTTGTTTCGCTTGGTACGGCTTAACCAATGGTCAGATTGCCTTCAAATTTGATTTGTAGCTTCCTTGTAATGTGATCTTCCTCATAGATGATTTAGATTTCCAAGATTATCCTCTGAATGGGCCCACCAATCACATCACCGACCGCCTCTCAAAATCGCGCACTTCGGGTACCTTCAGAACCAGTCATCTTGCTTTCAACGCTCCGGAGTGTACAGAGGTCGGATTGATCTTAAATTCTGAACATGAGTAGAAAACTTCCTCCTCTACATGATAGACTGGATTAGATTGTCCAAAACGATCTCAAAATGTGGTCCGAAAATTAGAACAATTAGGGCTTTTATAAACTCTGCGCAGTTGGAGCTTTCTGGATGGTCCATCTTTCTTCAACCGGTACGATCAAACCACACACCCTTTTGATCTGAAACTTTTGTGGTTATTCATATATGGATGTGGTCTAAAAGATGGTCAAAGTAGATTTTTCATATCCTCAATGATGGGCCACCTGGACTGGCCTAGAGTGGAACAGCGAAATCTGGAACTTTCTGGACAGTTCGTATTGTTTTGGTCACCACGATCAATACATAACTCTGATCGACACGAAACCACTTGGGTTAGTTCGGCGTCGAGTTCCTCTTCGACATGGATGTCTTGGATTTCCAAATATCATTAAGATCGGCCCAAAAAACTGGTCTGAAAAATCAGGTGCGGGAATACATTGCTGTTTTAGAATCTGGAATCTGAAACTTGCATGGCCGACCGGTCACGACCGGTCGGACAAGGCTGGCCGACCGGTCACGACCGGTCAGGCCCTCTTTGGCATTACTCCAGCAAGCATGGCCGACCGGTCAAGACCGGTCGGGCTTCCTTGGCCGACCGGTCAAGACCGGTCGGTCTCTTTTTCTTCTTATTTTCTTCCTTTCTTTCTTCTATTTTCTTCTTTCTTTGCTTCTTTCTTTGCTTCCTTCTTCCTTCAGCCCTCCTTGGGTCTTCATCCAAGGTTCTAAATCAGCTCTTTTGGTCATCAATTGGGCAAAGTAACTCTCATTCCTACAACCACAAAACATGTATTTGATTAGTCTTTAAATTATGAAAACCATGCATAATGAGTGATGAATTGGGGTTAAAATATGCACAATTAAGAGCTCAACACACCCCCCAACCAACATTTTGCTAGTCCCGAGCAAAACATGCGTGAAACAAGTTTCATTCTCCAAATCCAACTCTCCTCTAGAAACTATTCTTCTATACATTCCAAGACACACAAGCATAAAAATCAGAGAAATTAGGTGATAGAAGTTGAAACCTTAAACTCTTAGAACATAATAAGTATTTATATGAAATTCCCACTGATTGATTGATAAATAGAAGAACTTGAACAAATTCACCCTAGTGTGCATAGTGAAAGTTCATCTCATGAGTTTCTGGGCTCATCTTCATCATAGATCAACTAAACTATGGATTTCAAGGTGTACAGAGCAACAACAAGCCTATGACAGGAATTTGTCTTACCGTCCTTCCGACGACTTTCACACTACGTCCCATTTCCGGCTTTGGTTACGGGTAGACCATCCCCCGGTTGGTAGTAGGTAGCCCTAATCGGAATTTTCCACCATTTTTCCATCATTCCCAATTTCATCCTTCCTTTTCCTTTTTCTTTTTAAATTAGATAGGATTTTTAGAAATCCATATCTTTCGTTATTTTCCCATGGACAAGGATGGACAAAGTACCCCGGCTTGGTTTCTCAACACCTTAAATCAAAGTATAGTTAATCCACAAATCACATAATCCTTTCAACCCATGAAAATCGTGTAATGTGAACTAGGTGTAAAAGTGTTCAAATTTTCTATCACTCACATAAATAGGGGAATTCACATATAAAACCATTATATTAAAAGAAATTCAAAGCTTGCAACATCACTCACTTCGTATCTCCTCTTCTTATACTCGTATCATCTTGAATGCATAGAAACAACGTTTTCCAAAAGAGTTTTGAATTTTAGAAAAATCGAAAATTTTCTACATAATTGCTCGAAATGTCACAAAAGCTAGTAGATTCATCTAAGGAATCTCACCCCCCAACCAAAATCTTACATTGTCCTCAATGTAATAAGATATGCAATATGCATGACATGAGAGCAATGACACAAAACAAAGGAGAGTGAGAACGAGAGTACCTGAGGTAGCAAGTTGATCAATTCTAGCATCTTCCATTGTCTCAATGAGACTTATTCAATCCTAAATGCAGAAAGAAATCCTAACCTACCTACCTACCTTTGATTAGTCTGATCGACAACATGATCAAATTTGAGCAGGATCTTCATGAATTTCAATACGTTTCTCATGAGGACCATCCAAAGTCCTGCTCGAATGTATACATGTGTGCGTTTCTTCATGAAAGTCCAATCATAGTATGCACCACACGCATGTAAGGAGGAGATAAGAGCAGCAAAAAGATATCTCCTCAAGTTCTGAATTGGGTTGTAATTGATTAAAAACAGGTCCTCCCAATCAGAATTTTCAATGGGTTGAAGAACCCATGATGGTGGAGAGACATTCATTAAGTATTTTTCAGTTTGGATTGTCTCCTCCACAAATTCAGATTTGCATGCTGCTTCCACAAACCACGGTAAAGAGTGTAAATCAGTGGAATGGTGTTCTTCAGGCACCGACACCATGTCTAACAAACTATCCAACTCCTTAATCATCTCATCATCCAGATCATAGGGGTGGGTCATGCATTCCTTTAGGAAATCGAAAGAGTCGAATGAAGGGTCCTCGTTCTCCCTAAGTGATTGAGGAAATTCTGTTTCAAGGGTAAGGAATTCCTCCTCTATAGAGGGGAGGTCTTCCAAAGAAAAATTTTCAGATTTAGTGGTAAGCACATCATCTAGCATTGGTTGATCTTTTGAAATTTCAGATTGTGCCACCCCATCATCCAAAGAAACAGAATTTTCAACCCAAGGGAGTTTTTCCACAATAGAATCCGACATGTGTTGTTGGTGGAAAGACTAAAAAATATCGACTTCGGCCATCTCTCTAGCAAGAATATCCTTCGGTGATTCAAAAACATTCGGCCCTTTGGAAGAAGAAATCATGGACTCACAATCATCCTTCAAACCCTCATTGTAGGCAATCAAACTATCACTTTCAGATTTTGCAGATTCCTTGGGTTCGTCAACCGTCCTTGAAATCTCTTCATCATTCAAATAGGAATAGCTAAAAGAGATAGTTGATTCACCATAATCGATGGTAATGGTGGGATCACTGAGATCTACATCCCTTAGAAGTTTAGTCATTAAATCTAGAGAAGGTTGGGTTTGGATAGCCTCATCCTCCTCATTGTTAGGGATTGATTCGGTGTTCCCAATGTTGGGTTCAATATTTTGAGATGGCGAGAGGTTTTGTATGCATTGCTCAGTTATTTCCATACACTCTCGCAGTGTATCCTCAAGAGTTCGTGTCGGTTGAGGATCATGAGAAAGAAACTCTTGAGGATAATTGTTGGCATCCATGGTTGGCTCATCCTCCATTGGACTAGAGGTGTGAGGACTCTCTCGATGAAGACCATACGTGTTATATGACGAAGACTGATAAGATGGTTGATAGGCATAACCATACCAGTGATCACGCAATGTCTTTACCGGTTGGTCATTACTCCCCCGGTCCTTTTTTTTATTCCTACCTCCTGTTAAACTTGGTGGGATACTCATGTTATTTTCAACCTAGTAATCACGTAGCGTCTTACGTTGGGGGGTAGTGGAGGTTGATTTACTCTCAGAATAATACTTATGCTTAAATTGGTTCCAATCATAAAGAGTTTTGATTCCATGGTCTGTCATCTCATCTTCCAAAAGGTATGCATAAGCACCACACTTCCAATCAGCCATAATGAGATTTTAAAGAGTTGGAACTACCCTAATCTAGAAAAAAGAACAAAAAGAAGGGAGATGGAGATATGTTACCCAATAGAGTGAGATATATGTCAGCAACAATGTCCTACAAAATCCAACAAAAAATTGTTAGTAATCTAGAAAAAAAAAATCAGAAAATCTTCTTCTATAAAAACTGAAAATCCTACCTAACTAAGACTACTCTATAGTTACTAGAACAATTAGAACCGTTTAACCTCTTCCCCGGCAGTGGCGCCAAAAACTTGTTCGCTTCCCCAAGTGTAGGGTTGCGATGTAGTAATAAACTCGGTAAGACCGAGGTCGATCCACAGGGAAGGAAGTAAACAATTCCAATTATCCTAATAACTAGAATCAAAGAGGTTTGTGAAATTGGTTTTGAACATAAAATAGAAAATCTGATAATGAAAAGATAACTAGAGCATCAAGGATCCACTTATAGCTCTTCTTAGATGCATAATTCGCTATGGTTTCTTATTTTCTCAACTAGAATCGACATTCCTGTCTATCTAGTCGGATGATAGAGCTGTTAAACCAAACACTCTGTCATATGTAAGTTCTATGCATAAGATTCACTCAATGTAGGCTGAGCTGAGCATGCTCAATTGCATAGGTCATTCCCCTTTCCTATAAGTCTAGTTCACAATCATAATCATCCTCAAGTCCTCTCACAAGACAAGGCTAGATCAGAATTTGAACTGGATTCAAATCACAAGCACAGTCCATACATATTCCAGAAAAACAGAAAAATAGAACTTTGGTAGGAAGTTCCTTTACGAAGATCATAGTACTAGAGCGCACTCCGATTCCTCGGATCATACAGGTCTAGACCGTCACAAACCAATTAAGAGGCTAAGTAATTCATCCAAACATCCATGAGTCATCACAAGACTAAGAAAAATTACTTAAAAACTTGTATAAACTTCAAACCTTAGTTCATAATCATGAATTCCAAACTAAAAACCAATAAAACGAATTAAACAATCTAAGAAAACTATAAGGTTCACCTCTTAGCTCTAGCTAAGAGATTAGCTAATAAAAAGCATATTAAAAACTAGAACTAGAACTAAGAAAAGGAAGAAAAACTAGCTGGAGGAGGCTAGGAAGTCTCCTATGACTTGAACTCCTTGCTCCCCACGTCCTTGGTTGCCCTGGAATAGAAGAGAGCACCTCCTTTTATAGTGCAGCACTAGTACAGCAATATAGCAGAATTTGTTTCGCTTGGTACGGCTTAACCAATGGTCGGATTGCCTTCAAATTTGATTTGTAGCTTCCTTGTAATGTGATCTTCCTCATAAATGATTTAGATTTCCAAGATTATCCTCTGAATGGGCCCACCAATCACATCACCGACCGCCTCTCAAAATCGCGCACTTCGGGTACCTTCAGAACCGGTCATCTTGCTTTCAACGTTCCGAAGTGTACAGAGGTCGGATTGATCTTAAATTTTGAACATGAGTAGAAAAATTCCTCCTCTACATGATAGACGGATTAGATTGTCCAAAACGATCTCAAAATGTGGTCCGAAAATTAGAACAATTAGGGCTTTTATAAACTCTGCGCAGTTGGAGCTTTCTGGATGGTCCATCTTTCTTCAACCGGTACGATCAAACCACACACCCTTTTGATCTGAAACTTTTGTGGTTATCCATATATGGATGTGCTCTAAAAGGTGGTCAAAGTAGATTTTTTATATCCTCAATGATGGGCCACCTGGACCGGCCCAGAGTGGAACAGCAAAATCTGGAACTTTCTGGACAGTTCGTATTGTTTTGGTCACCACGATCAATCCGTAACTCCGATCGACACGAAACCACTTGGGTTAGTTCGGCGTCGAGTTCCTCTTCGACATGGATGTGTTGGATTTCTAAATATCATCAAGATTGGCCCAGAAAACTGGTCTGAAAAATTAGGTGCGGGAATACATTGCTGTTTTAGAATCTGGAATCTGAAACTTGCATGGCCAACTGGTCACGACCGGTCGGACAAGGCTGGCCGACCGGTCACGACCGGTCAGGCCCTCTTTGGCATTACTCCAGCAAGCATGGCCGACCGGTCAAGACCGGTCGGGCTTCCTTGGCCGACCGGTCAAGACCGGTCGGTCTCTTTTTCTTCTTATTTTCTTCCTTTCTTTCTTCTATTTTCTTCTTTCTTTGCTTCTTTCTTTGCTTCCTTCTTCCTTCAGCCCTCCTTGGGTCTTCATCTAAGGTTCTAAATCAGCTCTTTTGGTCATCAATTGGGCAAAGTAACTCTCATTCCTATAACCACAAAACATGTATTTGATTAGTCTTTAAATTATGAAAACCAGGCATAATGAGTGATGAATTGGGGTTAAAATATGCACAATTAAGAGCTCAACATCTACTGAGCTTCGTAGGAAGCTTATGCGCGTTTGTTTACGCTGCAGGTACTAGGGCACATCAGCAGCGTTAAGCTCGGTTCATATACCTGATATTTTGGATGTTTGCCACATTTTGTATTTCCCCTTTCAGCACTGTACTTAACAAACTTTATAGTGGATATCTGATGATGTTTTATGGTTTTAATTATGCTCCTTTAAAAAAATTTACCCTGAAAATCCTCCTGGTGGGATCTCAGGATCGGAACCTGGCATATGAGAGCTAGGAGCCGAGAATAGGGTACTACGGAGCCTGTTGGCACCAAGGTCGGCAATCGGGAATTTAGTGAGCCCGGTGCCCGGGTCTGGGGCATGATACTCTCTCTCTCTCTCTCTCTCTCTCTCTCTCTCTCAAAATACTCTCCCCTCACCCTAATACAATTAGGAAACCTTAGTGTTCGTTGTTCGCTCGGTTCAAGTGCAAGGCTGCGATGTAGTAATAAATCTCAGTAAGACCGAGGTCGATCCACAGGGAATTAGAAAACAACTTTTAAGCTATTCCAACAACTAGGATTGCAATAATTAAGAGATTCAATTGAGAGAATTGTGTTAAAATAGTAACTTAAGAAAAAACAGTAATTAAAGGAACTAAGGCTTTCAAGGGTTCACTTGTAGCAATCCCATGTCAATCCAATCAATCCAAGAATAAACACAATTAGATTTGAAGTTCTATCTCTCATCTAGTTGGAAGATAAAGCATTAAACACATTCAATTCCACTTAAGTTGAACTTCCAAGTTCTAGTCCCGTTCAACCACATATAGCATTCGAAATCATAGCCTTCGGAGTAACAGCCATGCCTATGAACTATGGCATGCTCAAGGGTTACCATAATTTGAATCTAATCAAGCAAAACATGATAATCTCAGAGAATTGCAAGGAATCCATGTCTGGAGCACATGAACTCTCATAAAACTTTTAAAAATATCAACTTTATAAGACTAGAGCATTCAAAATTCAAACTTGAAGTGAAACTACTTGAATCAAACTGAATTAAACATGAAATTGGCTACAAGCTTCACCTCTCAGCCTTAACTGAGAGATTCTAGCCGAGCATTGCCATACTACAACTAGAACTGGATGAAAAAAAGACATAAAAAGCATAAAAAAACCGGAGTTGGGAGGGTTGCAAACGCTCCACGATAGCTTCCTTCACTCCCCCACGAAGTTCCTCAGTTTCTATAATGCCCTAGAAAGAGACCCTAGGTGTCCTTTTATAGTGGGGAAGTTCTACCATGTCGGAATCTTCCAGAATTGCGTAGCACTACGCGCTTGCGTAGAATTTCTTGGAACTGGATTTAAAGAGCTCTAATTACGTAGGCCGACCGGTCTTTGATTGGTCGGTCTTGTTGGAATGGACGTCCAGCTTGCACAGAGTGGTCACTGACCTGTTGGCCGACCGGTCTTGACCGGTCGGACCAACTGGTCCTTTGTCCAGTAAGCTTCAGAGGAGGACGGTAGGGTGGCTGACCGGTCAGGACCGGTCGTGGCTCCCTTGGCCAACCGGTCGAACCTCTTCTTTTCATATTTTCTTTCTTTCTTTCTTCTTCTCTCTCCTCTCCTTGCTTTCTTCTTTCTTTGATCCCTTTGGGCCTTCATCTAAAGCTCCTAAATATGGTATTTTAGCTATCATTTGTGCCAAGTCTCTCTCTCAATCCTACATCCACAAAATATTCATTAGATGGGTCTTTTAAACATGCAAACCATGCAATGGGCTAGATCATGTATAAATTGGAGGCTCAACACACCCCCCAACCAGCTTTTTGCTAGTTCCGAGCAAAACATGCGTAAAACAAGTTCAAACCTCCAAAAACCAAATCTCCTTCAGAAACTATGTTTTTATCTATTCCAAGACATACAAGTGTAGAATTCAGAAAAATGAGGTGATAGAAATTGGAACCTTAAACTCTCAAAACATAATAAGTGTCCATATGAAATTCCCACTAATTGATTGATAAATATAAGAACTCAAACAAATTTAACCTAGTGTGCATAGTGAAAGTTCATCTCATGAGTTTCTGGGATTGTCTTCCTCGTAGATCAAGTAAACTATGGATCTCAAGGTTACAGAGCAACAATAAGCCTATGACAGAAATTTAGCTTACCGTCCTTCCGACGGCTTTCATACTACATCCCATTTCCAGCTTTAATTACGGGTAGACCATCCCCCGATTAGTAATAGGTAGCCCTTTTTGGAGTTTTCTACCATGTTTTCCATCATTCCCAATTTTCATCCTTCCTTTTCCTTTTTCTTTTACAATAGATAGGATTTTTAGAAATCCATATCTTTCGTTATTTTGCCATGGACAAGGATGGACAAAGTACCCTGGCTTAATTCCTCAACACCTCAAATCTAAGTTTAGCCAATCCACAAATCACATAATCCCTTCAAACCATGAAAATCGTGTAATGTGAACTAGGTGTAAAAGTGTTCAAATTTTCTATCAATCACATAAATAGGGGAATTCACATATAAAACCATTATATTAAGAGAAGTTCAAGACTTCCAATATCACTCACTTCATATCTCCATTTCTTATACTCGTATCATCTCGAATGCATAGAAATAAGATTTTCTAGAGGAGTTTTGAATTTTTACACAATATGATGCTCGAAATGTTGCAAACTGCTAGATGAGGAATCTCATCTCACCCCCTAACCAAATCTTGCATTGTCCTCAATGTAAAAAACGTATGCAATGAGTATGAACATGAGAGCAATGGTAAAATACAAGAGAGTGAGAACAATAGTACCTGTGAGAGTCGATCATGGAGGTCTACAACTCCGACAACTAAATCCACTAAAATAGAAAAGAAAACAAAACCTACTCTACCTATACCTCCGTCAGACTAGGAGATCAATCATCCTAATACACAGGATCATTCAGAGTGATGGACATGTCATCTGAATCAAATTTATCAACAAATGGTTTAAGGTGTTGTCCATTAACTTTAAAACAGTTACCATTTGCAGCATTCTCTATCTCGACAGCCCCATGAGGAAAAACTTTCTTAACAATGTATGGGCTGGTCCATCGAGATCGCAATTTTTTCAAAAAAAGATGAAGTCGAGAATTGTACAAGAGCACTTTTTGTCCTTCATGGAAGGATTTCCTAAATATATGTTTGACATGAAAGGCCTTCATCCTACTCTTGTAAATCCTTGAGTTTTAATAAGCATCGTTCCAGATCTCATCAAGCTCATTAAGTTGGAGTTTGCAAAGCGAGCTAGTCTTGTTGATGTCAAAATTTAATGCCCGAATTGCCCAATAAGCTTTGTGCTCAATCTCCACAAGCAAGTGGCAAGCTTTCCCATAGACAAATCTATAAGGGGACATTCCAATGGGGGTCTTGTAAGCGATACGGTGGGCCCAAAGCGCATCATCTAATCTTAGTGACCAATCTTTGCGATCTGGTCTCACCGTCTTTTCTAAAATCTGTTTGATTTCCCGATTGAAAATTTCAGCTTGCCCACTCGTCTATGGGTGGTATGGGGTACTCACTTTATGCCTAATGCCATATTTCTTCATTAAGGCTTCAAAAGGCCTATTGCAAAACTGAGAACCACCATCACTAATGATGGCTAGAGGCGTTCCAAATCTGGAAAGTATGTTTTCTTTAAGGAACTTTAGAACCCTACGATGATCGTTGGTTCTACATGGAATAGCCTCTATCCATTTAGACACATAGTCTACGTCATGCAATATATAGACATGTCCAAAAGATGAGGGGAACAGTCCCATGAAATCGATGCCCCAACAGTCAAAGACTTCAAGATTTTGAATTGGGGTAAGAGGCATCATATTTCGACAGGATAATCCTCCTAACTTTTGGCAATACTCGCATGCTTTGCAAAACTCGTGGGTGTCTTTAAATAAAGTGGGCAAATAAAAACCACACTGCAGAATTTTTGCAGTGGTTTTCTTGGCGAAAAAATGACCCCCACATGTTTGATCATGGCAAAAGGAGATGACGGAATTATGTTCATCCTCAGGGACACATCTCCTAATAATTTGATCTGGACAATATCTAAACAGTAAAGGTTCATCCCAGAAAAATCTGCGCATTTTCTTTAGAAATTTTCTTTTATCTTGCACAGTCCAATGAGTTGGCATCACACCTGTGGAAAGATAATTGGCTATGTCACGTACCATGGTGGATGTTGAACCTCTAATTTATACATTGCATAGCCCACTACATCACATTATATGCATGGTTTTCCTGTTTAAAAGGCCTATCTAACGCATGTTTGGTGATTGTAGGAATGAGAGCAGACTTCACCCAATTGGAGACTAAAAAGAGCATTTGAAGCCATTGGGTGAAGGTTGAAGAAGGACCAAAGAAAGAAGAAAGCAAGGAGAAGAGAAAGTAGAAGAAAGAAAGGAAGAAAAAGAAGAAGAATAGCAGCCTGACCTGTCGGCCCAAGCAGTCTGACCAGTCTTAACTGGTCGGCCATCCTTTCCTGGATGCTGGACAGAAGGACCAGAGGGGTCTGATCGATCTTGACCGGTCGGCCAGCAGGTCACCCTCCCCCTTGAGCTTGCTGGATTGAATCCACGACAGGTCCGACCGGTCGTGACCGGTCGGCCAGCCCAATCTGACCGGTCTAGACCGGTCGGCCATGTGAAAACAGTGTCCTTTCTAAATCGGGACTCCGAATTCTTTTGCGCAGTGCGTATCCTTACGCAGTTTCTGGATGATTCCGACGCAAACGAGCTTCCCCACTATAAAAGGACACCTAGGGGCTCTTCTTAGGGTATCATAGAAGCTAAGGGACATCGTGGGAGAGGAAGGAAGCTGTCGTGGAGCGTCTGCAACCCTCCAAACTCTGTTTTTCTATGTTTTCTAGTTCTTTCATGAGTTTTAGTTGTAGTATGACAATGCTCGGCTAGAATCTCTCAGCTAAGGCTGAGAGGTGAAGCTTGTAGCCGATTTCATATTTAATTCAGTTCAGTTCAAGTAATTTTACTTCAAGTTTGGATTTTTACCTATTCTAGTTCTTAAAGTTGATAGTTTTAGATGTTTTATGAGAGTTCATGTGTTCCGGACATGGATTCCTTGTAATTCTCTGAGATTATCATGTTGTGCTTATTTAGATTCGAATTATAGTAATCCTTGAGCAGGCCATAGTCCATAGGCTGCTACTCTGAAAGCTAAGATTTCGAATTCTACATTGATGAATGGGACTAGAACTTGGAAGTTCAACTTGAGTGGTATTGAATGTGTTTAATGCTTTATTTTCCAACTAGATGAGAGTAGGACTTCACATCCAGTTGTGTATCTTGCTTGGATTGATTGGATTGACATGAGATTGCTACAAGTGGATCCTTGAATGCCTTA
Organism: Liriodendron chinense; assembly: GCA_003013855.2. NCBI lineage: Eukaryota > Viridiplantae > Streptophyta > Magnoliopsida > Magnoliales > Magnoliaceae > Liriodendron > Liriodendron chinense. The sequence goes on from ML058516.1 coordinate 434,799, forward strand.
GTGCCTTTAAATTACTGTTTTCATTAAAGTTTCTGTTTTAGCATAACTGTTCAAATTAAATCTTTTATTCATCACAAACTGAGTTGCTGGAATAGTTTGGAACTTGTTCTCCAATTCCCTGTGGATCGACCTCGATCTTACCGAGTTTTATTACTACATCACAGCCTTACACTTGAGGCTAGCGAACAGTGGATGCATAGCAACAAAGAGTTGCTCATCAGGGAATGAGTCCTCAATAGGTGACTCGTCAATGGAATTAGGTAGGACAAGGTGAGATAGATGATCCGCCACAACATTTTCTACTCCCTTCTTGTCCTTGATCTCCAAATCGAATTCTTGAAGGAGTAGGATCCATCTAAGCAAACGAGGCTTGGCATCCTTCTTAGAAAGAAGGTGTTTCAGCGCCGCATGATTTATGTAAACGATGACCTTGAATCTTATTAAGTAAGGCCTGAATTTGTCCAAGGCAAAGATGACGGCTAGGAGCTCCTTCTCCGTAGTCGAGTAATTGACTTGGGAGGAATTCAAGGTCCTACTAACATAGTAGATAACACGGGGCTTCTTATCCTTCTTTTAGCCTAACACCGCCCCAATAGCATAATCGCTTGCATCGCACATCAACTCAAAAGGTATGGACCAATCCGGTGGTTGCATGATAGGAGCGGTTGTTAACATGTCTTTTAGCTTTGAAAAGCTAATTGACATTCAGCACTCCACTCAAATTGGTTCTCCTTTTAGAGAATGTTACATAAGGGCCTTGAGATATGACTAAAATCCTTTATGAACCTTCTATAAAAATCGGCTTGTCCAAGGAGGGACCACACATCACGTATGCTTTTGGGTGGTGGTAGATTGGATATTATATCGATTTTGTCCCGGTCTACCTCTATTCCATTAGACGAGATGATATGTCCAAGGACTATTCCTCATTGTACCATGAAATGACACTTTTCCCAGTTTAAAATGAGGTTCTTCTCCTCACACCTTGTCAAGACTAACTTCAAGTGATTGATGCACTCATCAAAAGTACAACCAAAAATTGAAAAATCATCCATGAATACCTCGAGAAATTCACCCACCATGTCCGAGAAAATACTCAACATGCATTGTTCGAATGTGGCAGGTCATTACATAGTCCGAATGGCATTCTTCGGTATGCGAAGGTGCCAAATGGGCATGTAAAAGTGGTCTTCTCTTGGTCTTCTGGGGCTATCTGTTGAGTGCTTAAATGTGTATATTCTAACCCCATTTCATCACTAACTATGCATGGTTTTAAAGCTTAAAGACTATTCTAATTCGTGGTTTCATGATTGTAAGAATGAGAGGGACTCCGCCCAATTGATGACTAAAAAGCTCTATTTAGGAGCCTTGGATGAAGACCCAAGGTGGGCCAAAGAAAGAAGAGAGCAAGGAGAGAGAAGAGAGAAGGAAAGAAAGCAGGAGAATGTAGAAAAATAGGTCTGACCGGTCTTGACCAGTCGGCCACGTCCTGCTACCTCTCTGGACACTTAAGCCAAAGAGGCCGACCGGTCTTGACCGGTCGGCCAAGGCCTTCCCTCCTCATGCAGGCACGCTGGACCATCCATAAACAGGCTAGACCGGTCGTGACCGGTTGGCCAGCCCAGTCCGACCGGTCTTGACCGGTCGGCCAGTGTAATTTCAGCAGATTCCAGTAGCTTCTTCTTGAAGCTCCGATTTTCTAGCGCAAGTGCATAAGTACTATGCAAATCCGGAAGATTCTGAGGTGGTAGGGACTTTCCACTATAAAAGGGGACCTAGGGATCGTAACTAAGGTATCCTAGAAGAGATCTACGAAGGTGGCAAGCGGCGGAAGTCGGATTCGGAGTTCCACAACTCCTTCTAGTTTGTGTTTTCTAGTTTTATGTTTTTAGTTGTTTTCATGCTTCCTTGGATCATGAACAGCTAAACCTCTTAGCTAGGGCTAAGAGGTGAAGCTTTTAGTGAATCTGAGATGCTTTAATTCGTTTTATGTTGGTTTCAAGTTGGAATTATTGAAAAACAATGGTTTATAGAAGTTTGAATAAAGTTCTAAGTAGTTTTTCTTAATCTTATGATGGCTCATGGCTGTTTAGGAGAATTGCTTTAGTTCTTAATCATTTTGCATGGCTGTAGACCTGTACGCTTCGAGGAATTGGATTCAATATGCTCTAGACTTGGATTTCCATGTAGGAACTTCAACCAAAGTTCTACCTTTTTGTACTAGCTTCTGAATTATGTGTTGATTGGATATGTGATTTGAATGAAGTTCAAATCATGATCTAGTTATGCTTTGTGACAGAGTTTAATGATGATTATGATTGTGATCTTAATCTATTAGAACTAGGATTGACATATGCAATTGAGTGTGCTCGAGTCCTAACTTGAATTGAGGGAATCATATATAGAATCACACATATGACAGATTGTGTAATACAACCGCTCTATCATCCGACTAGATAGGATTTGATTTCAATTCTAATTGTGTAATTGGGAAACCACAGCGAATTATGCATTGAGGATTGCTACAAGTAGATCCTTGGACCCTTAGTGCTTTCTTATATTGATTACATTCAATTTTAGTTTAAGAATTCTATCTACATTCAATTTTTTAAATCTGTTTTGTTAACTCTCAAGTAGAGAACATTAGAACTAATTTTGTGAATTCCTAACAAGTCCCTGAGAACGATCTCGGTCTCTACCGAATTATTACTACATCACAACCCTACACTTGGGGAAGCGAACAAGTTTTTGGCACCATTGCTGGGGATTTTTAACGGTTTTTACAAAATTTCTGAAAATAGTTTCTATTTGAGATTTTTAGGAGTCTTACTAACTTAGTTTGTTTGTTTGATTTATTTTATCTCTTCAGGGATTCTAGGAGTCGAAGGAGTCACTTCAATTAGGTTCTTCTAACCCTTTTTAATTTTTTATACTTTTCTGAGATTCGCATGCCACATTGGGTTCAGGATTCTAATAACCGACTCATTAGTGAAGGGGGAATTGTTGAAGGGATTAATAAGGAACCACGTGCTAAGAGACGTTTAGACTCTACAATTTTGTCTGATAGTATGGCTAAGAATCAACCCAACCCAGTGGCCAATCAAAATTTGGGCCAAGCCGAAACGGGTGAAAATGAGGTTAAGAATGTTCTTCGACCTAAAACTTTACGTGATCACTTGCAACCTGCAAGAGCAAGTACTCCCTCATGCATAATTTTTTCAACCAATGCAGGGAATATTAATCTAAACCCGGAAGTAATCCGACTCCTTCCCAAGTTCCTTGGTTTAGACAGTGAGAGTGCATATCAACATCTTAAGGAATTTGATGAGGTGATAGCCTTGTTGCACTTTGCAAACGTATCTGATGATGTTGTGAGACTTAGGTTATTTCCTTTTTCTCTTAAAGAGAAGGCTAAGGTTTGGCTTCATCCATTAAGGCTAAGATCAATCAGCACATGGACTGAGATGACTAGGGAGTTCATTAAAAAGTTCTTCCCTACTCATAAAACAAACATGTTGAGGCGCTTAATCATGAATTTTACTCAATAAGAGGATGAGACCTTCTTCCAATGTTGGGAGAGGTTTAAAGACTTATTGAATGCATGCTCACATCATGGTTATGAAATTTGGCAGGTAATAAGCTTTTTCTATGAAGGACTGACTTCGCTCATGTGCCAATTGTTGAGCTCTTAATTGTGCATATTCTAACGCCAATTCATCACTCATTGTGCGAGATTTGCATGATTCAAAGGCCAATTAAATGCATGTTTTGTTATTACAGGAATGAAGGTGAAAAGGCCCATTTAGAACCATTGGAATGAAGACCAAGGCGCACCAAAGAAAGAAGGAAGCAACTAGAGAAGAAATTAGAAGAAAGAAAAAGAAGAAAAAGAAGAAAGAAGACGTCCGACCGGTCTTGACCGGTCGGCCAAGGGAGCCAGACCGGTCTTGACCGGTCAGCCGTGTACACTGGACTGCTGCTGGAGATGGTCCGACCGGTCTTGACCGGTCGGCCAAGGATGCTGAACACGCTGGACTGTTTTCCTATTGAGGCACGACCGGTCGTGACCGGTCGGCCAGCCCAGTCCGACCGGTCCAGACCGGTCGGCCATATGAAGTAAAACAGAAATTGCTATTTTTAGTCCGAAAACCTTTGCGCACTGCGTAACTCTTACGTAGATTCTCGATCCTTCTGAAGTTGCGGAGCCTCCCTATTATAAAAGGACACCTAGGGATTGTTCCTAGGGTATCTTAGGAGGGTTTAAGCAAGCTTGGAGACGGCTGTTCGCTCGCCTCAAGTGTAAGGCTGCGATGTAGTAATAAAACTCGGTAAGACCGAGGTCGATCCACAGGGAAATAGAAACAACTTTCAAAGCACTCCAGCAACTCAGTTTTTGGAAGAAAATCAGATTTAATTGAGTGTTTAACTAAAACAGCAACTTAATGAAAAATCAGGGATATAAAGTACTAAGGCATTCAAGGATCCACTTGTAGCAATCCTATGTCAATTCAGTCAATCCAAGTAGAGAACACAACTAGATTTGAAGTCCTATCTCTCATCTAGTTGGGAAATAAAGCATTCACACACATTCAATCCAAATCAAGTTGAACTTCCAAGTTCTAGCCCATTCAATCAATGTAGAATTCAAATCCATAGCCTGCGGAGTAACAGCCATGCCTATGGACTATGGCCTGCTCAAGGATTACTATAATTCGAATTTAAACAAGCAACCTGCGATAATCTCAGAGAATTGCAAGGAATTCATGTCCTGGGCACATGAACTCTCATAAAACATCTCAAACTACCACTAAAAGAACTGGAACATGAGAAAAATTCAAACTTGAATTTAAATTACTTGAATTAAACTGAATCCAACATCGAATTGGCTACAAGCTTCACCTCTCAGCCTTAGCTGAGAGGTTCTAGCCGAGCATATTCATGCTACAACTGAAATCTCTAAATAAAAGCATAAAACTAGCAAAACCGGAAATAGAAGAGTTGCAGACGCTCCACGACAGCTTTCCCTCCTTAGAACCACGTTCCTTAGCTTCCCTGATACCCTAGGAAGAGCCCCTAGGTGTCATTTTATAGTAAGAAACCTCCCTTGCGTCAGAATCTGCGAAAGGTTACGCAGTGCACAGCAGTTTTCGGAGTTCAGATTTAGAAAGGACTCTGTCTACGCAACGCCGATCGGTCATGACCGGTCGGACTGATCTTTTAAGCAATCCAGGGAGCACAGCCGACCGGTCATGACCGGTCGGACTGGACTGTCCATTCATCCAGCAAGTGTAGCCGACCGGTCATGACCGGTCGGCCCAATTTGAACTTGTTCCAGCGTTTATAGCAGACCGGTCGTGACAGGTCGGGTTCCTCTGCAATGTGGTCAGCTTCCATGGCCGACCGGTCAAGACCGGTCGGCCTTCTTCCATTTGACTCTTTCTCCTTTCTTTTTCTTCTTTTTCTTCTTCTCTCTCTTCTCCTTGCTTTCTTCTTTCTTTGGTCTACTTTCATCCTTCATCCAAAAGCTCTAAGAGAGTTCTTTTGGTCCCTAATTGAATGAAGACCGCTCTCATTCCCTATAATCACAAAACATGTGTTAGATAGGCTTTTAAGTCATGAAAATCATGCAAACCATGTCATGTAATGGGCAATGCAATGTATAAATTGGAGGTTCAACACACCCCCCAACCAGCTTTTTGCTAGTCCCGAGCAAAACATGCATGAAACAATTTCAAACCTCCAAACCCAACTCTCCTTCAGAACCCATGATTCTATCCATTCCAAGGTGTATAAGTATAAATTTGAAAAAATTAGATGATAGAAGCTGAAACCTTGGACTCTTGTTCGCTTCCCCAAGTGTAGGGTTGCGATGTAGTAATAAACTCGGTAAGACCGAGGTCGATCCACAGGGAAGGAAGTAAACAATTCCAATTATCCTAATAACTAGAATCAAAGAGGTTTGTGAAATTGATTTTTAACATAAAATAGAAAATCTAATAATGAAAAGATAACTAGAGCATCAAGGATCCACTTATAGCTCTTCTTAGATGCATAATTCGCTATGGTTTCTTACTTTCTCAACTAGAATCGACATTCCTGTCTATCTAGTCGGATGATAGAGCTGTTAAACCAAACAGTCTGTCATATGTAAGTTCTATGCATAGGATTCACTCAATGAAGGCTGAGCTGAGCATGCTCAATTGCATAGGTCATTCCCCTTTCCAAAAGGTCCAGTTCACAATCATAACCATCCTCAAGTCCTCTCACAAGACAAGGCTAGATCATGATTTGAACTAGATTCAAATCACATGCACAATCCATACATATTCAGAAAAACAGAAAAATAGAACTTTGGTAGGAAGTCCCTTCATGAAGAGCTTAGTACTAGAGCGCACTCCGATTCCTCAGATCATATAGGTCTAGACCGTTGCAAACGAATTAAGAGGCTAAGTAATTCATCCAAACATCCGTGAGTCATCACAAGACTAAGAAAAATTACTTAAAAGCTTGTATAAACTTCAAACCTTAGTTCATAATCATGAAAACCAATCTTAAAACCAATAAAACGAATTAAACAATCTAAGAAAACTATAAGGTTCACCTCTTAGCTCTAGCTAAGAGATTAGCTAATAAAAAGCATATTAAAAACTAGATCTAGAACTAAGAAAAGGAAGAAAAACTAGCTGGAGGAGGCTAGGAAGCCTCCTATGACTTGAACTCCTTGCTCCCTACATCCTTGGTTGCCCTGGAATAGAAGAGAGCACCTCCTTTTATAGTGCAGCACTAGTACAGCAATATAGCAGAATTTGTTTCGCTTGGTACGGCTTAACCAATGGTCGGATTGCCTTCAAATTTGATTTGTAGCTTCCTTGTAATGTGATCTTCCTCATAGATGATTTAGATTTCCAAGATTATCCTCTGAATGGGCCCACCAATCACATCACCGACCGCCTCTCAAAATCGCGCACTTCGGATACCTTCAGAACCAGTCATCTTGCTTTCAACGCTCCGGAGTGTACAGAGGTCGGATTGATCTCAAATTTTGAACATGAGTAGAAAACTTCCTCCTCTACATGATAGATGGATTAGATTGTCCAAAACGATCTCAAAATGTGGTCCGAAAATTAGAACAATTAGGGCTTTTATAAACTCTGCGCAGTTGGAGCTTTCTGGATGGTCCATCTTTCTTCAACCGGTACGATCAAACCACACACCCTTTTGATCTGAAACTTTTGTGGTTATTCATATATTGATGTGGTCTAAAAGATGGTCAAAGTAGATTTTTCATATCCTCAATGATGGGCCACCTGGACCGGCCCAGAGTGGAACAGCGAAATCTGGAACTTTCTGGACAGTTTGTATTGTTTTGGTCACCACGATCAATCCGTAACTCCGATCGACACGAAACCACTTGGGTTAGTTCGGCGTCGAGTTCCTCTTCGACATGGATGTGTTGGATTTTTAAATATCATCAAGATCGGCCCAGAAAACTGGTCCGAAAAATCAGGTGCGGGAATACATTGCTGTTTCAGAATCTGGAATCTGAAACTTGCATGGCCGACCGGTCACGACCGGTCGGACAGGGCTAGCCGACCGGTCACGACCGGTCAGGCCCTCTTTGGTATTACTCCAGCAAGCATGGCCGACCGGTCAAGACCGGTCGGTCTCTTTTTCTTCTTGTTTTCTTCCTTTCTTTCTTCTATTTTCTTCTTTCTTTGCTTCTTTCTTTGCTTCCTTCTTCCTTCAGCCCTCCTTGGGTCTTCATCCAAGGTTCGAAATCAGCTCTTTTGGTCATCAATTAGGCAAAGTAACTCTCATTCATACAACCACAAAATATGTATTTGATTAGTCTTTAAATTATGAAAACCATGCATAATGAGTGATGAATTGGGGTTAAAATATGCACAATTAAGAGCTCAACACACCCCCCAACCAACATTTTGCTAGTCCCGAGCAAAACATGCGTGAAACAAGTTTCATTCTCCAAATCCAACTCTCCTCTAGAAACTATTCTTCTATACATTCCAAGACACACAAGCATAAAAATCAGAGAAATTAGGTGATAGAAGTTGAAACCTTAAACTCTTAGAACATAATAAGTATTTATATGAAATTCCCACTGATTGATTGATAAATAGAAGAACTTGAACAAATTCACCCTAGTGTGCATAGTGAAAGTTCATCTCATGAGTTTCTGGGCTCATCTTCATCATAAATCAACTAAACTATGGATTTCAAGGTGCACAGAGCAACAACAAGCCTATGACAGGAATTTGTCTTACCGTCCTTCCGACGACTTTCACACTACGTCCCATTTCCGGCTTTGGTTACTGGTAGACCATCCCCCGGTTGGTAGTAGGTAGCCCTAATCGGAATTTTCCACCGTTTTTCCATCATTCCCAATTTCATCCTTCCTTTTCCTTTTTCTTTTTAAATTAGATAGGATTTTTAGAAATCCATATCTTTCGTTATTTTCCCATGGACAAGGATGGACAAAGTACCCCGGCTTGGTTTCTCAACACCTTAAATCAAAGTATAGTTAATCCACAAATCACATAATCCTTTCAACCCATGAAAATCGTGTAATGTGAACTAGGTGTAAAAGTGTTCAAATTTTCTATCACTCACATAAATAGGGGAATTCAAATATAAAACCATTATATTAAAAGAAATTCAAAGCTTGCAACATCACTCACTTCGTATCTCCTCTTCTTATACTCGTATCATCTTGAATGCATAGAAACAACGTTTTCCAAAAGAGTTTTGAATTTTAGAAAAATCGAAAATTTTCTACATAATTGCTCGAAATATCACAAAAGCTAGTAGATTCATCTAAGGAATCTCACCCCCCAACCAAAATCTTACATTCTCCTCAATGTAATAAGATATGCAATATGCATGACATGAGAGCAATGACACAAAACAAAGGAGAGTGAGAACGAGAGTACCTGAGGTAGCAAGTTGATCAATTCTAGCATCTTCCATTGTCTCAATGAGACTTATTCAATCCTAAATGCAGAAAGAAATCCTAACCTACCTACCTACCTTTGATTAGTCTGATCAACTACATGATCAAATTTGAGCAGGATCTTCATGAATTTCAATAGGTTTCTCATGAGGACCATCCAAAGTCCTGCTCGAATGTATACATGGGTGCGTTTCTTCATGAAAGTCCAATCATAGTATGCACCACACGCATGTAAGGAGGAGATAAGAGCAGCAAAAAGATATCTCCTCAAGTTCTGAATTGGGTTGTAATTGATTAAAGACGGGTCCTCCCAATCAGAATTTTCAATGGGTTGAAGAACCCATGATGGTGGAGAGACATTCATTAAGTATTTTTCAGTTTGGATTGTCTCCTCCACAAATTCAGATTTGCATGGTGCTTCCACAAACCATGGTAAAGAGTGTAAATCAGTGGAATGGTGTTCTTCAGGCACCGACACCATGTCTAACAAACTATCCAACTCCTTAATCATCTCATCATCCAGATCATAGGGGTGGGTCATGCATTCCTTTAGGAAATCGAGAGAGTCGAATGAAGGGTCCTCGTTCTCCCTAAGTGATTGAGGAAATTCTGTTTCAAGGGTAAGGAATTCCTCCTCTATAGAGGGGAGGTCTTCCAAAGAAAAAATTTCAGATTTAGTGGTAAGCACATCATCTAGCATTGGTTGATCTTTTGAAATTTCAGATTGTGCCACCCCATCATCCAAAGAAGCAGAATTTTCAACCCAAGGGAGTTCTTCCACAATAGAATCCGGCATGTGTTGTTGGTGGAAGGACTTAAAAATATCGACTTCGGCCATCTCTCTAGCAAGAATATCTTTCGGTGATTCAAAAACATTCGGCCCTTTGGAAGAAGAAATCATGGACTCACAATCATCCTTCAAACCCTCATTGTAGGCAATCAAACTATCACTTTCAGATTTTGCAGATTCCTCGGGTTCGTCAATCGTCCTTGAAATCTCTTCATCATTCAAATAGGAATAGCTAAAAGAGATAGTTGATTCACCATAATCGATGGTAATGGTGGGATCACTGAGATCTACATCCCTTAGAAGTTTAGTCATTAAATCTAGAAAAGGTTGGGTTTGGATAGCCTCATCCTCCTCATTGTTGGGGATTGATTCAGTGTTCCCAATGTTGGGTTCAATATTTTGAGATGGCGAGAGGTTTTGTATGCATTGCTCAGTTATTTCCATACACTCTCGCAGTGTATCCTCAAGAGTTCGTGTCGGTTGAGGATCATGAGAAAGAAACTCTTGAGGATAATTGTTGGCATCCATGGTTGGCTCATCCTCCATTGGACTAGAGGTGTGAGGACTCTCTCGATGAAGACCATACGTGTTATATGACGAAGACTGATAAGATGGTTGATAGGCATAACCATACCAGTGATCACGCAATGTCTTTACCGGTTGGTCATTACTCCCCCGGTCCTTTTTCTTATTCCTACCTCCTGTTAAACTTGGTGGGATACTCATGTTATTTTCAACCCAATAATCACGTAGCGTCTTACGTTGGGGGGTAGTGGAGGTTGATTTACTCTCAGAATAATACTTATGCTTAAATTGGTGCCAATCATAAAGAGTTTTGATTCCATGGTCTGTCATCTCATCTTCCAAAAGGTATGCATAAGCACCACACTTCCAATCAGCCATAATGAGATTTTAAAGAGTTGAAACTACCTTAATCTAGAAAAAAGAACAAAAAGAAGGGAGATGGAGAGATGTTACCCAATAGAGCGAGATATATGTCAGCAACAATGTCCTATAAAATCCAACAAAAAATTGTTAGTAATCTAGAAAAAAAAAATCAGAAAATCTTCTTCTATAAAAACTGAAAATCCTACCTAACTAATATTACTCTATAGTTACTAGAACAATTAGAACCGTTTAACCTCTTCCCCGGCAGCGGCGCCAAAAACTTGTTCGCTTCCCCAAGTGTAGGGTTGCGATGTAGTAATAAACTCGGTAAGACCGAGGTCGATCCACAGGGAAGGAAGTAAACAATTCCAATTATCCTAATAACTAGAATCAAAGAGGTTGGTGAAATTGATTTTTAACATAAAATAGAAAATCTAATAATGAAAAGATAACTAGAGCATCAAGGATCCACTTATAGCTCTTCTTAGATGCATAATTCGCTATGGTTTCTTACTTTCTCAACTAGAATCGACATTCCTGTCTATCTAGTCGGATTATAGAGCTGTTAAACCAAACAGTCTGTCATATGTAAGTTCTATGCATAGGATTCACTCAATGAAGGCTGAGCTGAGCATGCTCAATTGCATAGGTCATTCCCCTTTCCAAAAGGTCCAGTTCACAATCATAACCATCCTCAAGTCCTCTCACAAGACAAGGCTAGATCATGATTTGAATTAGATTCAAATCACATGCACAATCCATACATATTCAGAAAAACAGAAAAATAGAACTTTGGTAGGAAGTCCCTTCATGAAGAGCTTAGTACTAGAGCGCACTCCGATTCCTCAGATCATACAGGTCTAGACCGTTGCAAACGAATTAAGAGGCTAAGTAATTCATCCAAACATCCGTGAGTCATCACAAGACTAAGAAAAATTACTTAAGAGCTTGTATAAACTTCAAACCTTAGTTCATAATCATGAAAACCAATCTTAAAACCAATAAAACGAATTAAACAATCTAAGAAAACTATAAGGTTCACCTCTTAGCTCTAGCTAAGAGATTAGCTAATAAAAAGCATATTAAAAATTAGAACTAGAACTAAGAAAAGGAAGAAAAACTAGCTGGAGGAGGCTAGGAAGCCTCCTATGACTTGAACTCCTTGCTCCCCACGTCCTTGGTTGCCCTGGAATAGAAGAGAGCACCTCCTTTTATAGTGCAGCACTAGTATAGCAATATAGCAGAATTTGTTTCGCTTGGTACGGCTTAACCAATGGTCGGATTGCCTTCAAATTTGATTTGTAGCTTCCTTGTAATGTGATCTTCCTCATAGATGATTTAGATTTCCAAGATTATCCTCTGAATGGGCCCACCAATCACATCACCGACTGCCTCTCAAAATCGCGCACTTCGGGTACCTTCAGAACCAGTCATCTTGCTTTCAACGCTCCGGAGTGTACAGAGGTCGGATTGATCTCAAATTTTGAACATGAGTAGAAAACTTCCTCCTCTACATGATAGACGGATTAGATTGTCCAAAACGATCTCAGAATGTGGTCCGAAAATTAGAACAATTAGGGCTTTTATAAACTCTGCGCAGTTGGAGCTTTCTGGATGGTCCATCTTTCTTCAACCGGTACGATCAAACCACACACCCTTTTGATCTGAAACTTTTGTGGTTATTCATATATGGATGTGGTCTAAAATATGGTCAAAGTAGATTTTTCATATCCTCAATGATGGGCCACCTGGACCGGCCCAGAGTGGAACAGTGAAATCTGGAACTTTCTGGACAGTTCGTATTGTTTTGGTCACCACGATCAATCCGTAACTCCGATCGACATGAAACTACTTGGGTTAGTTCGGCGTCGAGTTCCTCTTCGACATGGATGTGTTGGATTTTTAAATATCATCAAGATCGGCCCAGAAAACTGGTCCAAAAAACCAGGTGCGGGAATACATTGCTGTTTTAGAATCTGGAATCTGAAACTTGCATGGCCGACCGGTCACGACCGGTCAGGCCCTCTTTGGCATTACTCCAGCAAGCATGGCCGACCGGTCAAGACCGGTCGGGCTTCCTTGGCCGACCGGTCAAGACCGGTCGGTCTCTTTTTCTTCTTGTTTTCTTCCTTTCTTTCTTCTATTTTCTTCTTTCTTTGCTTCTTTCTTTGCTTCCTTCTTCCTTCAGCCCTCCTTGGGTCTTCATCCAGGGTTCTAAATCAGCTCTTTTAGTCATCAATTGGGCAAAGTAACTCTCATTCCTACAACCACAAAACATGTATTTGATTAGTCTTTAAATTATGAAAACCATGCATAATGAGTGATGAATTGGGGTTAAAATATGCACAATTAAGAGCTCAACAACTCTCAAAACATAAAAGGTGTCTACATGAAATTCCCGCTGACTGATTGATAAATAGAAGAACTCGAACAAATTCAACCTAGTGTGCATAGTGATAGTTCATCTCATGAGTTCCTGGGATCATCTTCTTCATAGATTAAGTAAACCAAGGATTTTAAGGTGCACAGAGCAACAACAAACCTATGACAGGAATTTGCCTTACCGTCCTTCCGACGGCTTTCACACTACGTCCCATTTCCGGCTTTGGTTACAGTTCGACCATCCCCCGGTTGGTAATAGGTAGCCCTTTTCGAAATTTTCCACCATTTTTCTTTCCTTCCCGATTTCATCCTTTCTTTCCTTTTTCTTTTAAATTAGATATGATTTTTAGAAATCCATATCTTCTGTTATTTTCCCACGGACAAGGATGGACAAAATACCCCGGCTTGGCTACTCAACACCTTTAAATCAAAGTCTAGCTAATCCGCAAATCACATAACCCCATCGACTCATGAAAATCATGTAATGTGAACTTGGTGTGAAGGTGTTCAAATTTTCTATCAATCACAACAATAGGGGAACTAACATATAAAGCCATTATGTCGGGAGAAAATCAAGACCTACAACATCACACACTTCGTATCTCCTCGTCTTATACTCATAGCATCTCAAATGTATAGAAACAAAATTTTCTAAAAGAGTGTTGAGATGTTAGAGAATTCGGAAAAATTTTGCACATATGAAGCTCGGAATGTTGCAATATGCTAGATGAGGAATCTCATCTCACCCCCCAACCAAATCTTGCATTGTCCTCAATGTAAAAAGATATTCCAGTAGTATGAACATGAGAGCAATGATAAAATATGAGAGAGTGAGAATCAATAGTACTTGAGAGAGCGATCATGGAAGTCTCCAACCCAACAACTAAAATCTACTAAAATAGTAAAACTGAAGAAAACCTACCTATGCTATACCTCCATCAGACTAGGAGATCAATCATCCTGATAGACAGGATCATTCAGAGTGATGGACACGTCCTCTGAATCAAATTTCTCAACAAATGGTTTAAGGCGTTGTCCATTAACTTTAAAACGGTTACCATTTGCTGCATTTTCAATCTCAACAGCCCCATGAGGAAAGATTTCTTTGATAATATATGGGCCGGTCCATCGAGATCGTAATTTTCCCGAAAAAAGGTGAAGTCGGGAATTATACAAAAGTACTTTCTGTCTTTCATGGAAAGATTTCCTGAAGATGTGTTTGTCATGAAAAGCCTTCATCTTACTCTTGTAAATTCTCGAGTTCTCATATGCATCGTTCCGGATTTCATCAAGCTCATTTAATTGGAGTTTGCGAAGCGAGCTAGCCTTGTCCATGTCAAAATTTAAAGCCCGAATTGCCCAATAGGCTTTGTGTTCTATCTCCACAGGCAAGTGGCAAGCTTTCCCATAGACAAGTTTATAAGGGGACATTCCAATGGGTGTCTTGTAGGTGGTACGGTGAGCCCAAAGTGCATCATCTAATCTTAAGGACCAATCCTTGCGATCCGGTCTCACCGTCTTTTCCAAAATCTGCTTGATTTCCCTATTGGAGATTTCAGCTTGCCCACTTGTTTTGTGGGTGGTATGGGGTACTCACTTTTTGCCGAATACCATATTTCTTCATCAAAGCTTCAAAAGGTCTATTGCAAAAGTGAGAACCACCATCACTAATGATGGCCCGAGGCGTCCCAAATCTAGAAAGTATGTTTTCTTTGAGGAACTTGAGAACCATACGATGATCGTTGGTTCTACATGGGATAGCCTCTATCCATTTAGACACATAGTCTACGGCAAGCAAAATATAGACATGTCCAAAAGATGAGGGGAATGGTCCCATGAAATCGATGCCCCAACAGTCAAAGACTTCAAGATGTTGAATTGGGGTGAGAGGCATCATATTTCGACGGGATAATCCTCCTAACTTCTGGCAGCGCTCGCATGCTTTGCAAAACTCGTGGGTGTCCTTGAATAGCTTGGGCCAATAAAAACCACACTGCAGAATTTTCGCAGTTGTTTTCTTGGCTGAAAAATGACCCCCATATGCTTGATCATGACAAAAGGAGATGACTGAATTATGTTCATCATCGGGGACGCATCTCCTTATAATTTGGTCTGGGCAATATTTAAACAATAGAGGTTCATCCCAGAAAAATCTGCGCACTTCCCTTAGAAATTTACGTTTGTCTTGCACAGTCCAATGAATCGACATCACACCTGTGGAAAGATAATTGGCTATATCAGCGTACCATGGTGGATGCACAGCAACAAAGAGTTGCTCATCAGGGAATGAGTCCTCAATAGGTGACTCGTCAATGGAATTTGGTAGGACTAGGCGGGATAGATGATCCGCCACCACATTTTCTACCCCCTTCTTGTCTTTGATCTCCAAGTCGAATTCTTGAAGGAGTAGGATCCATCTAAGCAAACGGGGCTTAGCATCCTTCTTAGAAAGAAGGTATTTCAGCGCCGCATGATCTGTATAAACAATGACTTTGTATCCTATTAAGTATGGCCTGAATTTGTCCAAGGCGAAAATGACAGCTAGGAGCTCTTTTTCCGTAGTTGAATAATTAACTTGGGCAGGATTCAAGGTCCTACTTGCGTAGTAGATGACATGGGGCTTTTTATCCTTCTTTTGGCCTAACACCGCCCCAATAGCAAAATCGCTCACATCGCACATCAACTCAAAAGGAATGGACCAATCTGGTGGTTGCATGATAGGAGCGGTTGTCAACATGTCCTTTAGCTTTGAAAAAGCTAATTGACATTCAGCATTCCACTCAAATTGGTTCTCCTTTTGTAGAAGGTTGCATAAGGGTCTTGAGATATGACTAAAATCCTTTATGAACCTTCTATAGAACCCGGCGTGTCCAAGGAAGGACCGCACATCGCGTATGCTTTTGGGTGGTGGTAGATTGGAAATTATGTCGATTTTTGCCCGGTCTACCTCTATTCCATTGGACGAGATGATATGTCCAAGAACTATTCCTCTTTGTACCATGAAATGGCACTTTTCCCAGTTTAATACAAGTTGCTTCTCCTCACACCTCATCAAGACCAACTTCAAGTGCTTGAGACACTCATCAAATGTACAACCAAAAACAGAAAAGTCATCCATGAATACCTCAAGAAACTCACCCACCATGTCCGAGAAAATACTCAACATGCATCGTTGGAATGTGGCGGGTGCATTACATAACCCAAATGGCATCCTTCGGTAAGCGAAGGTGCCAAACGGGCATGTAAATGTGGTTTTCTCTTGGTCTTCCGGAGCTATCTCAATTTGGTTGTATCCGGAATAGCCATCTAGGAAGCAATAATAGGAATGACCTGCTAACCTCTCTAAAATTTGATCCATAAATGGGAGAGGGAAGTGGTCTTTCCTAGTGACCGTGTTGAGCTTCCTATAATCAATGCACATACGCCAACCGATGGTCACCCTAGTGGGTATAAGCTCGTTGTTGGCGTTTTCAATGATGGTAATACCGGATTTCTTGGGGACAACTTGGGTAGGACTCACCCATTGGCTATCTGAGATGGGGTAGATAATACCCACATCCAATAGTTTTAACACCTCGGCTTTGACAACCTCCATCATGTTTGGATTTAACCGTCTTTGAGGTTGTCTAGTCGTTTTCGCATTTTCTTCAAGGTGTATTCGGTGAGTACAAACCGAAGGATCTATCCCTTTGAGATCCGCTATTGTCCAACTTATGGCTTCCCTATGTTCTTTGAGTAACTCAATCAACTTGAGCTCTTGGTCTTTCTCTAGGTGGGAGGCAATGACAACTGGGAACGTTTCCTCTTGACCCAAATATACATATTTAAGCTCGGATGGCAATGGTTTGAGGTCAAGCTTCGGTGGTTTGATGTTAGACGGTAGAGGCCTTGATGTAGTTGGTGGTAATTTCTCAAAATGGGGCCTCCACCGGCTAATATCAACCACCGGTCTTTCTATATTTAATGCCTGCACAATCTCACTAATGATGGGGTCTTCAGAATCCATGAAATGTGCTAAGCATGTCTCCAAGCTTTCTAGTGGTTCCAATTGTAAGAGTTCTTCTTCTTCAAAAGTTTCAAGCATGTTTACTTCGAAGAACTCATCATCATCGACATCCCTATGTCTTTTGCCCAAGTGAAACACATTCACCTCTAGTGTCATGTTTCCAAAAGATAGTTGCATCCCTCCATTCCGGCAATTGATGATTGCGTTTGATGTAGCAAGGAATGGGCGGCCTAATATTACCGATATTTGGGTGCTAGCATCCAACACCGGTTGTGTGTCCAAGACGATAAAATCTACCGGGTAGTAGAATTTGTCAACTTGGACTAGAACATCCTCAACTATCCCCCTTGGTACACGGATAGATCTATCAGCAAGTTGCAACGTGGTTTTGGTGGGTTTTAATTCACCAAGACCCAATTGCTCATATACCGAGTATGGGATCAAGTTCACACTCGCCCCCAAATCTAACAAGGCACGCTCAATCTGGTAGTCTCCAATGATACATGAGACGGTGGGACTACCGGGATCTTTGAATTTTGGGGGGGTCTTTTGAGTGAGGATGGCACTCACTTGCTCAGTTAAGAAGGCCTTTTGCTGCACATTATATTTGCGTTTTGTTGTGCATAGGTCTTTTAGAAACTTGTCATAAGAGGGAATTTATTTGATGGCATCAAGCAATGGGATATTAATCTTGACTTGTCTGAAAATCTCTAGAATATCATGAGAATTTGGGAGAGATTTTGGGGCAACCAATCTCGAAGGGAATGGTGCTACGGGCTTGTAAATGCGTTCCGGTTGTTGTGGGGCTAAGTTAGATCCATCTTCATCCTCAGAATTTACCGGATCATTAGGCTCATCGGCCTTCACTGGAATAGTTTTGTTTGTTTACCACTTCTAAGGGTGGTGATGGATTTACCTTGCTCCATGTTTTGATTGGAAGGATTAGGGATGCTCACTTCATGTACTTGCTTTGGACTGGGCTGAGGTTGGGCCGGAAAGGTCCCTTCCCTAGCATTCAAGCGTCCCTTAATCTCATCAACCGAGACTTTAAGCTCTTGGAACATTTGCTGATTCGATTGATTTATTTACGCTTGCCTTTGCATAAACGCTTTCAAGGTATCCTCCCATGAGAATTGAGGTGGGGCCATATTTTGCATGGGTGGCCCTCTATGGGAGTTGGTGGGATTGCCCGTAGGAGCATTCTTCCAACTGAAATTTGGGTGGTTCTTCCAACTCTCATTGTACGTATTACCTACCGGTCCATTGAAGGGCGTTGATAACCATATGTGGCATTGGCTGTTGCTACAATCCGAAGATTGTACACCCAAGTGCAGGTAGCGAAGTAGTAAAATACTCGGTAAGACCGAGGTCGATCCACAGGGATTGGGGTTAAGAACACTTAGAGGAATTAGTTTAGGTGAGTGAGATGAAGTATGGTTTATCCACGAGAGTGGAGCAAGTTGTGTGTGGTGAAAGACAAAAATAGAAAAGGGGCTAAGGCATCAGGGATCCACCTTTGATTCATTTACAAGATTTGATTCATTGGTCCAACTATAACTCAACTGGAATTGAATAAAGATTCATTCCAACCGGAAGATAAAACAGTTAAACCATTTGCATATTTCATAAAAGATGGTGATCTGAACCGATTGATTTGACCATGAAGCACTCGTTAGTTGATCGCAGGGAATTCCAAGCATCCACTGTGCCCGGAGTCGACAATGGATCAAGGAATTGTACAGATCAACAACTTTGCCAACAATTCAACCGATAAGATCACAATTCATATGATCAAATGCATACTTACAAGATAGGAGGCTTTGATTGACTGATCCAACCGTTAAGATCTCGTCTATCGATCGCAGGGAATCCAAAGCATCCAATGTGCCCGGAGTCTACAATGGATCAAGGGATTTTACAGATCGATGACTTTACCTGCACTAGCTCGATGACCGTAGGGAATCCAAAGCATCCAACATGCCCGGAGTTGACGATGGATCAAGGGACTTTATCGATCATGAACTAGCTAATTGGTGTGCAAGGGATCCCAAGCATCCAACGTGCCCGGAGTCGACGATGGATCAAGGGGCTTGCACAATAATAGCGTCCGCCGAGGTGGATAACCAAACCAATCAACCAAAGAGAACTCCAACATTTACACCACACAATGTTGAACCAAAAGAACCATATCTTGCAAATTTCTTCAAAGGCTTCACCCCTAGCCTTAGCTAGAGGTTTAGCCAACCATGCTACAATAGAAGACTAAATTCTCTACAAAAGAGAAAATTCTACACTACTCTACTTTTACAAAGAAAAGAAAAGAAGACTTGGATTGGATTTGAGGGATGATGAGAATGAGAGGGAGAGGAGCTTCTTTTATAGCCTCATGAGGAGCTTCCAAGTCTCCTCCCAATCCTAGGTGGCACACTAAAAGTTTCTTTAGGTTTGGGAATGGAGTTAGGTTTGGAGTGCCCAAAGCAAACTTTGCTTTTAGGTTTGGGCTTGGAGTTAGGCTTGGATGGACATGTGGCAAGAAAAGTACTCCAAGCCTAGGTGTCACTCCAAACCTAAAGCAACTTTTCTTTTAGGTTTGGGCTTGGAGTGAGGCTTGGATGATGAGGTGGCATTCCATGCCTTACACATGTGTGGGGAGAGAGAGAGAGAGAGAGAGAGAGAGAGAGAGAGAGATCCTCTCTTGTAGCCATGGTGGAGAAGAGCTGCTGCCTTTTGATGGGGTCCACCTTGTTGTTCATGTGATTGATGGAGGGAGAAGATGTCCGCTGGTGTGGTCCACCTTGGATTAAAGGACACATCCAGAAGATGGATGGTTGGGATGTAGAACTTCTGCTGCACATGTGGAGGTGGGCTGCTGGAGATGGAACGGTCCACCTGCTGGATGTTGAAGGTGGTCCACCTAATGGACGGCTAGATGTGATGAAGCACGTTAAGGAGCAGCTGTGATGGCTGGACGGACGTCCACTGCTGGACGTTGCTGCTGGCTGCTGACGTCCAGCCCTGGACGGTGGAAATTAGCTGGAGATGGATTGCATGATATGGACGGTGGAGATCAGCTAGAGCTTGGATGAGATTTGATCGTCCACCAGCTGGAGCAATGGATGGTGAAGCTTGGATGGACGGCTGATGCTCTGATGATCAGCTGGGGTCCACCACATCTGGATGTGAAATGGACGGTGGCTGATGATGATGCAGATGGTGAACGTCCACTGCTGCTTGGAATGGACGGTTGGAGATCTCCTTAGCTGTGGGCGTGTGAGGCATGCTTTGGTAGCTGCTGATGAGCTGCAACATTTGATGGACGGCTACATGTGCGACTTGACCAAAGTTCAGCTAGTTGATGATCTTTGGAAGCTGCACGTATATCAGATCCTGACCATTGATTTTTAGGTTGCATGTGTAGTAGACATCCATCAGCTCCTAGTTGCTGGACATGTGATCTGGACCAGCTTGGATGGATGGACAATCTTGCATGGCTGATGATTGGCACGTGCTGCAGGCTGCTGAAGGTGGGACGCTGGATGAAGGTTGCTGCATCAGGGATGGACTGCTGGAAGTTGCAAGGAGGTTGCTGGAGATGGACGGTGATGATTGCAGCTTCACTGCGGTTCCAGCTAGCACGTGTGAATGGTGTGGATTTGATGCAGGTGAGATGTGGGGTCCACCCATTACTAGACGGCTGAGGTGAATTGGGTCCGCTGCAGCTGTGAAGGTGGATGATCCACCTGATGATGTAGACGGTCCACTTGCTGGACTGCTGTTCCTACAGATGGAGCTGGACTCTTTGATGATCCCCACCTGATGGATGGTTGAAGCTTGGACGCTGGTCCTGATGAAGCAGCTGCAGACGGTGTTGGAGTTGATGATGGACGGTCTGCTGATTGCTGCTGCTTGGACGGATGAGGTCCACCATGATGGACGGCTGAGCTAGTTCAGCTGCTACTAGATGGACGACTGCTGCTGGAGGTGGTCCACTTGATGGAGTGGACTGCACGTTGATGCAGCTGCAGCTGCAACTGGACTGCTGTGTGGCTCACCTTGCTGAATTGGATAGTGAAAATGGGGTCCACTGAATTGAGACGATCCAATGGCTGGAGTAGCTTGGATTGCTGGACGGCTGAGCTTGGAGATCAGCTATGGGGTCCACCTGATGAATTGGATGGTGATGATGTGATCCACCATATCTGGACTTGAAATGGACAATTGAGATGAAAGATGTCCAGCTATGGCATGGATGGACTGCTCTTGCACACGTGTGTTGATCGCACTTGATGGATGGTGAAAGATGGTCCATTTGCTGGTCATGATGCAACTGGCCGAGTTTCACCATGATAGGAACTGGACATGTGGCTGGTCTCACATGCATACCTCCATACTTGCATGAATGTGCAATCCTGACCATCACCTAGATCTCCAAATTACATTATCCTGACGTGGTCTTCTTAAACTTCAGATCCACTATAGAGTATGGTCTAGTCTCTGATCTCCGTAGTCTGATTTCTTTCGTGCTTGATCTTGATTGCTTTTGGACCTTTAAACGCCCTGATTGGCTTAGATCTTGCCTAACCTCTCCTAAACACCTGAAGACAGAAAAATTCACCTAATGAGGGATAATTAACCAGAAAAACAATGATAATGTCCTTAACAACCAGGGTTAATTATACAATATTAGGTACTCATCACACCCCCCAACCAGCATTTTGCTAGTCTCGAGCAAAACATGCGAAAATCATCAAAGGATTTTTCAAAATACTGCAATAAATCTTATCCTCGACAGTTTTCACCAATCGAAACTATTTCGAGACTTCTCTTAAAACAAAGATAAAGGAAGAAAAGATTTTATGTGATCCTTCAAATTATCTAAACAGTAGAGTTTCCAAGGCATATAGTTTTGAGAATATAAAAATCTAGATTCTAGTTACTTTAGTCAAAAACTTAATTGAGTTCAAAGCATTGATCATTCATTAGAAACATTCTAAACATTGAGTTCCATGGTGCACGGTGAAGTCTAGCCTTAACACAACTAGGGGTTCAGTCTTCTACTTTCATGTTAACACTGATGATTGAAGAGAATAGTCAGATCAACCAAGTCACTGATTCCGAACCTTGCTACTGTTCTTTTCAAAATTTTTTTTTTCAACTTTTGATTGATTTTTTTTTTTTTTTCGATAACCGATAGCCGAAGACTCCAAAAGGCTCACTTCGTACTATGGTAATGTTTTGTAATGGTAACGACAATGGATGAAAATCCTTGCCCCAAATTACTATGAATATTCTCTCTATTTTTTTTTTTCACTTTTCTATGAATAAAGTAGACAAGGATCTCCAAGCTTGGTTCCTATCACTCTCAACAATCATCAAGTCAACATTATAGTATCAAACTCAAATCCTGGCAGTGCAAGCCAGATGTGAACTTGTGAAAATTCATGACTCAATCAATGTTTATCATTTTCTAATAGAAAATTAATGGAAAGAACTCAATTTTGAAATTTACTGAAGCAACTAAACTCTAAAATTTAACATTGTCATCACCAAATGCCTTTTCATTCTACTATTCAAATAATTTCAAAATCATATAAATTCATAGGATTTTTTTTTTAAATAACATAAAACTAAAAACTTAACAACATTCTCAATAAAATTCCGCAGGAATTCCCACCCCCCAACCTAAATTCGACATTGTCCTCAATGTTGAAAAATATGCAATGTAACATAATATGAGAGCAACAACAAAAAGAGGAGTGAGTGAGAGTGTTAATGTCAGATTTTGTAACGAGATCCTCCGGCTTTTCTCCTTCACTCCAACAGGGATTTCCACCACCAGACCTGAAGCAAGACAGCAAATAAGGGTGGCTGGGGACCAGCCGTTAGCCCTCCGATGCTTAAGTTAGGCCACAGAAGAGAAGCCAAGCAAAACGGGACCAAGATTGAATGATGTGTGCGTACCTGCTCTTAATGGAGCCACCCCTTTATATAGATCTGAAGCAATCCAATTTGTTACGTAAGGTGTCGAAATCCCGTTGGTGTCGCGTACGATACTGAGATCTTGCTGATTTCATGGGATAAGATCCTATCTTTTGAGTCAGATCCAACCCAATGATTTACTCCAACAATCACGCCCCTTGATGGCAATCCCTTGAGATCTGGATCCATTTCGAGAAGATAAACCCAAAAGCCAACCTATACAGGCTGCCAGTAAACGTGGTAATAGCGCTGGTATGTCATGATAAACTGGAAGCCGTAATTGGAGTCATAGCCTCCGAAAAGGAAGGAGACGTCCGTAAGACGGAAACCACCGAACTGGATGTAGCCCTGCTTAGTGCCTCAGAGGGTTTGGACAAGCTGCTCGAAGGAAATCGGGTGCTAATACTGAAGGCTAAGAGATATTACCGCAGGAAAGCTGCTCACATGTTAGAATGTGGTCGCGAGTCCAAGTACACACTTAGATGTAACGTCTTTCAACGACTTGTGAGAAGGCCTGCTCGCGGATCGAGCTTTGCCGTATTTGACTATCGGTTATGAAGACTCGAGACTTGCGAATAGCTGCTCCGTATTTTTCAATCTACGACTCTTGATCAGGTGAGCTCGAGAGTCGAATGGACGTCCCACACTTATCCAATATTCGACTCTCGATCAGATGATCTCGAGAGTCGAATGGACGTCCCGCACTTATCCAATATTCGACTCTCGATCAGACGATCTCGAGAGTCGAATGGACGCCCCGCACTTATCCAATATTCGACTCTCGATCTTACGATCTCGTGAGTCGAACCCGCATTTCACTTTTGCCCGTTCTGCGACTCTTGATCAGATCATCTCGAGGGCCAAATGGGCATTTCCGCATGAAATCTTATCTCCACCATTTTGCCTATAACAGATGCCCCCCAAGTCCTTGCCGCCAAGAATCCTTAAGGAAAGGACTTAGCTTGCTGTCATGCGCAGCTGCCTCTTGCTTTTACTGAGAAGCCGTACATGATTAGGCTGGAATTAATGAGCGCCAGCCTTTCTGCAGTCAGGAAATGAAGAGGCGCTCACCACGTGTCCAAGTATTTAATGGGCATGCCTGCTCGAGTGCTGTGCCGAACGAGAGATCGCCACGTGCTACCATATACGGCGGAATGATTGCCTATAAATATACGGAGTCTACCATATCTTCTGATTTTCACAGAAGTTTCAGAATCCTCCTTTGCTTTTTCAATCATCTTCCTCCGGAGCTCCTTGGTGTCTTCCTCGATCTCCTTTGGTGCTCTTTCTTTCCTTTTGCACTGTAATATTTCTTCTTTCTTTTTTAAATATCCCATGGCTTCTGAGGAGAGTACCGTTCCTTTAGGAGATGCCACCCCGGAATCCTCTGCTTCTAGTAACGCAAGGGTTTCAGCAGGTCAGTACACAGCGGCCGGATATCCTTCCATTCTATCGGAGAACCGGCTGCTGGAGTTACGGGAGAGATTTTCGATCCCTGACTCAGTCGATCTCCGGTTACCCAGAGATGGAGAGACGCCAGACTCCCCTCCCCCAGGGTGTGTGGCATTCTATGAGTATCAACTCATTCTGGGGGTTCGCCTTCCCCTCCATCCCTTCATCCGGGATGTACCTCGATATTATAAAATTGCCCCCGGGCAACTTATCGTGAATGGATGGAGGGTGGTCCTAAGCTCATTCGTCCTTTGGGCTCAAGCCGGGAACGGGGAGCTTACAGCTGATGAGTTCCTCCGCATGTTCCGCTTGAAGAAGGCACCCTCTAGCAAAGGCTGGTATTATCTATGTTATTGGCACCGGGATAACTTCGTGCTGGAGAAGCCCTCATCGAATTATCCCGGCTGGAGGAAGCGTTGGTTTTATGCATCCGAAAATTGGGAATTTGCTTCTTCCAGGGGCCCAAGAGTAAACCGTTTTTTCTGTGAAGGTAGGCAGTCCCGCATTGTGCACTTTTTCTTCAATTAAGGTTTTAGAGTTTCTCCATTTGACCCTTGTTTGTGCTCGCAGGTATCCCGGCCTTGAGAAAATCGAACTTGAAAGGGGGGATCAACGAAAAAATCGTAAAAGTGTACAAGGTGCCTATTGGTGATAGGCACGTCGAGACTTGCTTGTCTCCATCACGTCTTGCAGCAGCGGGCTTAATACCCGTAAGAGAAGTCGAGATGACGCAGGTTGGAGAAAAAAGAGGTCTGCTGCCCCGGTTGAAGGGCACGAGCTCCAAGAGACAGAAGAAAACATCTGCTGGTCCATCTCACCCATCCACCGAAAAGGGTAGAGATCAGCCTGCTCCTCTCGCGAGCAAGGCGGGGGCTCCAGCAGGGCCCGCTATTCCTTCATTGGTGGTCGCACCCAGGCCGCCAGTGATTAATATCGCTGACAATTCCCCAGATGGGGTAGGGTCCAGCTGCCCCCCAGCTGAAGAGGCTCGTGAGCACACGGAGCCTCGAGAGATGGCTATTGCCCGCGAGCTGGTTCCTGCTACCGAGCAGGGACCTGCTCGCGAGACGATGGCCCCCCCTCGCGAGCCGTCTGGGCTGATCGTTGCCCAACCTTCCGGCGGTGGAACATATTCTGTTCCTCGCCACCTCCACCCCATCTGTAAATTCCTATTTGAGAATGTCCCGCCTCAATCCTTCGGCTCTCTTCCCGAGCCAGGCCCCGAGAGCCTCTTCCTTGAGGCAGGGATGAGGATGGATCAGGTAGAACCTCCTAGCCCAAAACTTTATTATTTTGGGGTTTCTTAAGTATTTCTTCTCACCCCTCTTTTTGTTTGCAGGGACTAGACCTCATCTTGCGGACGAAGCGAGACATCGTCGCCGCTCGCCGCGTAATAGACGAGGCAGATGAAAAAAGGATTGCTTTGGAGAAGGCGGTCCAGGGACGAGATCAACTCCTCAAATCCCGTGAGGCCGTGATTTCCAAGAAAGATGAGGAGATAAAAATCCTCATAGAGAAGGTCCAGGTGTTGACCGAAAGGTACCAAGCTTTGGACAATAAGTTCGCGAAACTCGCCGACTTGAAGGAGAAGGCGGAGAGAGAGAAGGAGATCTTTCGCCAAGACAAGATCTCACTGGAGGAACGACTTGCGGAGGCTAGGTCGCAGCTCAAGGAGGCCTACGACAACCTGACCAAGGAGCGCAACGCTCTCGCGCAGCTTAAGGACGACTCGATCCACTGGGACGAGGAGAGAGTCGCCCTTGCGAAAATGCTCTCGGAAGAAGGTCCTCGGGCAGTTTCCGAGTTCCGTTCTTCGCAGCAATATGACGACGAAAGGTACGAGTCATATGATGCTGGTCGCGACTTTGCGCTAAGAGTAGTGCAACGAATGATCCCATCCTTTGATATGGGGGAGTTTGGTCGAGTCGCGACCATCATAGCTGCCGAAGAGCAGGCTGCTGCTGAGAACGAGGTGACTGAAGCCACTCAGGTTGAAGGAGCTCCAGAAATGGGCCCTAAAATTGAGAGCGCAGCTCCTCCTCCAAGGGATTGATTTTCTTTGTTTTCCTCTCTTGTATTCGTGAATGGATATTGTAAACATTTATCATTAATGAGAAAATATTTTTGGAAGTATTGTCCTCGTTTGCCTTTTCCTTTACACGTAATGAATGCCTTCTCGTTTTTGTTTACTTTCTTTTCCATGTACTGAATGCCTTGTTGTAACGAGAATGTGCTCAATCCGGGGGTTCGTTGTGACCAAACCGATTGAGACCCCCAAGTTGGCTTCATATTGACTCATCAGTGAATGCGAACCCTTAATCCGAGCACGAGTTACGCTGCTCGCCATTAGGATGTATGGCGAACTGTGGTGCTCGCGATTAAGGTGTATGACTGTGATTCGAGCTCGAGCTACGGTGCTCGCATTCCGGAGTGCGATCCCTCCTCTCACCAGTCGTGAGCAACTAACTCATGAAAATGAATTAGACTCAATCCGGGGGTCGCACGACCATGCCCGCGTTGAGATAGACTGATCTATCGATTGAGATTTTATTTCTACCAAGGGCAGAAGGTTGGTCAAGAGATGGTATTCATTCTCTTCGAGGCCGTTCAGGTCCATGTAAATGGAGAAGCAACCAACTAGTAATGATTTCAGTCCTACCAAAGGTAGGCAATTGGCCAAGAGGATGTGTAAGCACTCTCTTCGGGGCTATTCAGGTCCATATAAATGGAGTAGCGGCCAAAAGATATCTTTCACTTTATTCATAAAACGCTATAATAAACTACATCGAATCTAGGGGTAGTATCGTAGCAAATGCTCCACGTGCCAAGGGCGACGTACAGGCTTCCCTTGCATGTCTTCAAGATAATAAGTACCGGGTCGCACAACCCTAATAACCCGATACGGGCCTTCCCAATTCGGATCCAATGAACGAACAGGAACTCCAAGATTTTGCCTTAGGACCAAATCTCCGAACTGGAAGGATCTAGGTCGAACCTTCGTATTCCGATAACGAGCAATACGTTGTTGATATGCCGCCACTCGTACTTGGGAAGCATTTCTTCGCTCTTCCAAGAGATCGAGATGAAGTTGGAGGTTTTCCTGATTGCTCGCGGGATCATACTGTTCGATCCGATATGAGGGCACTTGAATTTCCACTGGTACTACTGCGTCAACACTAAATGCTAAGGAGAAAGGAGTTTCACCTGTCGATGTACAAGCCGTGGTTCTATAGGCCCATAACACCTCTGGCAGAAGTTCTGGCCACACCCCTTTACATTCACCTAGCTTGGTCTTCAAATGATGCTTTATGATCTTATTAACTGCCTCGACCTGCCCATTCGCCTGGGGATGATACGGAGAAGTGCGGAGATTACGTATTTTCCATTTGTCACAAAATTCACCAAAGGCTGCGTTGTCGAACTGCGTTCCGTTATCGGTGATTATAGTATGAGGGAGTCCGAAGCGACATATGATATTTCTCCACATAAACTTAGTAGTTTGTTTTTCAGTAATTTTGGCTAATGGTTTTGCCTTGGCCCATTTGGTGAAATAATCAACTGCCACGATTGCGAACCTATTCTGTCCTTTTCCCATAGGTAAGGGCCCGATGATATTGATCCCCCACTGGGCAAAAGGCCAAGGGCTATCAACTGGGGTCATCCGCTCAGACGGTACACGAGGTATAGGTAGATATCGTTGACACTTGTCGCATTTTTTAGAAAATTCGATGGCGTCTGCTTTCATCGTGGGCCAATAATATCCTTGCCTCATCGCTTTATATGCTAGGGATCGCCCCCTGGGATGATTACCACATGCCCCCTGGTGTATTTCATCTAGAACACGATGTGCTTCTTCTGGATGAAGACACCTTAGATATGGCAAGGAGAAGCTTTTTCGCAACAATATTCCATCTTGTAAGGTGTACCTGGCAGCTCGAAGCCGAATTTGTCTCGCAGCTTTCTTGTCTTCTGGTAGGTATCCATCTCTGAGGTAAAGGATGATAGGATCCATCCAGCATGGAGACGATTGTACCGATATAACTTGCCCTAGAGTCACTTGGTCGATACTCAAGTTCTGACGATGCTCGATGGGGATCGAGTGTGATAACTCCGATTCCGGTGCAGAAGCTAGTTTTGCTAAGGAATTGGCAAGTTGATTCTGCTCGCGAGGGATATGAATTATTTTATAAGTCTTCAGTTTGGCGAGCAGGATGAGGACACGAGACTTGTATAATGCCATAATATAGTCCTCGATCTGTGATGAAGGCAGTGTGCTGGCTATCAGGTGGATGCATCACAATCTGATTGTAACCAGAATAGGCATCCATAAAGCTGAGGAGAGCATGTCCAGCTGTTGAGTCGACCAACTGGTCGATTCGTGGTGTCGGGAAGCTATCTTTGGGACATGCTTTGTTTAAGTCTGAATAGTCGACGCACATCCTCCATTTGCCATTAGCTTTCCGGACGAGAACTACGTTTGCGACCCACTGTGGGTAGTCAACTTCTTTTATGAAATTAGCCGCGAGCAGCTTCTCAACTTCAGTTTTGATCGCCATTTGTCTTTCTACAGTAAAGGCACGTCGACGCTGATGTACGGGTTTATGCTTCGGGTCAAGGTTGAGACGATGTGCGATGACATTGGGATCGATGCCTGGCATATCTTTATGAGACCAAGCAAACACGTCCTGGTATTCAGTGAGGAAACGGATCAAATCTTCACGGTGGATAATGTTTAAGGAGGAACCGATGTACACGATCTTAGACGGGTCGTCTTCGGTCAAGCGGATCGCCACTGTTTCCTCCCCTGGAGTTCCTGATTTCAGAGCATTTTCTCTTGGATCCAACGCAGGTGGCGGGAACGTCGGATGAACCTTGAACTATTTCCATGACAGGTGTCGCTTGAGCCTTCTTTCGATCTTGGAGGGCTATCTGGTAACAGGACCGTGCCTCCTGCTGACTTCCTCGCACGACCCCGATGCCATTTGGGGTCAGAAATTTAACACATAAATATGAAGGGTGTAAGGCCGCTCCAACCTTAGTTAGAGACGGCCGCCCCAAGATGGCGTTATATGCTGATTTTCGATCCACGACGAGGAAGTTTACGAAAACGGTGGTCTTCGCTGGACTCTCCCCAAAAGTGACTGGGAGATCGATACTTCCTTCAGGTGTTACTACCTCTCCTCCAAAGCCGACAAGAGGGGTCGATATTGGCTTGAGGAGATTTCTGGCAAGTGCCATCTTGTCGAAAGCCTCCAAATACAGAATATCGGCCGAGCTACCTGTATCCACCATAATTCGATGAGTCAGATAATTTGATACCTTCAGTGTGACTACGATGGAATCTTCATGAGGGAAGTGAATTCCCGCTGCATCTTCGAGGGTGAAAGAAATTGGAGGATGGCTAGCTTGTGATGAGCTGGAGGTCTGTTCCAACCAATAGATTTGTTGGGGTTCTTTGGACACCTTTCGAGCGTATGCCTTTCTCGAAGCTTGAGAGTCACCCCCGCAAGCTGGTCCCCCGACGATAATGCGAATTTCTCCCGTGGGCTCAGCATCCTCTTGGTCGGTTTGACGATGAGGCGGTTCCTTTTGACGAGATGAGGTCTTCGCCCTTTCTGGTGATCGATTTTTACTAGCAACATAATCCTGGAGATGGCCTTTTCGAATAAGGGCTTCAATATGGTCTCATAGAGAGATGCAGTCCTGGGTCCTATGCCCATGATCTTTGTGGAAATAACAGAACTTGCTCTTGTCCCTCTTCTCGGGATCGGATTTGATCTTTGCAGGCCATTTCACATATGGCTTGTGTTTAATCTCCATTAGAACCTTTTCAGGAGACCGATTAAGAGGAGTGTAATTATGATATTTACCAGAGTAAGGCTTCTTGGGAGAACGATCACGCTGGTCACGACGGTATTTCTTATCTGTAGAAGAGGTTCCTTCTGGCTTGCGCTTCTTGCTCTGTACTCCATGGCGTGTCAATGCGACTTCTTCTACATTGATATATTTCTGAGCTTTGGCTTGGAATTCTAAGCCATAGTTTTCGGTGGGCTTTTATCTAAGGCAAACCTGAATTTCTCGCTCGTTATCCCGGCAATGAGGGCTGTAAGACCCTTTTCTTCGGTGTAACCCTCAGTTTGAACGGCTTCGGCAGTGAATCGTACTGTCAACTCCTTTATTGTCTCCCCATGTTGCTGTTTCAAATTCATCAGATGGGAGGCTGGCTTCTTAATGCGAATACTCCCCATGAATTGAGAAAGGAATATCTCTGATAACTGGGAAAAGGAACTGATGGAACGGGGCTTTAACCCCCGGAACCACGTACGAGCTGCATCCTTCAATGTTAGGGGAAAAGCCCTACACATGATTTCTGAACCATGTCCCTCCAACTCCATGAGGGACCTATATGTTTCTAGATGTTCCAGAGGGTCGCCAATTCCTGTGTACGGAGCGATAACAGGCGCTCGATACTTTTTGGGTAATGGGGCTTCCATGACCTCGCTGATGAAGGGAGATTCAGATTGGTGTATTGCCGCCATGACGGCAGATGGCCGATTTGCCTGGTATCGCTGTTCCATGACATCAAAACGATCTTGGATTCTTTTGAGATCTCCTTCCCATGGTAGGGTGTAGCTAGATGTTTCGGCGGTGGAGCCTTGCGGTTGAGGTTGCCGAGACGAACTGGAATGTATGGAATGTGGAAACGGTACAGGGGGATGGCCGCCGAGTGGCGGGACCTGTGGTTCGTCCATAGAATGTCTGGAAGCTACCGGTATGGGTTGCGATGGTAACCCTCCGGAGGGTTGTTTTTGCGGTTCAGGGAAGTGTTGATCTAGCCGATTTGACAGCGCCTGAACTCCGGCATTTAGAGTTATGAGAGTGTTTCCGAGGAAACGTAGGACATCATCTTGATTTCCAGAGGCCTCCAACAATGGGTTTGTTGTTGGTATATTCGGGGCTCCTTGAGGGATATTCGTTGGAGCAGGTGGGAGGACAGGTACGGATTCCTTCTCATCAGGCGGAGGTGGTGCCTGCCTTGAAGATGAAGGATGAACAGCCTTTTTAGGAGGCATCGCTGAAGGATTTTGATCGGTGGTTAGCACGATCGATTTCGATGATCAAGTCGTTCCCACAGACGGCGCCAAACTGTTAATGTCAGATTTTGTAACGAGATCCTCCGGCTTTTCTCCTTCACTCCAACAGGGATTTCCACCACCAGACCTGAAGCAAGACAGCAAATAAGGGTGGCTGGGGACCAGCCGTTAGCCCTCCGATGCTTAAGTTAGGCCACAGAAGAGAAGCCAAGCAAAACGGGACCAAGATTGAATGATGTGTGCGTACCTGCTCTTAATGGAGCCACCCCTTTATATAGATCTGAAGCAATCCAATTTGTTACGTAAGGTGTCGAAATCCCGTTGATGTCGCGTACGATACTGAGATCTTGCTGATTTCATGGGATAAGATCCTATCTTTTGAGTCAGATCCAACCCAATGATTTACTCCAACAATCACGCCCCTTGATGGCAATCCCTTGAGATCCGGATCCATTTCGAGAAGATAAACCCAAAAGCCAACCTATACAGGCTGCCAGTAAACGTGGTAATAGCGCTGGTATGTCATGATAAACTGGAAGCCATAATTGGAGTCATAGCCTCCGAAAAGGAAGGAGACGCCCGTAAGACGGAAACCACCGAACTGGATGTAGCCCTGCTTAGTGCCTCAGAGGGTTTGGACAAGCTGCTCGAAGGGAATCGGGTGCTAATACTGAAGGCTAAGAGATATTACCGTAGGAAAGCTGCTCGCATGTTAGAATGTGGTCGCGAGTCCAAGTACACACTTAGATGTAACGTCTTTCAACGACTTGTGAGAAGGCCTGCTCGCGGATCGAGCTTTGCCGTATTTGACTATCGGTTATGAAGACTCGAGACTTGCGAATAGCTGCTCCGTATTTTTCAATCTACGACTCTTGATCAGGTGAGCTCGAGAGTCGAATGGACGTCCCACACTTATCCAATATTCGACTCTCGATTAGATGATCTCGAGAGTCGAATGGACGTCCCGCACTTATCCAATATTCGACTCTCGATCAGACGATCTCGAGAGTCGAATGGACGCCCCGCACTTATCCAATATTCGACTCTCGATCTTACGATCTCGTGAGTCGAACCCGTATTTCACTTTTGCCCGTTCTGCGACTCTTGATCAGATCATCTCGAGGGCCAAATGGGCATTTCCGCATGAAATCTTATCTCCACCATTTTGCCTATAACAGAGAGAGTACCTGAGAGAATTATTAAAGAGCGAGTTTATTCATATCTAATCATAAGCAAAGAAATCCTAATCTAAACTAATCTATCCTAGGAAAGCAGGGAAATGGATCTCCATCAGACTAGGAGATCAATCAAAGGAATAGACTGGAGTAGGATCATCATGTATTTCAACAAATTTCGCATTAGGACCATCCATAGTCCTGCTCGACAATGTACATGGGTGTTCTTAATCATTATGGGCCAATAGAAATTCTCACCACATGTACGAGAAAAGGAGACATTATCAAGAAAATATCTCCTTAATGCATTAACTGGGCAATGGTTTATCAAGAACGGATCTTCCCAGTAATGGTCCACTTCAGTCTGAAAAGACCAAAGCGATGGAGAGACTTCAAATGATTCTTCAAATGGTGGTGTCTTCTTCATATGATCAGAATCTCCCGGTGCTTCCACAATAGATGGTATTAAGTGAGAATCAGTGGAAAACATCTTTTCATGCACCGGAGTAGGGTCTTGCAAGGCGTTCACTATTTCTTGAATCATGGGATCATTCGAATCTTCAAAGTGAGCCAAGCAATCTTCCAAAGAATTAGGACACTCAATGTAGGAAAACTCTTCATCAATAATGAAATTGGGCGTGTCAACTTGGTGGATTGTATCAAAATCACTTTGTTGGGGAATTTCCATGGCATGATTATTAACTAGAGGTTCAGACGAGATCAACCTCTGGGGAAACGGGACCACGGGCTCATAAGCACACTCTGAGTCCTCATCTTGTTGAACATCACCAATCATATTATCACCCTTAGATTTTTCGGATTCCTCAGATTCGTCAACCTTTATTAGAATCTCTTCATTGTATCTAAAGGTAATAGTATCTCCGTCACGCTCAACAAGTATATCGGAAGAATTGAAATCAATCACCTCGAGTTGTTCAATTAGGTTAGAGGGAGGTTGGACTAGGGAAGTCTCTTCCTCCGTCTCAATGAGGTGTGATTCCATGTGCTCAATCAATGTTTCCATCTCATTGATGATTTGCGATGTGCTTTCCAGTTGCAACGTATCCTCGAGAGTCTTTTTCGGTGGAGACACATAGATAGGGGGCCCTTGGGGATAGTTAACATTCATTGTTGGTCCGTCTCTCCGATTGGAATTTTGATAGTTCCGCCAATTAGGTTCGTTCGCATTGTATGATGGCGCACTATATGGTTGTTGATAAGCATAGCCATACAAACAATCACGCATCGACTTAACTGGTGGATCATAATGTATATTGTTCTCATCCCAATACTCACTCAATGTTTTAACCGGTGGAACATGATATACATTGTTCTCACTCCGATACTCACACAACGTTTTAACCAGTGGAACATCGTATACGTTGTTCTCACTCCAATACTCACGGAGCGTTTTAACCGGTGGAACATCGTATACGTTGTTCTCACTCCAATACTCACGGAGCGTTTTACCGGATGAAACTTTACGTGTATTGTTCTCATGTAGATAATCACGCATGGAGCGTTCCTTACCATTGTGCTTTGATTGCCTTTCATCTTCTAGAAGAGTTTTAGCGTATTTCTGTGTCCACTCATCATATATGGGCATGATAACACTCTAATGAAAATAAAAGAAAATCTAGAAAGAATAGTAAAAGAGGAAAGAAGGAAGGATATTACCCGAGAAGAAGAATATACAGCTATGGGTAATCCCTAAAAATAAAACAAACAAGTTAGTAAATTATTGACAATCTATATACATAAACCAATTCCAAAAATGTTCTTAAACCGATGCCAATCCTCGGCAGCGGCGCCAAAAACTTGCTACAATCCGAAGATTACACACCCAAGTGCAGGTAGCGAAGTAGTAAAATACTCGGTAAGACCGAGGTCGATCCACAGGGATTGGGGTTAAGAACACTTAGAGGAATTAGTTTAGGTGAGTGAGATGAAGTCTAGTTTATCCACGAGAGTGGAGCAAGTTGTGTGTAGTGAAAGACAAAAATAGAAAAGGGGCTAAGGCATTAGGGATCCACCTTTGATTCATTTACAAGATTTGATTCATTGGTCCAACTATAACTCAACTGGAATTGAATAAAGATTCATTCCAACCGGAAGATAAAACAGTTAAACCATTTGCATATTTCATAAAAGATGGTGATCTGAACCGATTGATTTGACCATGAAGCACTCGTTAGTTGATCGCAGGGAATTCCAAGCATCCACTGTGCCCGGAGTCGACAATGGATCAAGGAATTGTACAGATCAACAAATTTGTCAACAATTCAACCGATAAGATCACAATTCATACGATCAAATGCATACTTACAAGATAGGAGGCTTTGATTGATTGATCCAACCGTTAAGATCTCGTCTATCGATCGCAGGGAATCCAAAGCATCCAATGTGCCCGAAGTTTATAATGGATCAAGGGATTTTACAGATCGATGACTTTACCTGCACTAGCTCGATAACCGTAGGGAATCCAAAGCATCCAACGTGCCCGGAGTCGACGATGGATCAAGGGACTTTATCGATCATGAACTAGCTAATTGGTGTGCAAGGGATCCCAAGCATCCAACGTGCCCGGAGTCGACGATGGATCAAGGGGCTTGCACAACAATAGCGTCCGCCGAGGTGGATAACCAAACCAATCAACCAAAGAGAACTCCAACATTTACACCACACAATGTTGAACCAAAAGAGCCATATCTTGCAAATTTCTTCAAAGGCTTCATCCCTAGCCTTAGCTAGAGGTTTAGCCAACCATGCTACAATAGAAGACTAAATTCTCTACAAAAGAGAAAATTCTACACTACTCTACTTCTACAAAGAAAAGAAAAGAAGACTTGGATTGGATTTGAGGGATGATGAGAATGAGAGGGAGAGGAGCTTCTTTTATAGCCTCATGAGGAGCTTCCAAGCCTCCTCCCAATCCTAGGTGGCACACCAAAAGTTTCTTTAGGTTTGGGAATGGAGTTAGGTTTGAAGTGCCCAAAGCAAACTTTGCTTTTAGGTTTGGGCTTGGAGTTAGGCTTGGATGGACATGTGGCAAGAAAAGTACTCCAAGCCTAGGTGTCACTCCAAGCCTAAAGCAACTTTTCTTTTAGGTTTGGGCTTGGAGTGAGGCTTGGATGATGAGGTGGCATTCCATGCCTTACACATGTGTGGGGAGAGAGAGAGAGAGAGAGAGAGAGAGAGAGAGAGAGAGAGAGAGAGAGAGAGAGAGAGAGAGAGAGAGATCCTCTCTTGCAGCCATGGTGGAGAAGAGTTGCTGCCTTTTGATGGGGTCCACCTTGTTGTTCATGTGATTGATGGAGGGAGAAGATGTCCGCTGGTGTGTTTCACCTTGGATTAAAGGACACATCCAGAAGATGGATGGTTGGGATGTAGAACTTCTGCTGCACATGTGGAGGTGGGCTGCTGGAGATGGAACGGTCCACCTGCTGGATGTTGAAGGTGGTCCACCTAATGGACGGCTGGATGTGATGAAGCACGTTAAGGAGCAGCTGTGATGGCTGGACGGACGTCCACTGCTGGACGTTGCTGCTGGCTGCTGACGTCCAGCCCTGGACGGTGGAAATCAGCTGGAGATGGATTGCATGATATGGACGGTGGAGATCAGCTGGAGCTTGGATGAGATTTGATCGTCCACCAGCTGGAGCAATGGACGGTGAAGCTTGGATGGACGGCTGATGCTCTGATGATCAGCTGGGGTCCACCACATCTGGATGTGAAATGGACGGTGGCTGATGATGATGCAGATGGTGAACGTCCACTGCTGCTTGGAATGGACGGTTGGAGATCTCCTTAGCTGTGGGCGTGTGAGGCATGCTTTGGTAGATGCTGATGAGCTGCAACATGTGATGGACGGCGACATGTGCGACTTGACCAAAGTTCAGCTAGTTGATGATCTTTGGAAGCTGCACGTATATCAGATCCTGACCATTGATTTTTAGGTTGCATGTGTAGTAGACATCCATCAGCTCCTAGTTGCTGGACATGTGATCTGGACCAGCTTGGATGGATGGACAATCTTGCATGGCTGATGTTCGGCACGTGCTGCAGGCTGCTGAAGGTGGGACGCTGGATGAAGGTTGCTGCATCAGGGATGGACGGCTGGAAGTTGCAAGGAGGTTGCTGGAGATGGACGGTGATGATTGCAGCTTCACTGCGGTTCCAGCTAGCACGTGTGAATGGTGTGGATTTGATGCAGGTGAGATGTGGGGTCCACCCATTACTAGACGGCTGAGGTGAATTGGGTCCGCTGCAGCTGTGAAGGTGGATGATCCACCTGATGATGTGGACGGTCCACTTGCTGGACTGCTGTTCCTACAGATGGAGCTGGACTCTTTGATGATCCCCACCTGATGGATGGTTGAAGCTTGGACGCTGGTCCTGATGAAGCAGCTGCAGACGGTGTTGGCGTTGATGATGGACGGTCTGCTGATTGCTGCTGCTTGGACGGATGAGGTCCACCATGATGGACGGCTGAGCTAGTTCAGCTGCTACTAGATGGACGACTGCTGCTGGAGGTGGTCCACCTGATGGAGTGGACTGCACGTTGATGCAGCTGCAGCTGCAACTGGACTGTTGTGTGGCCCACCTTGCTGAATTGGATAGTGAAAATGGGGTCCACTGAATTGAGACGATCCAATGGCTGGAGTAGCTTGGATTGCTGGACGGCTGAGCTTGGAGATCAGCTATGGGGTCCACCTGATGAATTGGATGGTGATGATGTGATCCACCATATCTGGACTTGAAATGGACAGTTAAGATGAAAGATGTCCAGCTATGGCATGGATGGACTGCTCTTGCACACGTGTGCTGATCGCACTTGATGGACGGTGAAAGATGGTCCATTTGCTGGTCATGATGCAACTGGCCGAGTTTCACCATGATAGGAACTGGACATGTGGCTGGTCTCACATGCATACCTCCATACTTGCATGAATGTGCAATCCTGACCATCACCTAGATCTCCAAATTACATTATCCTGACGTGGTCTTCTTAAACTTCAGATCCACTATAGAGTATGGTCTAGTCTCTGATCTCCGTAGTCTGATTTCCTTCGTGCTTGATCTTGATTGCTTTTGGACCTTTAAATGCCCTGATTGGCTTAGATCTTGCCTAACCTCTCCTAAACACCTGAAGACAGAAAAATTCACCTAATGAGGGATAATTAACCAGAAAAACAATGATAATGTCCTTAACAACCAGGGTTAATTATACAATATTAGGTACTCATCAGCTGTCTCATGTAGCACTTCCTGAAACGCAGGAATTGTGGGACAATCTTGCATAGCGTGTAAGTCGGTGAGGCAGATCCCACATATGGTTTCAACAGCTTCAGTGGACTTGGAAACTCCACTTTTACTAAGTTCCATGGCCTCAACCTTCCTTGTGAGGTTGGCTATCCTTGCATTCACATCGTCTTCCTCCTTAAGGACATAGATCCCTCCTTTCTCTTGAGTGGGCTTGGAGTTATTGGGTTTATTCGATGTATCCCAAGATTGGGCATTTTCAGCCAACATGTCCAAGTAATTCCAAGCCTCATATGGATTTTTACTCATAAACTCGCCATTGCACATCATCTCCACAAATTGGCGCATGTTGGAACTTAATCCATCATTAAAAAAGTTTATAATTCGCCAACTCTCATAGCCATGATGTGGGCAAGCAAGCAGGAGTTCCTTAAATCTTTCCCAACATTGAAAAAAAGATTCACCTTCTTTAGCCGAGAAATTCATTATGGCCCTTCGCAGGGTGTTTGTTTTATGAGCCGGGAAGAACTTTTTCAAGAATTCCCGGTTCATCTCAACCCATGACCTAATCGAGTGTGGTCTAAGAGAGTGAAGCCAATCTTTGGCACTTTCTTTCAAAGTGAAGGGAAAAAGTTTAAGTCTGATAGTATCCTCGGAAACATTTGGGTAATGCAAGGTGGCCAACACTTCTTCGAATTCTTGCAAGTGTAAATATGGGCGGTCAGAGTCTAGCCCATGGAACTTTGGTAAGAGTTGAATTACACCCGGTTTTATGTCAAAGTTTCCACCATTTGCTGGTAGAACCACGCAAGAAGGTGTAATTGCTCGGGCAGGTTGTAGGTAGTCCCGTAGTGATCTCATTGGAGGAACATTCTGTACCTCATTCTCTCCTACTCCTTCCTGATTTGCGTTTGTAGTTGGAGTAGGGGGGAGGATTCCTTACAGGTGTTTGTTCCATACTCCCCAAACTTTCACAATGCTCTTGGTAATTTCGGACTCGTCTATGGACTGACAATGGTCCAACTAGACCACCTTCAGATTGGAGACGATTTGAGTGATTACGTTCCCAACGGGACATAAACCACTCAACCGAAAATAAAAACTAATCCTAACCTAGAAAACTGAAATCTGAAATTAATCTGAGAAAACTAAGTTAGAAAGGTATCACCTGATGCGCTTGAACTTAGAGAAGAATTCCTACAAAACAGAAAACTTTGTTAGTTCTAAAAAAAATCAGAAAAACCTATCTACTTCTATAGCCACTGAACTATTTGAAAACTGTTATCTAATTCCCCGACAACGGTGCCAAAAACTTGTTCGCTCGCCTCAAGTGTAAGGCTGCGATGTAGTAATAAAACTCGGTAAGACCGAGGTCGATCCACAGGGAAATAGAAACAACTTTCAAAGCACTCCAGCAACTCAGTTTTTGGAAGAAAATCAGATTTAATTGAGTGTTTAACTAAAACAGCAACTTAATGAAAAATCAGGGATATAAAGTACTAAGGCATTCAAGGATCCACTTGTAGCAATCCTATGTCAATTCAGTCAATCCAAGTAGAGAACACAACTAGATTTGAAGTCCTATCTCTCATCTAGTTGGGAAATAAAGCATTCACACACATTCAATCCAAATCAAGTTGAACTTCCAAGTTCTAGCCCATTCAATCAATGTAGAATTCAAATCCATAGCCTGCGGAGTAACAGCCATGCCTATGGACTATGGTTTGCTCAAGGATTACTATAATTCGAATCTAAACAAGCAACCTGCGATAATCTCAGAGAATTGCAAGGAATTCATGTCCTGGGCACATGAACTCTCATAAAACATCTCAAACTACCACTTAAAGAACTGGAACATGAGAAAAATTCAAACTTGAATTTAAATTACTTGAATTAAACTAAATCCAACATAGAATTAGCTACAAGCTTCACCTCTCAGCCTTAGCTGCGAGGTTCTAGCTGAGCATAGTCATGCTATAACTAAAAACTCTAAATAAAAGCATAAAAAATAGAAAACCAGAAGTTGGAGAGTTGCAGACGCTCCACGCTCGCTTCCTCTCTCAAAAACCACGTTCCTTCCCTTCTAAGATGATCTAGGAAGAGCCCCTAGGTGTCCTTTTATAGGAAGAACCCTCCCTTGTGTCGAAATCTGCGAAAGGTTACGCAGTGCGCAGCGTTTTTCAGAGTCCAGATTTAGAAAGGACTCTAGTTACGCAGGGCTGACCGGTCTAGATCGGTCGGACTGGGCTTTTAAACATTCCAGGGAGCACAGCCGACCGGTCATGACCGGTCGGACTGCTCTATCCATTGATCCAGCAAGTGTAGCCGACCGGTCATGACCGGTCGGACCAAATTGAGCTTGTTCCAGCGTATACAGCCTACCGGTCATGACCGGTCAGACCCAACTGTCCATCTTATAGTGTGCGTGGCCGACCGGTCAAGACCGGTCGGCCTGTCTTCAATATGATCAGCCTTCATGGCCGACCGGTCAAGACCGGTCGGCCTTCTTACATTTGCTTCTTTTTCCTTTCTTTTTCTCCTTTTTCTTCTTCTCTCTCTTCTCCTTGCTTTCTTCTTTCTTTGGTCTTCTTTCATCCTTCATCCAAAAGCTCTCAAAGCATTCTTTTAATCCCTAATTGAATGAAGTCCGCTCTCATTCCCTATAATCACAAAACATGTGTTAGATAGGCCTTTAAGTCATGAAAATCATGCAAACCATGTCATGTAATGGGAAATGCAATGTATAAATTGGAGGTTCAACATGGATTTAAGATGTTTCAATTCGTATTCAGTTGGTTTTAAGTTTGGAATTCAAGTTTATGAACTATGGTTTGAAGTTTATACAAGCTTTAAATAGTTTTTCTTAGTCATATGATGACTTATGGATGTTTGGGAGAATTATTTAAATTCTTAATTGGTTTGCATCAGTCTAGACCTGTATGATCTGAGGAATTGGAGTGCGCTCTAGTACTATGATCTTCATGCGGGGACTTCCTACCAACGTTCTACTTTTCTGAATTTCTGTAATATGTATGGACTGTGCATGTGATTTGAATTAAGTTCAAATCCTGATCTAGCCTTGTCTTGTGACAGGACTTGAGGATGGTTATGATTGTGAACTGAACCTTTTGGAATGGGGACTGACCTATGCAATTAAGCATGCTCAGCTCAGCCTACATTGAGTGAATCTTATGCATTGAACTTACATATGACAGATTGTTTGGTTTAACAGCTCTATCATCCGACTAGATAGATCTTAATATCGATTCTAGTTGAGAAAGTGAGAAACCACAGCGGATTGAACATCAAGGATTGCTACAAGTGGATCCTTGAACCCCTAGTGCCTTTTTACAATTGTTTACATTCAAATTAGCTTAAAATTGTTACTCACATCAATCTTATTCAAAATCTGGTTATTAGCTTTCAATAGACACTTTTGGATGTGTTTGTGAAAACCTACATAAGTCCTTGTGGATCGACCTCGGTCTTACCGAGTTTATTACTACATCGCAACCCTACACTTGGGGAAGCGAACAAGTTTTTGGCGCCGTTGCCGGGGACTTTGACGATTTTTTACAAATTTCTAAAATTAGTATCTATTTAGGATTTTTAGGATTTTAAGACTAACTTAGCTTGTTTATTTGATTTTTCTTTTCAGGGATTTCTAGGAAGCTGAAGAAGATACAAGGATTTCAAGTGCCAAATCAGGTTTTATCCTTCTAAACCTTACTCTTCTCCTTCTCCTATTCATTCCTATCATATTCATCTCTTGTAGAGTGGGTGGAGACTCCTTTTGGATCTCTGAAAGGTCGGCCTTGTGCCACCTGGATTCCTATTGATTGGCTCTGCCGTCTTGGATCACCTTGTGCTCAGAGATTTCTTTTCTCAACTCTACTCCTCTTTCTCCTTTTTCTGCACTTTTTCTCAAAAGATTCAAAGAGTGGGTGGGGAGTTCTCTGAACCCCTATTGACCAGGAGAAATTTGTCTCTATCCTTGCTTCTGGCTTAGCCATTGCAAGACACCTTATGCTTCGGTCTTAGAGAAGAGTGAAGAAAGGGAGGAAGAATTCTTCTTTCTCTTTGTTTCATATTTTTGGTTTTGCATGCCACATTGGGCTCGGGATTCCAATAACCGACTCATAAGTGAAGGGGGGGAGAATTCATGAATAAGGAAGCCGATGAAGCATGGGATTATTTTGATATCTTACCCGAAAATGCACAATCTTAGGATACAACTAAACCAGCAAATTCCAAGATAAGCCAATAAAGAGAAAAGGGAGGAATTTATGTCCTCTCTAAAGAAGACAACATAAGTGCACGTGTGTTCACTTCCCCAAGTGTAGGGTTGCAATGTAGTAATAATCTCAGTAAGACCGAGGTCGATCCATAGGGAAGGTGTAAGTACACATATTTGTCAATTATTTTGTCGGTTAAGTCGTCACGACTGATGAGCCTAGAAGACGCTGACGATTGAAGTCTTGAAGATCTCCGGCTGCTCAACTCAGAAGATCTATGAAGAGATCTTCATCTAAAACCAACCCTCTCAACCCTAGATCCACATAACTCTCAGAGCCCATGTCCTCTAAATGGCCCGTCGCTTAAAATACACTTCAATTGTCTCCCAAGCCATAGAGGTAGTATTCACTCCCCAAGTCTAGGGTTGTGAAGTAGTAATAATTCGGAAAGACCGAGTATCGTTCCCACAAAGATTTATGAATGGGTATTCTCAAAATTTGTCTAAAATAACTAATAATTAAGATCCTATTAAGAACTAAAGCTGAAAAATAATGATTTGGGTTTAAACAATGAATGTGTAAGGTAATATCAATCTAAAAAGGCACTAGAGCGCCAACGATCCACTTTTGATAAGTTTCAATGCATCAACACAACTAAATCTCACATAACTCAACCGGAATCGAATTCATATCTCTATCCAATCGGAATATAGAGTGGTTCAATCAACAATTACCTAAAACAGTTGCTCGTTCATTGATTCGATTCCTGTTCGCTCGCCTCAAGTGTAAGGCTGCGCTGTAGTAATAAAACTCGGTAAGACCGAGGTCGATCCATAGGGAATTGGAAAATAGATTCCAGACTATTTCAGCAACTTAATTTACAATAGATAAGAGATTCAAGTGGAACAATTATGCTAAAACAGAATCTTAATGGAAAACAGTAGTTTAAAGGCACTAAGGCATTCAAGGATCCACATGTAGCAATCCCATATAAATCCAATCAATCTAAGCGAGATACACAACTAGATGTGAAGTCCTATCTCTCATCTAGTTGGAAAACATAGCATTAAACACATTCAATCCCACTCAAGTTGTACTTCCAAGTTCTAGTCCCATTCAACAATGTAGAATTCGAAATCATAGCCTTCGGAGTAACAGCCATGCCTATGGACTATGGCTTGCTCAAGGATTACTATAATTTGAATCTAAACAAGCACAATGCGATAATCTCAGAGAATTGCAAGGAATCCATGTTCGGAGCACATGAACTCTCATAAAACATCTAAAACTATTAACTTTAAGAACTAGAGTAGGGAAAAATCCAAACTTGAAGTAGAATTACTTGAATTAAACTGAATCAAACATGAAATTGGATACAAGCTTCACCTCTCAGCCTTAGTTGAGAGATTCTAGCCGAGCATTGTCATACTACAACTAAAACTCATGAAAGAACTAGAAAACATAGAAAAACTGGAGATTGGAGGGTTGTAGACACTCCACGACGGCTTCCTTCCTCTCTCACGATGTCCCTTGTCTTCTCTGATACCTTAGGAAGAACCCCTAGGTGTCCTTTTATAGTGGAGAGTCTTGGCTGCGTCGGAATCATCTAGCAATTACGTAAAGGTACGCACTGCACAGAGAATTTCGGGGCCCAGAATAGAAAGTTTTTGTTTTAATGCATGGCCGACCGATCGGGACTGGTCGGACTGGGCTGGCCGACCAGTCTTGACCGGTCGGACCTGTCTATAAAAACATCCAGAGAGCACAAAGGTGGATCCGACCTGTTGGCCGACCGATCTTGACCGGTCGGACCACTAATCCAGGGAGTGCAACAGAGGGGACGACCTGTTGGCCGACCGGTCTTGACTGGTTGGACCAACTGGTCCGTTGTCCAGCAGTGTCCTGAGGGTATCCGGCAGGTCGGCCGACTGGTCAGGACCTGTCAGCCCTTGATCATTTTCTTCCTTTCCTTCTTTTCTTTCTCCTCTTTTCTCTCTCTTTCTTCTTCCTTCTTTGGTTCACCTTGGGCCTTCATTCAAAGGGGCCTAATGTATTCCTTTTGGTCTCCAATTGGGTGAAATTCGCTCTCGTTCCTACAATTACAAAACATGCATTAGGTGGGCCTTTTAAACATGAAAACCATGCATATAGTGTGATGTAATGGGCTATGCAATGTATAAATTGGAGGTTCAGCACACCCCCCAACCAGCTTTTTGCTAGTCCCGAGCAAACCATGCGTGAATAAGTGCAAACCTCCAAAACCAACTCTCCTTCAGAAACTATGTTTCTATCCACTTTAAGACTTACAAGTATAAAATTTGGAAAAATTTGGTGATAGACGTTGAAACCTTAAACTCTCAAAGCATAATAAGTGTCTTCACGAAATTCCCGCTGATTATTAATAAATAGAAGAACTCGAACAACTTCAACTTAGTGTGCATAGTGAAAGTTCATCTCATGAGTTTCTGGGATTATCTTCTTCATAGATCAACTAAA
Source organism: Liriodendron chinense (assembly GCA_003013855.2). Taxonomy (NCBI): domain Eukaryota; kingdom Viridiplantae; phylum Streptophyta; class Magnoliopsida; order Magnoliales; family Magnoliaceae; genus Liriodendron; species Liriodendron chinense. The sequence goes on from ML058516.1 coordinate 479,526, forward strand.
CTCTAGATCTCAAGGTGTACAGAGCAACAACAAGCCTATGACAGGAATTTGTCTTACCGTCCTTCCGACGGCTTTCACACTACGTCCCATTTCCGGCTTTGGTTACGGGTAGACCATCCCCCGATTGGTAATAGGTAACCCTTTTTGGAATTTTCCACCATTTTTCCATCATTCCCAATTTCATCCTTCCTTTTCCTTTTTCTTTTAAATTAGATAGGATTTTTAGAACTCCATATCTTTCGTTATTTTCCCATGGACAAGGATGGACAAAGTACCCCGGCTTGGTTTCTCAACACCTTTAAATCAAAGTCTAGCTAATCCACAAATAGCATAATCATTTCAACCCATGAAAATCGTGTAATGTGAACTAGGTAAAAAGTGTTCAAATTTTCTATCAATCACAACAATAGGGGACTTAACATATAAAACCATTATATTAAGATAAGTTTAAAGACTTACAACATCACACACTTTCTATCTCCTCTTATTATACTTGTAACTTCTCAAATGCATAGAAATAAGGTTCTCTAAAAGAGTTTTGGAATTTTAGGAAATTTTAAAAAAAATTGCACATATGTGATGCTTAAAATGTTGCAACATGCTAGATGAAGAATCACTAATGATGGCTCAAGGCATCCTAAATCTGGAAAGTATGTTTTCTTTGAGGAACTTGAGAACCGTATGATGATCGTTGGTTCTACATGGAATAGCCTCTACCCATTTAGACACATAGTCTACTGCAAGCAAATTATAGACATGTCCAAAAGATGAGGGGAATGGTCCCATGAAATCGATGCCCCAACAGTCAAAGACTTCAAGATGTTGAATTGGGGTAAGAGGTATCATATTTCGACGGGATAATCCTCCTAACTTTTGGCAACACTCGCATGCTTTGCAAAACTCGTGGGTATCCTTAAATAGTGTAGGCTAATAAAAACCAAACTACAGAACTTTTTCAGTGGTTTTCTTGGCGGAAAAATGACCCCCACATGCTTGATCATGACAAAAGGAGATGACAAAATTATGTTCATCATCAGGGACACATCTCCTTATAATTTGGTCTGGGCAATATTTAAACAGTAAAGGTTCATCGCAGAAAAATCTACGCACTTCCCTTAGAAATTTACGTTTGTCCTGCGCAGGCCAATGAATCGACATCGCACCTGTGGATAGATAATTAGCTATGTCAGCGTACCATGGTGGATGCATAGCAACAAAGAGTTGCTCATCAAGGAATGAGTCCTCAATAGGTGACTCGTCAATGGAATTAGGTAGGATTAGGTGAGATAGATGATCCGCCACCACATTTTCTATTCCCTTCTTATCTTTGATTTCCAAATCGAATTCTTGAAGGAGTAGGATCCATCTAAGCAAACGAGGCTAGGCATCCTTTTTAGAAAGAAGGTGTTTCAGCGCCGCATGATCTATGTAAACAATGACCTTGGATCCTATTAAGTAAGGCCTGAATTTGTCTAAGGTAAAGATGACGGCTAGGAGCTCTTTCTCCGTACTCGAGTAATTAACTTGAGCGGGATTCAAGGTCCTACTTGCGTAGTAGATAACATGGGGCTTCTTGTCCTTCTTTTAGCCTAACACCGCTCCAATAGCATAATCACTTGCGTCGCACATCAACTCAAAAGGTATGGACCAATCCAGTGGTTGCATGATAGGAGCGGTTGTCAGCATGTCTTTTAGCTTTAGAAAAGCTAACTGACATTCGGCACTCCACTCAAATTGGTTCTCCTTTTGGAGAAGGTTACATAAAGGCCTAGAGATATGATTAAAGTCCTTTATGAACCTTCTATAAAAACCGGTGTATCCAAGAAAGGACCGCACATCGCGTATGCTTTTGGGTGGTGGTAGATTGGAAATTATGTCAATTTTTGCCCGATCTACCTCTATTCCATTAGACAAAATGATATGTCCAAGGACTATTCCTCTTTGTACCATGAAATGACACTTTTCCCAATTTAAAACGAGGTTCTTCTCCTCACACCTCATCAAGACCAACTTCAAGTGATTGAGGCACTCATCAAAAGTACAACCGAAAACAGAAAAATCATCCATGAACACCTCAAGAAATTCACCCACCATGTCCGAAAAAATACTCAACATGCATCGTTGGAATGTGACGGGTGCATTACATAGCCCAAATGGCATTCTTCGGTATGCGAAAGTACCAAACGGGCATGTAAATGTAGTTTTCTCTTGGTCCTCTGGGGCTATCTCAATTTGGTTGTAGCCGGAATAGCCATCTAGGAAGCAATAATAGGAATGACCCGCTAACCTCTCCAAAATTTGATCCATGAATGGGAGAGGGATGTGGTCCTTCCTAGTAACCGTGTTGAGCTTCCGGTAATCAATACACATACACCAACCGGTGGTTACTCTAGTCGATATAAACTCGTTGTTGGCATTTTCCACGATGGTAATACCGGATTTCTTGGGGACAACTTGGGTAGGACTCACACATTGGCTATCCGAGATGGGGTAAATGATACCCACATCTAATAGCTTTAACACCTTGGCTTTGACAACCTCCATCATGTTTGGATTTAGCCTTCTTTGAGGTTGTCTAGTCGCTTTTGCATTTTCTTCAAGGTATATACGGTGAGTACAAACCGAAGAATCTATCCCTTTGAGATCCGCTATTGTCCAACCTATGGCTCTCCTATGTTCTTTGAGTAGCTCAATCAACTTGAGCTCTTGGTCTTTCCTTAGGTGAGAGGCAATGACAATTGGGAAGGTTTCCTCTTGACCCAAATATACATATTTAAGCTCGGATGGCAATGGTTTAAGGTCAAGCTTCGGTGGTTTGATGTTAGACGGTAGAGGCCTTGATGTGGTTGGTGGCAATTTTTCAAAGTGGGGTCTCCACTGGCTAGTACCAACTACCGGTCTCTCTATATTCAATGCTTGCATAATTTCACTAATTATGGGGTCTTTAGAATCCACGAAATGTGCCAAGCATGTCTCCAAGCTTTCTAGTGGTTCAAGTTGGAGGAGTTCTTCTTCAAAAGATTCGAGCATGTTTACCTCGAAGAACTCATCATCATCATCATCCCTATGTATTTTGCCCAAGTGGAACACATTCACCTCTAATGTCATGTTCCCAAAGGATAATTGCATCACCCCATTCCGGCAATTGATGATTGCATTTGATGTAGCAAGGAATGGGCGACCTAAGATCACCGGTATTTGAGTGCTAGCATCCAAAACCGGTTGTGTGTCCAAGACGATAAAATCTACCGGGTAGTAGAATTTGTCAACTTGGACTAGAACATCTGTTGAGCTCATAATTGTGCATATTCTAACCCCAATTCATCACTCATTATGCATGATATACATGTTTAAAGGACCAACTTAATACATGATGTGTGATTGTAGGAACAAGATGGAGAGTTCATCATTTGAAAGCTAAATGAGGCTTCTTTCAAGCATTGAAGACCATATGATCAAGCATGAAGGAAGACAAAAGAAAGCCAAGGCAAGGAGAGAAGAGAAAAGAAAGAAAGAAAGAAAGAAATACAGAAGAAAGAGAGCCAGACCGGTCGGCTGACCGGTCGGCCAAGGAAGCTGACCGGTCAAGACTGGTCAGCCACACACATGCTGATGGAATGCCCACGCCGACCGGTCATGACCGGTCGGCCATAGTGCTGATTTGATCAAGGAGGACAGCCGACCGGTCAAGACCGGTCGGCCATTGCTGTTGTACCAAAAGAACAGACGGACTGCCCAAGCCCGACCGGTCATGACCGGTCGGGCATAGCTGCTGGAGACTTGCTGAAGATGTCCGACCGGTCATGACCGGTCGGACAAGGTTGCTGGACAAGGGAACTTTCAAGGCTGACCGGTCCAGACCGGTCGGCCATGCGTAACAATCACTTTCTATTTCAGAAACTCCGGAAATCTATGCACAATTGCGAAAGCTTACGCAATTTCTGAATCCTTCTTGCGTATTGGACTTCTCCAAGCTATAAAAGGACTTCATATCTTTATACCAAAAGGTGCGAGAACGTGGAGATTGCTTAGGAGACGGATTCGACTTCGGATTTCCTGTTTTAGTAGTTTTTCATGTTTTTAGAGGCTTTTAGTTCAAGGATGTTAGAGATGAACTAAACCCTCTTAGCTAGGGCTAAGAGGGGAAGCCCTTGATTCGTTTTTGATGGATTAATACAACCTAGGCTTCCTTTTATGCTTTAATGAACGAATTTTAGTTCAATTTGAGTTTGATTCAAGTACTATGTTGGCTTTTACTTTGATCTCTTGATGACTCCGGGCTCATGTGATTCTTAGTGAGCTTAGCATAGTATCTTAGCTTTTGTGCATTGTTTATGCTTGTGTAATGCATTGATCTACCATCGACTCCGGGCATGGTAGACGCTTTGATTGCCTTGTATGCAATGGCCTGATCTTCATGTGGGAACTCATGCAACTGAAATTCTTATCTTTTATGTATGATCTATAATATGTGTTTAGTGATTGATTTTGATTTAAATAGAGTTCAAACCATGAGTTGTAATCAGGTCTAGTGACAGGACTTGGTGTAGGCTATGGTTATGAATCTCAACTAGATTAGAAAGAGGCTTGGCCTATACAATTGAGTGTGCCCAAGGCCTGAGCGTAGTTGTGGGAATCAAATCAGTTATTAAGCACTTGTTCCAGATAATTGTGATTGAACCGCTCTATATTCCAATCGGATAAAGAAGGAATTCGATTCCGATTGAGTTATGAGAGACCTAGTTGTGTTGATGCGTTGAAACGTATCAAGAGTGGATCCTTGGCGCTCTAGTGACTTTTTAGATTGAATTTACCTTACTCATTCACTGTTTAAACCTAATTTCCTATTTTTCAGCTTTAGTTCTTAATATAGTCTTAATTACTAGTTGTTTTAGTTAAAATCTGAGAATACCCATACATAAATCTCTGTGGGAACGATACTCGGTCTTTCCGAATTATTACTACATCGCAACCCTACACTTGGGGAAGCGAACAAGTTTTTGGCGCCGTTGCCGGGGATTTCTATGGGATATTTTTAGAATTTTCTGAAATAACTTTTAGTTGAGATTGTGTTAAGATAGATTTAGGATTTGTTTTGCTTTTTAGAGTAGGTTTTCTTCTAATTACTAACTTAGTTTGTTTTGATTTTTGCAGGATTCTAACCTAGGACTAATCCAGGGATTTTTAGGAAGTTGAAGAAGAAGAAGGCATCTTAAGTCACAAATCAGGTTTTATCATTCTAACCTTACTCTTCTTCTCCTCCTACTCATTCCTATCATATTCATCTATTGTAGAATGGGTGGAGACTCCTTTTGGATCTCTGAAAGGTAGGCCTTGTGCCACCTGGATTCCTATTGGTTGACTCTGCCGCCTTGGATCACCTTGTGCTCATAGATTTCTCTTCTCAACCTATTCCTCTTTCTTCTTTTTCTGTACTTTCTCTCAAAAGACTCAAAGAGTGGGTGGGGAGTTCTTTGAACCCCTATTGACCAGGAGAAATCGGTCTCTATCCTTGCTTCTGGCTCAGCCATAGCAAGACACCCTGTGCTTAAGTTTTAGAGAGGAGTAAAGGAAGGAAGGAAGAATTCTTTTTCCTTTTTATTCATTCTTTTTGGTTGCATGCCACATTGGGCTAGGACTTATAATAACCGACTTGTGAGGGACGGAGTAATTGTTGAAGGGATTGATAGAGAGCCACGTGCTAGGAGACATCTAGATTCTCCAATTTTATCTGAAAATATGGCTGCAAATCAACCTAACCCGGTCCGAAATCAAACTGAAACAGGGGGGAATGTGGTTGAGGATGTTCCCCGACCAAGGACTTTACGTGATTTCTTGCAACCTGCAAGAACGAGCACTCCCTCATGCATAATTTTTCCACAGAATGCCGGGAATGTGGATTTGAAACCGGGAGTGATCAATCTTCTCCCTAAATTCCATGGTTTAGACAGTGAAAGTGCCTATCAACACCTTAGGGAGTTTGATGAGGTAATCACCACCATGCACTTTGCAAACGTAACGGAAGATGTGGTGAGACTTAAATTCTTCCCTTTCACCCTTAAAGATAAAGCTAAGGGTTGGCTTTATGCATTGAGGCCAAGATCAATTGGTGCATGGACTGATATGCACAGAGAATTTATTAAAAAATTCTTCCCTACTCACAAAACGAACATGCTTAAGCGCCTTATCATGAACTTTGCCCAAAAGGAAGATGAAACCTTTTCCCAATGTTGGGAGAGGTTTAAGGACCTATTAAACACGTGTCCACATCATGGCTATGAAATTTGGCGGGTTATAAGCTTTTTCTATGAAGGACTGACCCCACCCATGCGCCAATTTGTAGAGATGATGTGTAATGGGGAGTTCATGAGTAAGGAAGCTGATGAAGCATGGGATTATTTGGAAGAATTGGCTGAGAGTGCACAGTCTTGGGACACATCTAAACCAACAAGTTCCAAGACTGGCCAACAAAAGGAAAAGGGAGGAATATATGTCTTATCAGAAGAAGATAGTATAAGTGCACGGTTGGCTAGCCTTACAAGAAAGGTCGAAGCCATGGAATTAAGGAAAGGAGAAACAATCAACTCCATTGACGTTGAAACTGTTTGTAGAATTTGTGCTGGAAATCAACATGCTACACAAGATTGTCCCACAATTTCAGCAGTCCAAGGCATCTTACAAGAACAAACGAATGCCATAAACAGTTATCAACAGCAATACGGTGCTCCAAACTCAAACACGTTTAATCCTAATTGGAAGAACCATCCCAACTTCAATTGGAGGAATGGGCCCAATGCAAATGCAAACAACACTAAAAAAGTATCACTAGAAGAGATGTTGGGTGCATTCGTATCGGTCCAGCATGAGTATAACAAGACAAATTCTCTAAAAATAGATGGGTTCATGCAGGAGCAATTGAAATTCAATCAAAATACAACCCAAGCCATCAATGACTTGAAAACCTCAATGGCTAGGGTTGAATCTCACCTCAGTGCTAGGGAGAAAGGCACACTTCCTGCCCAACCTCTTCCTAACCCAAGAACCCAATTTGAGATACATGATGCAAGCCCATCTTTCCAACACATGGAGCATGTTCAAGCTATCACCACTTTGCGAAGTGGGAAGATAATTGATAAATCTAATCCCGTGAAGGCCCAACAGCCTAATGATCCGAAAATTTCCAAAGAGGATGATAACATGAACAACACCCCACAAGAGAAGGAACCGGAAAGGCAATACTAGCCGGTTGCCCCATTCCCCCAACGCTTGATTCCAGCCAAACCTCAAGGTAAATATCAGGAATTTTTGGAGGTTTTCAAGCAAGTCAAAATCAACATCCCATTGTTGGATGCCATTAAACAAATACCGTCATATGCAAAATTTTTAAAAGACCTTTGCACGGTTAAAAGAAAAATACATGTGCAAAAGAAAGCATTTTTGACAGAGAATGTAAGTGCCATTATCAACCACGGGATGCCCAAGAAATACAAAGATCCCGGTTGTCCGACCATATCATGTATGATCGGAGATCACCGGGTGAAACATGCTTTACTTGATCTAGGGGCAAGTGTGAACTTAATCCTCTATTCGGTCTATGAACAATTGGGTTTAGGTGAACTAAAACCCACCAAAACCACATTACAACTTGCTGACCGATCAATTCGTATTCCAAGAGGGGTAATTGAGGACGTCCTTGTCCAAGTTGATAAAGTTTACTACCCGGTGGACTTTATTGTCTTGGACACGCGACCCACGGTTAATATTGGCCCTCAAATTCCTATCATACTTGGCCGCCCATTCCTAGCTACATCAAACGCTATCATAAATTGTAGGAGTGGGGTCATACAAATGTCTTTTGGCAATATGACGATTGAGCTGAATGCTTTCAATATTGACAACCAACAAGAGGATGAAGATGAGGAGGTCCACCAAATAAACATGATCAATTCTGTTGTGGAAAATGAGTCCCTCTCACATTTTTACTCCAGTCCCTTCGACGAAGAAGTGACTCACTCCCTTGATGAGAACGATGATATGATAAGGGATATGGTCACACTTTTTGAGTCGGTATCGGCACATGACGTTAGCCGAGAGAAGGATGTGGAAACAATACCGTTTTGCGCTAAAAAATCAATTCAGATTTCCACACCTTTGTAGATCATGCATACCGAACTCCACCAACCCTGGGATGATCCTTACTTGCAATATCATTGCCCAGGAAAATCTGATTGGAGACATATCTTTACTGATAAATATGATGGTGTCTCCCCTGATACATGTGGTGCGTGTTGAACCTCCAATTTATACATTGCATTGCCCATTTCACGACAACGTTGCATGATTTTCATGGTTTAAAGGCCCACCTAACATATGTTTTTGTGATTATAGGGATGAGAGTGGATTTCATCAAATTGGAGCCAAAAGAATGTATTTGAAGCTATTGCATGAAGTCTTAGGATGGACCAAAGAAAGAAGAAGAAAGAGAGAGAAAAGAGGATGAAGAAAAGAAGAAAAAGCTGAAGAATAACAAGGCTGACCGGTCGTCCGACCGGTCAGACACATCAGAAAGGAGCAATGGAAGAAGGCCGACCGGTCAAGATCGGTCGGCCATGAAGGCAGAAGACATTGAGGAAGGGCCGACCGGTCATGACCGGTCGGCTATAGGCTCTGGACGAGGAGGAAACAAAGCCCGACCGGTCACGACCGGTCGGGCATGCACGCTGGAATATGGATAGGTTGGTCCGACCGGTCATGACCGGTCGGCCACACTTGCTGGACTTTTTGGATGGTTTGAAAAATCAGTCCGACCGGTCACGACCGGTCGGCCCTGCGTAAGAAGACTCCTTTCTAAATTGGGACTCCGAATTTCACTACGCAATGCGAAGGCTTTCGCAGAATCCAACGCAAGGGGGGTTTGTTGCTATAAAAGGGCACCTAGGGGCTTTCCCTAAGGAGGGGGAGAAGAGAAGGAACGTGAGTTTGGAGGCTGAAGGCGACTGTGGGGCGTCTGCAACATTTATCTTCGGGTTTTTCTAGTTTTATGCTTTATTTTTGAGTTTTTAGTTGTAGCATGACTATGCTCGGCTAAAACCTCTCAGCTAAGGCTGAGAGGTGAAGCTTGTAGCCAATTCTATGTTAATTTCAGTTTGATTCAAGTATTATTCAATTCGAAGTTAGAATTTTCTTATGTTCAGTTCAAAAGATGGTAGTTTGAGATGTCTTATCTGAGTTCATGTGCTCCGGACATGAATTCCTTTTAATTCTCTGAGATTATCACAGGTTGCCTGTTTAGATTCGAATTATAGTAATCCTTGAGCAGGCCATAGTCCATAGGCATGGCTGTTACTCCGCAGGCTATGAATTTGAATTCTACATTAATTGAATGGACTTGAACTTGGAAGTTCAACTTGAATTGGATGAATGTGTGTGAATGCTTTACTTTTCAACTAGATGAGAGATAGGACTTCAAATCTAGTTGTGTTCTATACTTGGATTGACTGAATTGACATAGGATTGCTACAAGTGGATCCTTGAAAGCCTTAGTACATTATATCTCTGATTTTTCATTAAGTTACTGTTTTAATTAAACATCCCATTGAAATTGAATTTATTCTATTAAACTGAGTTGCTGGAGTAATTAGGAAGCTGTTACTCTTTCCCTGTGGATCGACCTCGGTCTTACCGAGTTTTATTACTACATCGCAACCTTATACTTGAGGCGAGCGAACAAGTTTTTGGCGCCGTTGCCGGGGAAATTAGACAATAGTTTTCAAATATTTTCAGTGGCTGTAGAAGTAGATAGGTTTTTTTTCTGATTTTTCTTAGAACTAACAAAGTTTTCTGTTTTGTAGGAAGTCTTCTTTCAGTTCAAGCGAATCAGGTGATACCTTTCTAACTTAGTTTTTTTAGAATTTTTAGATTGCAGTTTTCTAGGTTAGGATTAGTCTTGATTGAGTGGTTTATGTCCCGTTGGGAACGTAACCATTCAAATCGTCTCCAATCTGAAGGTGGTTTAGTTGGACCATTGTCAGTTCATAGACGAGTCCGGAATTATCAAGAGCATTGTGAAAGTTTGGGGAGTATGGAGCAAACACCCTTAAGGAATCCTCCACCCCCTACTCCAACCACAAACGCAAATCAGGAAGGAGTAGGAGAGAATGAGGTACATAATGTTCCTCCAATGAGATCACTACGGGATTACCTACAACCTGCTCGTACAATTACACCTTCTTGCATAGTTCTACCAGCTAACGGTGGGACCCTTGACATAAAACCAGGAGTAATCCAACTTTTACCTAAATTTCATGGGCTAGACTCTGACCGCCCATACTTACACTTGCAAGAATTCGAAGAAGTGTTGGCCACCTTGCATTATCCCAATGTTTCTGGGGATACAATCAGACTTAAACTTTTTCCCTTCACCTTGAAAGAAAGAGCCAAAGATTGGCTTCACTCTCTTAGACCATATTCGATTGGGTCATGGGTTGAGATGAACCGGGAATTCTTGAAAAAGTTCTTCCCGGCTCATAAAACAAACACTCTTCGAAGGGCCATAATGAATTTCTCAGCTAAAGAGGGTGAATCATTCTTTCAATGTTGGGAAAGATTTAAGGAACTCCTGCTTGCTTGCCCACATCATGGCTATGAGAGTTGGCGAGTTATAAATTTCTTCAATGATGGATTAAGTTCCAATATGCGCCAATTTGTGGAAATGATGTGCAATGGCGAGTTTATGAGTAAAAATCCAGATGATGCTTGGAGTTACTTGGACATGTTGGCTGAAAACGCCCAATCTTGGGATACCTCGGATAAACCCAAGAACCCCAAGCCTACTCAAGAGAAAGGAGGGATATATGTCCTTAAAGAGGAAGACGACGTGAATGCAAGGATAGCCAACCTCACAAGGAAGGTTGAGGCCATGGAACTTAGCAAAAATGGAGTTTCCAAGTCCAAGGAAGCTGTTGAAACCACATGTGGGATTTGTCTCACCGACTTACACGCTACGCAAGATTGTCCCACAATTCCTGCATTTAAGGAAGTGCTGCAAGAGACAGCCAATGCCACATATGGTTATCAACGGCCCTTCAATGGACCGGTAGGTAATACATACAATGAGAGTTGGAAGAACCACCCGAATTTCAGTTGGAAGAATGCTCCTACGGGCAATCCTACCAACTCCCAAAGAGGGCCACCCATGCAAAATATGGCCCCACCTCAATTCTCATTGGAGGATACCTTGAGAGCATTTATGCAAAGGCAAGCGCAAATAAATGAATCAAATCAGCAATTGTTCCAAGAGCTGAAAGTCTCGGTTGATGAGATTAAGGGACGCTTGAATGCTAGGGAAGGGACCTTTCCGGCCCAACCTCAGCCCAATCCAAAGCAAGTACATGAAGTAAGCATCCCTAATCCTTCCAACCAAAACATGGAGCAAGCTAAATCCATTACCACCCTTAGAAGTGGTAAACAAATTGACAAAACTATTCCGGTGAAGGCCGATGAGCCTAATGATCCGGTAAATTCTGAGGATGAAAATGGATCTAACTTAGCCCCACAACAACCAGAACGCATTTACAAGCCCATAGCACATTTCCCATCGAGATTGGTTGCCCCAAAATCTCTCCCAAATTCTCAAGATATTCTAGAGATTTTCAGACAAGTCAAGATCAATATCCCTTTGCTTGATGCCATCAAACAAATTCCCTCTTATGCCAAGTTTCTAAAAGACCTATGCACAGCAAAACGCAAATATAATGTGCAGCAAAAGGCCTTCCTAACTGAGCAAGTTAGTGCCATCCTCACTCAAAAGACTCCCCCAAAATTCAAAGATCCCGGTAGTCCCACCGTCTCATGTATCATTGGAGACTACCGGATTGAACGTGCCTTGTTAGACTTGGGGGCAAGTGTGAACTTGATCCCATACTCGGTATATGAACAATTGGGTCTTAGTGAATTAAAACCCACCAAAACCACATTGCAACTCGCTGATAGATCTATCCGTGTACCGAGGGGGATAGTTGAGGATGTTCTAGTCCAAGTTGACAAATTCTACTACCCGGTAGATTTTATAGTCTTGGACACACAACCGGTTTTTGATGCTAGCACCCAAATACCGGTGATATTAGGCCGCCCATTCCTTGCCACATCAAACGCAATCATCAATTGCCGGAATGGGGTGATGCAATTATCTTTTGGAAACATGACACTAGAGGTGAATGTATTTCACCTGGGCAAAAGACATAGGGATGTCGATGATGATGAGTTCTTCGATGTAAACATGCTTGAAACCTTTGAAGAAGAAGAACTCCTCCAACTTGAACCACTAGAAAGTTTGGAGACATGCTTAGCACACTTCATGGATTCTAAAGACCCTATCATTAGTGAGATTGTGCATGCATTAAATATAGAAAGACCGGTAGTTGATACTAGCCGGTGGAGGCCCCATTTTGAAAAATTGCCACCAACCACATCAAGGCCTCTACCGTCTAGCATCAAACCACCGAAGCTTGACCTCAAACCATTGCCATCCGAGCTTAAACATGTATATCTGGGTCAAGAGGAAACTTTCCCAGTTGTCATTGCCTCCCACCTAGAAAAAGACCAAGAGCTTAAGTTGATTGAGTTACTCAAAAAACACCGGGAAGCCATAGGTTGGACAATAGCGGATCTCAAAGGGATAGATCCTTCGGTTTGAACTCACCATATACACCTTGAAGAAAACGCAAAAACGACTAGACAACCTCAAAGACGGCTAAATCCAAACATGATGGAGGTTGTCAAAGCCGAAGTGTTAAAGCTATTGGATGTGGGTATCATCTACCCCATCTCAGATAGCCAATGGGTGAGTCCTACCCAAGTTGTCCCCAAGAAATCCGGTATTACCATCATTGAAAACGCCAACAACGAGCTTATACCGACTAGGGTGACCACCGGTTGGCGTATGTGCATTGATTATAGGAAGCTCAATACGGTCACTAGGAAAGACCACTTCCCTCTCCCATTTATGGACCAAATTTTGGAGAGGTTGGCAGGCCATCCCTACTATTGCTTTCTAGATGGCTATTCCGGATACAACCAAATTGAGATAGCTCCGGAAGACCAAGAGAAAACCACATTTACATGCCCGTTTGGTACCTTCGCCTACCGAAGGATGCCATTCGGGTTATGCAATGCACCCGCCACATTCCAACGATGCATGTTGAGTATTTTCTCGGACATGGTGGGTGAGTTTCTTGAGGTGTTCATGGATGACTTCTCTGTTTTTGGTTGTACATTTGATGAGTGCCTCGAGCACTTGAAGTTGGTCTTAATGAGGTGTGAGGAAAAGCAACTTGTATTAAACTGGGAAAAGTGCGACTTCATGGTACAAAGAGGAATAGTCCTTGGACACATCATCTCGTCCAATGGAATAGAGGTAGACCGGGCAAAAATTGACATAATTTCCAATCTACCACCACCCAAAAGCATACGCGATGTGCGGTCCTTCCTGGGACACGCCGGTTTCTATCGAAGGTTTATAAAGGACTTTAGTCACATCTCAAGGCCTTTATGCAACCTTCTACAAAAGGAGAACCAATTTGAGTGGAGTGCCGAATGTCAATTAGCTTTTTCAAAGCTAAAAGACATGTTGACAACCGCTCCTATCATGCAACCACCAGATTGGTCCATTCCTTTTGAGTTGATGTGCGATGCGAGCGATTTTGCTATTGGGGCGGTGTTAGGCCAAAAGAAGGATAAAAAGCCCCATGTCATCTACTACGCGAGTAGGACCTTGAATCCTGCCCAAGTTAATTATTCAACTACGGAGAAAGAGCTCCTAGCTGTCATCTTTGCCTTGGACAAATTCAAGCCATACTTAATAGGATCCAAAGTTATTGTTTATACGGATCATCCGGCACTGAAATACCTTCTTTCTAAGAAGGATGCTAAGCCCCGTTTGCTAAGATGGATCCTACTCCTTCAAGAATTCGATTTGGAGATCCAAGATAAGAAGGGGGTAGAAAATGTGGTCGCGGATCATCTATCCCGCCTAGTCCTACCAAATTCCATTGACGAGTCACCTATTGAGGACTCATTCCCTGATGAGCAACTCTTTGTTGCTATGCATCCACCATGGTACGCTGATATAGCCAATTATCTTTCCACAGGTGCGATGCCGACTCATTGGACTGCGCAAGACAAACGTAAATTTCTAAGGGAAGTGCGCAGATTCTTCTGGGATGAACCTCTATTGTTTAAATATTGCCCAGACCAAATTATAAGGAGATGCGTCCCCGATGATGAACACAATTCAGTCATCTCCTTTTGTCATGATCAAGCATGTGGGGGTCATTTTTCAGCCAAGAAAACAACTGCAAAAATTCTGCAGTGTGGTTTTTATTGGCCCACGCTATTTAAGGACACCCACGAGTTTTGCAAAGTGTGCGAGCGCTGCCAGAAGTTAGGAGGATTATCCCGTCGAAATATGATGCCTCTCACACCAATTCAACATCTTGAAGTCTTTGACTGTTGGGGCATCGATTTCATGGGACCATTCCCCTCATCTTTTGGACATGTCTATATTCTATTGGCCGTAGACTATGTGTCTAAATGGATAGAGGCTATCCCATGTAGAACTAATGATCATCGTACGGTTCTCAAGTTTCTCAAAGAAAACATACTTTCTAGATTTGGGACGCCTCGAGCCATTATTAGTGATGGTGGTGCTCATTTTTGCAATAGACCTTTTGAAACTTTGATGAAGAAATATGGTATTAGGCACAAAGTGAGTACCCCATACCACCCACAAACAAGTGGGCAAGCTGAAATCTCCAATAGGGAAATCAAGCAGATTTTAGAAAAGACGGTGAGACCGGATCGCAAGGATTGGTCCCTAAGATTAGATGATGCACATTGGGCTCACCGTACGGCCTACAAGACACCCATTGGAATGTCCCCTTATAGACTTGTCTATGGGAAAGCTTGCCACTTGCCTGTGGAGATAGAACACAAAGCCTATTGGGCAATTCGGGCTCTAAATTTTGACATTGACAAGGCTAGCTCGCTTCGCAAACTTCAATTAAATGAGCTTGATGAGATACGGAACGATGCATATGAAAATTCGAGAATTTACAAGAGCAAGATGAAGGCCTTTCATGACAAGCACATCTTAAGGAAATCCTTCCATGAAGGACAGAAAGTGCTCTTGTATAATGCCCGACTTCATCTTTTTTCGGGAAAATTACGATCTCGATGGACCGGCCCATATATTGTTAAAGAAGTTTTTCCTCATGGGGCTGTTGAGATTGAGAATGCAGCGAATGGTGACTGTTTCAAAGTTAATGGACAACGCCTTAAACCATTTGTTGAGAAATTTGATTCAGAGGACATGTCCATCTCCCTGAATGATCCTGTCTATCAGGATGATTGATCTCCTAGTCTGATGGAGGTATAGCATAGGTAGGTTTAGTTTCGTTTTGCTGTTTTAGTAGGATTTAGTTGTTGGAATTGCAGACCTCCATGATCGCTCTCTCAGGTACTATTGATTCTCACTCTCTCATATTTTACCATTGTTCTCATGTTCATGCTAACTAACTATCTTTTTACATTGAGGACAATGCAAGATTTGGTTGGGGGGTGAGATGAGATCCCTCATCTAGCATATTGCAACATTTAGAGCTTCATATGCACAAAATTTTTTCGAATTTTCTAACATCTCAAAACTCTTTTAGAAAATTTTGTTTCTATACATTTGAGAGGCTATGAGTAGAAGAGGAGGAGAAATGAAGTGTGTGATGTTGTAGTCTTGAATTTCTTCCAACATAATGGCTTTATATGTTAATTTCCCCATTGTTGTGATTGATAGAAATTTTGAACACCTTTACACCAAGTTCACATTACACGATTTTCATGAGTGACAGGTTTATGTGATTTGTGGATTAGCTAGACTTTGGTTTAGAGGGGTTGATCAGCCAAGCCGGGGTATTTTGTCCATCCTTGTCCATGGGAAAATAATGAAAGATATGGATTTCTAAAAATCCTATCTAAGTTAAAAGAAAAAGGAAAGAAAGGATGAAATCGGGAAGGAAAGACAAATGGTGGAAAATTCCGAAAAGGGCTACCTATTACCAATCGGGGGATGGTCGAATCGTAACCAAAGCCGGAAATGGGACGTAGTGTGAAAGCCGTCGGAAGGACGGTAAGGCAAATTCCTGTCATAGGCTTGCTGTTGCTCTGTGCACCTTGGAATCCCTGGTCTACTTAATCTATGAAGAAGATGGTTCCAGGAACTCATGAGATGAACTTTCACTATGCACACTAGGTTGAATTTGTTCGAATTCTTCTATTTATCAATCAGTCAGCGGGGATTTCATGTAAACACTTCTTATGTTTTGAGAGTCCAAGGTTCAGCTTCTAACACCTAATCTTTCCAAATTCCACACTTATACATCTTGGAATGGATAGAAACATGGTTTCTGAAGAGGGTTGGATTTGGAGGTTTGAAACTGTTTCACGCATGTTTTGCTCGGGACTAGCAAAAAGCTGGTTGGGGGGTGTGTTGAACCTCCAATTTATACATTGCATTGCCCATTTCACGACAACGTTGCATGATTTTCATGGTTTAAAGGCCCACCTAACATATGTTTTTGTGATTATAGGGATGAGAGTGGATTTCATCAAATTGGAGCCAAAAGAATGTATTTGAAGCTATTGCATGAAGTCTTAGGATGGACCAAAGAAAGAAGAAGAAAGAGAGAGAAAAGAGGATGAAGAAAAGAAGAAAAAGCTGAAGAATAACAAGGCTGACCGGTCGTCCGACCGGTCAGACACATCAGAAAGGAGCAATGGAAGAAGGCCGACCGGTCAAGACCGGTCGGCCATGAAGGCAGAAGACATTGAGGAAGGGCCGACCGGTCATGACCGGTCGGCTATAGGCTCTGGACGAGGAGGAAACAAAGCCCGACCGGTCACGACCGGTCGGGCATGCACGCTGGAATATGGATAGGTTGGTGTGACCGGTCATGACCGGTCGGCCACACTTGCTGGACCTTTTTGGATGGTTTGAAAAATCAGTCCGACCGGTCACGACCGGTCAGCCCTGCGTAAGAAGACTCCTTTCTAAATTGGGACTCCGAATTTCACTGCGCAATGCGAAGGCTTTCGCAGAATCCAACGCAAGGGGGGTTTGTTGCTATAAAAGGGCACCTAGGGGCTTTCCCTAAGGAGGGGGAGAAGAGAAGGAACGTGAGTTTGGAGGCTGAAGGCGACTGTGGGGCGTCTGCAACATCTATCTTCGGGTTTTTCTAGTTTTATGCTTTATTTTTGAGTTTTTAGTTGTAGCATGACTATGCTCGGCTAAAACCTCTCAGCTAAGGCTGAGAGGTGAAGCTTGTAGCCAATTCTATGTTAATTTCAGTTTGATTCAAGTATTATTCAATTCGAAGTTAGAATTTTCTTATGTTCAGTTCAAAAGATGGTAGTTTGAGATGTCTTATCTAAGTTCATGTGCTCTGGACATGAATTCCTTTTAATTCTCTGAGATTATCACAGGTTGCTTGTTTAGATTCGAATTATAGTAATCCTTGAGCAGGCCATAGTCCATAGGCATGGCTGTTACTCCGCAGGCTATGAATTTGAATTCTACATTAATTGAATGGACTTGAACTTGGAAGTTCAACTTGAATTGGATGAATGTGTGTGAATGCTTTACTTTTCAACTAGATGAGAGATAGGACTTCAAATCTAGTTGTGTTCTATACTTGGATTGACTGAATTGACATAGGATTGCTACAAGTGGATCCTTGAAAGCCTTAGTACATTATATCTCTGATTTTTCATTAAGTTACTGTTTTAATTAAACATCCCATTGAAATTGAATTTATTCTATTAAACTGAGTTGCTGGAGTAATTAGGAAGCTGTTACTCTTTCCCTGTGGATCGACCTCGGTCTTACCGAGTTTTATTACTACATCGCAGCCTTATACTTGAGGCGAGCGAACAGTGCGCACACTAAGGAACCCGCTGAAATTCCTTTTTGGGATTTTGAGTGGCTTATCTCCATCATTCACACACATGTACATTGCAAAGCAGGATATTGGATGACTTTATTGCGAAATCTTTTGATTCATCTAATGATTCTGCTTGACTTTATGCTTTTGGATGAGTTGTTGGGATTAACCTCCTAGTCTGACGGAGGATGATTTGTTAGAATGCTTTCCCATTAGGATTTGCTTTGATAGTTGATTTAGTTGTGAAGTAATCCATCTCCAAAAGCTAATCTTGCCATATGCTTCAGGTGATATCTCTCTTTCTCACTCTCCTTTATTTTATGTCATTGCTCTCATGTCATACATATTGCATATCTTATTACATTGAGGACAATGCAAAGTTTTGGTTGGGGGGTGAGAGATTCCTTAATTGATGAATCTGCTAGCTTTTGTGACATGTCGAGTGAGAGATTCCTTAATTGATGAATCTGCTAGCTTTTGTGACATGTCGAGCAAAGATGTAGAAATTTTTTGATTTTTCTAAAAATGCGAAACTCTTTTGGAAGGTTTTGATTCTATGCATTCGAGATAGCATAAGTATAAGAAGATGAGATACGACGTGAGGGATGTTGCAAGCTTTAAATTTCTCTTAATATAATGGTTTTATATGTGAATTCACCTATTTTTATGATTGATAGAAAATTTGAACACCTTTTGCATCTAGTTCACATTACACGATTTTCATGATTTGAAAGGTTTATGTAATTTGTGGATTAGCTAGACTTTGATTTAGAGGTGCTGAGAAACCAAGCCGGGGTATTTTGTCCATCATTGTCCATGGGAAAATAACGGAAGATATGGATTTCTAAAAATCCTATCTAATTTAAAAGAAAAAGGAACGAAAGGATGAAATCGGGAAGGAAAGAAAAATGGTGGAAATTCCGATTAGGGCTACCTACTACCAACCGGGGGATGGTCTACCCGTAACCAAAGCAGAAAATGGGATGTAGTGTGAAAGTCGTCGGAAGGACGGTAAGGCAAATTCCTGTCATAGGCTTGTTGTTGCTCTATATACCTTGAGATCCATAGTTTAGTTGATTTATGAAGAAGATAATCCCGGAAACTCATGAGATGAACCTTCACTATGCACACTAGGTTGAATGTGTTCAAGTTTTTCTATTTATCAATCAATCAGTGGGAATTTCATATAAACACTTTTTATGTTCTGAGAGTTTAAGGTTTCAACCTCTTTCACTGAATTTCTCTGATTTTTACGCTTATGTGTTTTGGAATGTATAGAAGAGTAGTTTCTAGAGGAGAGTTGGGTTTTGGAAAATGAAACTTGTTTCACGCATGTTTTGCTCGGGACTAGCAAAATGCTGGTTGGGGGGTGTGTTGAGCTCATAATTGTGCATATTCTAACCCCAATTTATCACTCATTATGCATGATATACATGTTTAAAGGACCAACTTAATACATGATGTGTGATTGTAGGAACAAGATGGAGAGTTCATCATTTGAAAGTTAAATGAGGCTTCTTTCAAGCATTGAAGACCATAGGATCAAGCATGAAGGAAGACAAAAGAAAGCCAAGGCAAGGAGAGAAGAGAAAAGAAAGAAAGAAAGAAAGAAATACAGAAGAAAGAGAGCCAGACCGGTCGGCTGACTGGTCGGCCAAGGAAGCTGACCGGTCAAGACCGGTCAGCCACACACATGCTGATGGAATGCCCACGCCGACCGGTCATGACCGGTCGGCCATAGTGCTGATTTGATCAAGGAGGGCAGCCGACCGGTCAAGACCGGTCGGCCATTGCTGCTGTACCAAAAGAACAGACGGACTGCCCAAGCCCGACCGGTCATGACCGGTCGGGCATAGCTGCTGGAGACTTGCTGAAGATGTCCGACCGGTCATGACCGGTCGGACAAGGTTGCTGGATAAGGGAACTTTCAAGGCCGACCGGTCCAGACCGGTCGGCCATGCGTAACAATCACTTTCTATTTCAGAAACTCCGGAAATCTATGCGCAATTGCGAAAGCTTACGCAATTTCTGAATCCTTCTTGCGTATTGGACTTCTCCAAGCTATAAAAGGACTTCATATCTTTATACCAAAAGGCGCGAGAACGTGGAGATTGCTTAGGAGACGGATTCGACTTCGGATTTCCTGTTTTAGTAGTTTTTCATGTTTTTAGAGGCTTTTAGTTCAAGGATGTTAGAGATGAACTAAACCCTCTTAGCTAGGGCTAAGAGGGGAAGCCCTTGATTCGTTTTTGATGGATTAATACAACCTAGGTTTCCTTTTATGCTTTAATGAACGAATTTTAGTTCAATTTGAGTTTGATTCAAGTACTATGTTGGCTTTTACTTTGATCTCTTGATGACTCCGGGCTCATGTGATTCTTAGTGAGCTTAGCATAGTATCTTAGCTTTTGTGCATTGTTTATGCTTGTGTAATGCATTGATCTACCATCGACTCCGGGCATGGTAGACGCTTTGATTGCCTTGTATGCAATGGCCTGATCTTCATGTGGGAACTCATGCAACTGAAATTCTTATCTTTTATGTATGATCTATAATATGTGTTTAGTGATTGATTTTGATTTAAATAGAGTTCAAACCATGAGTTGTAATCAGGTCTAGTGACAGGACTTGGTGTAGGCTATGGTTATGAATCTCAACTAGATTAGAAAGAGGCTTGGCCTATACAATTGAGTGTGCCCAAGGCCTGAGCGTAGTTGTGGGAATCAAATCAGTTATTAAGCACTTGTTCCAGATAATTGTGATTGAACCGCTCTATATTCCAATCGGATAAAGAAGGAATTCGATTCCGATTGAGTTATGAGAGACCTAGTTGTGTTGATGCGTTGAAACGTATCAAGAGTGGATCCTTGGCGCTCTAGTGACTTTTTAGATTGAATTTACCTTACTCATTCACTGTTTAAACCTAATTTCCTATTTTTCAGCTTTAGTTCTTAATATAGTCTTAATTACTAGTTGTTTTAGTTAAAATCTGAGAATACCCATACATAAATCTCTGTGGGAACGATACTCGGTCTTTCCGAATTATTACTACATCGCAACCCTACACTTGGGGAAGCGAACAACATCCTCAACTATCCCTCTCGGTACACGGATGGATCTATCAGCGAGTTGCAACGTGGTTTTGGTGGGTTTTAATTCACCAAGACCTAATTGCTCATATATCGAGTATGGAATCAAGTTAACGCTTGCCCCCAATTCTAACAATGCACACTCAATCCGGTAATCTCCAATGATACATGAGATTGTGGGACTACCGGGATCTTTGAATTTTGGGGGGGGTCTTTTGAGTGAGAATGACGCTCACTTGCTCATTTAAGAAGGCCTTTTGCTGCACATTGTATTTGCGTTTAGTTGTGCATAGGTCCTTCAAAAACTTGTCATATGAGGGGATTTGTTTGATGGCATCAAGCAAATGAATGTTTATCTTGACTTGTCCGAAAATCTCTAGAATATCATGAGAGTTTGGAAGAGATTTTGGAGCAACCAATCTCGAAGGGAATGGTGCGACGGGCTTATAGATGCATTCCTTTTCTTGTGGAGCTAAGTTGGATCCGTCCTCATCCTTAGAATTTACCAGATCATTAGGCTTGTCGGCCTTCACCAGAATAGATTTGTCGATTTGTTTACCACTTCTAAGAGTGGTGACGGATTTGGCTTGCTCCATATGTTGGTTGAAGGGATCAGGAATGCTTACTTCATGTACTTGTTTTGGATTGGGCTGAGGTTGGGCCGGAAAGGTCCCTTCCTTAGCATTCAAGCGTCCCTTAATCTCATCAACCGAGACTTTAAGCTCTTAGAACATTTGCTGATTCATTTGGTTAATTTGCGTTTGCCCTTGTATAAACGCTTTCAAGGTATCCTCCATTTAGAATTGAGGTGGGGCCATATTTTACATGGGTGGCCCTCCTTGAGAGTTGGTAGGATTGCCCATGGGAGCATTCTTCCAACTGAAATTTGGGTGGTTCTTCCAACTAGTATTGTACGTATTACCCACCGGTCCATTGAAAGGCCGCTGATACCCATATGTGACATTTGAATGTTCATGTAATACCTCTTGAAATGCAGGAATTGTAGGACAATCTTGCGTAGCGTGTAAATTGGTGAGACAAATACCACATATGGTTTCAATAGCTTCATTGGACTTTGGAACTCCACTTTTACTAAGTTTCATGGCCTCGATCTTCCTTGTGAGGTTGGTTATCCTTGTATTCACGTTGTCTTCCTCCTTGAGGATATATATCCCTCCTTTCTCTTTCTCTTGAGTAGGCTTGGGGTTATTGGGTTTATCCGAGATATCCCAAGATTGGGCATTCTTAGCTAACATATCCAAATAACTCCAAGCTTCATCCGGATTTTTGCTCATGAACTCACCGTTGCACATCATCTCTACGAATTAGTGCATATTGGAACTTAATCCATCGTTGAAGAACTTTATAATTCGCCAACTCTCATAGCCATGATGTGGGTAAGCAAGCAGGAGGTCCTTAAATCTCTCCTAACATTGGAAGAAAGATTCACCCTCTTTAGCTGAAAAATTCATTATGGCCCTTCGAAGGGTGTTCATTTTATGAGCCGAGAAGACCTTTTTCAAGAATTCCCGGGTCATCTCATTCCATGACCCTATCGAATGTGGCCTAAGAGAGTGAAGCCAATTTTTTGCTCTTTCTTTCAATGAAAAGGGAAAGAGTTTAAGCTTAATGGTATCTTCAGAGACGTTAGTGTATTGCAAAGTAGCCACCACTTCTTCGAATTCTTTTAGGTGTAAATATGGGCTGTCAGAGTCTAGCCCATGCAACTTTGGTATAAGTTGAATTACACCATACTTTATGTCAATGTTTTCCCCGTTTGGTGGTAGAACCAAGCAAGAGGGTGTAGTTGCACGGGCTGGTTGTAGGTAGTCCCGTAGTGATCTCATTGGAGAACGTTATGTACCTCATTCTCTCATACTCCCTCTTGATTTGTGTTTGTAGTTGGGGGGGGGGGGGGGGGGGGGGGGGGGGATTCCTTAAAGGTGTTTGATCCATACTCCCCAAATTATCACAATGTTCTACAGATTTTCAGATTCATCTATGAACGGATAATGGTCCAACTAAACCACCTTTGGATTTGAGACGATTATTGTGGTCTCGTTCCCAATGGGACATAAACCACAAAATCCAAAATCTGACTAAACCTAAATCCTAAAATCTGAAAAAAAAGAAAACAGAAACTAAAAGAAGTCAAGTTGGAAGGATAGTACCGATTTGCTTGAACTAGAAGAACTTCCTACAAAAGAAAACAAACTTTGTTAGTTCTAGATTTCAGAAAAACTAATCCTAAGAAAACAATAAATCCTAACTACTTCTATTTTATAGCCACTAAAGCAATTTAGAACCGTTCTCTAAATTCCCCGACAACGGCACCAAAAACTTGTTCGCTCGCCTCAAGTGTAAGGCTGCGATGTAGTAATAAAACTCGGTAAGACCGAGGTCGATCCACAAGGAATTAGAAAACAGATTCCAAACTATTTCAGCAACTTAATTTGCAATAGATAAGATATTCAAGTGGAACAATTATGCTAAAACAAAAACTTAATAGAAAACAGTAGTTTAAAGGCACTAAGGCATTCAAGGATCCACATGTAGTAATCCCATGTAAATCCAATCAATCCAAGCGAGATACACAACTAGATGTGAAGTCTTATCTCTCATCTAGTTGGAAAATATAGCATTAAACACATTCAATCCCACTCAAGTTGAACTTCCAAGTTCTAGTCCCATTCAACAATGTAGAATTAGAAATCATAGCCTTCGGAGTAACAGCCATGCCTATGGACTATGGCCTATTCAAGGATTACTATAATTCGAATCTAAACAAGCACAATGCGATAATCTCAGATAATTGCAAGGAATCCATGTCCGGAGCACATGAACTCTCATAAAACATCTAAAACTATCAACTTTAAGAACTAGAGTAGGTAAAAATCCAAACTTGAAGTAGAATTACTTGAATTAAACTGAATCAAACATGAAATTGGATACAAGCTTCACCTCTCAGCCTTAGCTGAGAGATTCTAGCCGAGCAATGTCATACTACAACTAAAACTCATGAAAGAACTAGAAAACATAGAAAAACTGGAGATTGGAGGGTTACAGACGCTCCACGACGGCTTCCTTCCTCTCCCACGATATCCCTTGGCTTCTCTGATACCCTAGGAAGAACCCCTAGGTGTCCTTTTATAGTGGAGAGTCTTGGCTGCGTCGGAATCATCTAGCAATTACGTAAAGGTATGCACTGCGCAGAGAATTTCGGGGTCCGGAATAGAAAGTTTCTTTTTAACGCATGGCCGACCGGTCGGACCTGTCTGTAAAAACATCTAGAGAGCACAAAGGTGGATTCGACCTGTTGGCCGACCGGTCTTGACCGGTCGGACCACCAATCTAGGGAGTTCAGCAGAGGGGACGACCTGTTGGCCGACCGGTCCTGATCGGTCGGACCAACTGGTCGGTTGTCCAGCAGTGTCCTGAGGGTATCCGGCAGGTCGGCCAACCGGTCAGGACCGGTCGGCCCTTGATCATTTTCTTCATTTCCTTTTTTCTTTCACCTCTTTTCTCTCTCTTTCTTCTCCCTTCTTTGGTTCACCTTGAGCCTTCATTCAAAGGGTCCTAATGTATTCCTTTTGGTCTCCAATTGGGTGAAATTCGCTCTCGTTCCTACAATCACAAAACATGCATTAGGTGGGCCTTTTAAACATGAAAACCATGTATATAGTGTGATGTAATGGGCTATGCAATGTACAAATTGGAGGTTCAACAATTCCCACAATAATGCTCAGGCCTTGGGCACACTTAATTGTGTAGGCCAAGCCTCTTTCCAATCTAGTTGAGATTCACAACCATAACTTTCATCAAATCCTGTCATTAGACTTGATTATAATCAAGGATTAGAACTCTAATTAAATCAAAATCAATCAACAAACAACTAATTCAGATTATAACAAAAGATAAGAACTTTAGTTGAATGAGTTCCCGCATGAAGATCAAGCCATTGTACACAAGGCAATCAAAGGGTCTACCATGCCCGGAGTCGTTGATAGATCAATGAACTACACAAGCATAACCAATGCTCAAAGGATAAGTTACTAAGTTTAGAATCACTAAGAATCACATGAGCCCAGAGTCATCAAGAGATTAAAGCAAAACCAAACTAGTACTTGATGCAAACTCATATTGAACTAAATTCTTCAATTAAAACATAAAAAGGAAACCTAGGTTGCATCAATCCATTAAAAACAAATCAAAGGCTTCACCTCTTAGCCCTAGCTAAGAGGTTTTAGTTCATCTCTAACATCCTTGAACTAAAAGCCTTAAAAACATAAAAACTACTAAAACTGGAAGAAAAACTAGGAAAACTTGAAGTATAATTCGTCTCCTAAGCTTCCTTGATGATCCCCATGACCTAGCATGCCCTGGTATGAAGAGGAGAAGTCCCTTTTATAGATTGGCACGGAAGATTTCAGATTGCGCAAGAAATTACGCAATTGCGCAGAGAAAATCGGAGCTTCATGCACAAGCTATGTTATGCTGACGATCGGTCGCACGACTGGTTTGAGCTCCTGAACGACCGGTCTCAAAACCTCAAAAATAGTCCAATGAGTTTTGTGTTTCTGGACTCATCTCGACCTGTCTGGCGACCGGTCTAAGAGGAGAAAAATAGTCCAAAAATACACTATAGACCTATCTAGCGACCGGTCTATAGACAGGTCTAAGAACAAAATTTCAGATTTTCTTCTTTATCTCTTCTCTTTCTTTCTTGCTTCTTTCTTCCACCTTTTGGCACTTGTTCTATTGATCTTCAATGCATACAAAGTGACTCTTTTAACTATGAATTAGTGAAGTCTCCCTCTCATTCCTATAATCACAAATCCATGCATTAGATTAGTCTTTAAATCATGAAAACCATGCATAATGAGTGATGAATTGGGGTTAGAATATGCACAATTAAGAGCTCAACACACCCCCCCAACCAGCATTTTGCTAGTCCCGAGCAAAACATGCGTGAAACAAGATCAATTCTCCAAAAACCAACTCTCCTTTAGAAACTGTGCTTCTTTCCGTTCCGAGACATACAAGTGTAAAATCCAGAAAAATTAGGTGATAGAAGTTGAAACCTTAAACTCTCAAAACATAATAAGTATCCATATGAAATTCTCGCTGATTAATTGATGAATAGAAGAACTTGAACAAATTCAACCTAGTGTGCATAGTGAAAGTTCATCTCATGAGTTTCTGGGCTTACATTCTTCATAGATCAACTAAACTATGGATTTCAAGGTGCACAAAGCAACAACAAGCCTATGACAGCAATTTGTCTTACCGTCCTTCCGACGGCTTTCACACTACTTTCCATTTTTGGCTTTGGTTACGGGTAGACCATCCCCCGGTTGGTAATAGGTAGCCCTTTTTGGAATTTTCCACCATGTTTTTCATCATTCCCAATTTTCATCCTTCCTTTTCCTTTTTCTTTTTCATTAGATAGGATTTTTAGAAATCCATATCTTTTGTTATTTTCCCATGGACAAGGATGGACAAAGTACCCCGGCTTGGTTTCTCAACACCTTAAATCAAAGTCTAGCTAATCCACAAATCACACAATCCTTTCAACCCATGAAAATCGTGTAATGTGAACTAGGTGTAAAAGTGTTCAAATTTTCTATCACTCACATAAATAGGAGAATTCACATATAAAACCATTATATAAAGAGAAGTTCAAAGCTTGCAACATCACTCACTTCGTATCTCCTTTTCTTAGACTCATATCATCTCGAATGCATAGAATTAAAGTTTTCCAAAAGAGTTTTGAATTTTAGAAAAATCGAAAAATTTCTACATCATTGCTCGAAATGTCACAAAAGCTAGTAGATTCATCTAAGGAATCTCTCACCCCCCAACCAAAACTTTACATTGTCCTCAATGTAAGAAAATATACAATGAATGTAACACATGAGAGCAATGACAAAATAAAGGGAGTGAGAAAGAGAGATATCACCTGAAGGATATATTTCATGGCAAGATTAGCTTTTGGAGATGGATTACTTCACAACTAAATCGACTGATCAAAGCAAATCCTAGTGGGATATCATTCTAGGAAAACTATTTAAAATCATCCTCCGTCAGACTAGGAGGTTAATTCCAACAACTCGTCCAAAAGCATAAAGTCAAGCAAAATCATTAGATGGATCAAAAGGTTTTGCAATAAAGTCATCCAATATCCTGCTTTACAATATACATGTGTGTGAGTGATCCAGATAAGCCACTGAAAATCCTAAAAAGGAATTTCAGCATGTTCCTTAATGTTTTCACCACATGTATACAAGGAGACATCATCATATTTGTCAGAAACAATATGTCTCCATTTAGATTTTTCTGGGCATTGATATTGCAAGTATGGATCTTCTTAGGGTGGGTGGAGTTCGGTATGCATGAACCATAGAGGTGTGCAAATATGAATTGATTTCTCAGCACAACAAAGTGTTGTTTCCACATCTCTCTCTTGGCTAACATTATATGCCGATACCAATTCTAAAGGTGTGACCATATCCCCTATCACATCATCGTTCTTATCAAGGGAGTAAGTCACGTCTTCGTCTAAGTGACCGGAGTAGAATATAGAGAGGGACTCATCTCCCATAATAGAATTGATCATGTTTATTTCGTGGACCTCCTCATCTTCATCCTCTTGTTGGTTGTTAATATTGAAAGCATTTAACTCAATCGTCATATTGCCAAAAGACATTTGTATGACCCCACTCCTACAATTGATGATAGCGTTTGATGTAGCTAGGAATGGGCGGCCAAGTATGACAGGAATTTGAGGGCCAATATTAACCATGGATCGTGTGTCCAAGATAATAAAGTCCACTGGGTAGTAAACCTTGTTAACTTGGATAAGAACGTCCTCAATCACCCCTCTCAAAATACGAATCGATCGGTCAGCGAGTTGTAACGTGGTTTTGGTGGGTTATAATTCACTTAAACTCAATTGTTCATAGACCGAAAAGGGAATTAAGTTCACACTTGCTCCTAGATCGTGTAAAGCATGTTTCACCCGGTAGTCTCCAATTACACATGATATTGTCGGACTACCGGGATCTTTGTATTTCTTGGGCATCCCGTGATTTATAATGGCACTTAAATTCTCTGTAAAAAATGCCTTCTTTTGCACATGTATTTTTCTTTTTACCGTGCAAAGGTCTTTTAAAAATTTAGCATATGACAGTATTTGTTTAATGGCATCCAACAATGGGATGTTGAATTTAACTTGCTTAAAAATCTCCAAAAATTCCTGATATTTATCTTGAGGTTTGGTTGAAATCAAGCATTGGGGAAATGGAGCAACCAGTCTATATTCTTTCAATGGCTCTTTTTCATTCATAGTGGTGCTAGGTCCATCATCCTATTTGGAAGATATCGGATCATTAGGCTTTGAGGCCTTCACTGGGTCAGATTTGTCAATAGTTTGTCCACTTCTAAGAGTGGTGATGGCCTTAACATGTTCCATGTTAGAGGAACTAGGCATACTTATTTCGCATTGTGATTTCGAATTTGGTAGGGGTTAGGCCGGAAGAATCCCTTCCCTTGCGTTTAAGAGAGCCTTGATTTTCTCCACCGAATTTTTAAGCTCAAGCATTATCGTATGGTTTGATTGATTTATTTGAGTTTGACCTTCCATGAATGCTTTCAATGTATCCTCTATAAGCATTTGAGGTGGGGCCATAGGAAATTGCATTGGGGGCCCCTTTTGAGGATTACTGTGGTTGGTTCCATTTGCCCAATTGAAGTTAGGGTTGTTTCTCCAACTAGAATTGTTCGTGTTTGGATTTGGAGTCCTAAAAGGTCGTTGATAACTATTCAAAGCATTCGATTGTTCATATAAAAGTTCTCGAAACGCATAAATTGTTGAACAATCCGGCTTTTGATGTACATTGGAAGCATAAGTACCACAAATAGTTTCAACAGTCCCCCTTTGTTGGGTTGTACCCACTTTCCTTAATTCCATCTCCTCGACCTTTCGTGTGAGATTAGCCACTTTAGAACCTAGATCATCTTTCTCATTTAAAACGTAAATTTCTCCATTTTCCTTGGCTTGGGGTTGTTTTGAACTTATCGGCTTAGATGTATCCCATGATTGTGTGTTTTCAGCCAACATATCAAAATAGTCCCAAGCTTCCTCCGTTTCCTTGTTTATGAACTCCCCATTGCACATCATCTCCACAAATTGGCGCATGGTTGAGTTTAATCCATCATAGAAGAAACTAATCAACCTCCGCCATTCATAGCCATGATGTGGGCATACGTTTAATAGCTCATTATATCTTTCCCAACATTGAAAAAAAGTTTCATTTTCTTTTTGGGCGAAGTTCAT
This sequence comes from Liriodendron chinense, assembly GCA_003013855.2. Lineage (NCBI taxonomy): Eukaryota > Viridiplantae > Streptophyta > Magnoliopsida > Magnoliales > Magnoliaceae > Liriodendron > Liriodendron chinense. The sequence continues at coordinate 508,937 of ML058516.1, forward strand.
TATGGCCCTTCTTAGTGCATTGGTTCGATGAGTAGGAAATAAATTTTTCTAGAAACTCCCGAGTCATCTCAGCCCATGTCCCAATAGACCTTGGCCTTAAGGAATGTAGCCACGATTTGGCCTTCTCTTTCAAGGAAAAAGGGAATAATTTGAGTTTTATAGTATCCTTGGTTACATTGTCATAGTTTATTGTGGCGATAACCTCTTCGAACTCCTTAATATGTAAATAAGCACTTTCAGAGTTGAGTCCATGGAATCTGGGAAGAAGTTGGATCAATTCCGATTTAAAATCAATATTTCCCACATTGTGAGGGAAAATTATGCAAGAGGGAGTACTCGTCCTAGCTGGTTGTAAATAGTCACGTAAAGTTCTAGGTTGAGGTACATCCCCCACTTCATTCTCATCCAATTAAGTAAAGTTCTGGGCTTGATTTTGAGGTTGATTAGCCCCTTGATTTGGTTGATTTTCAGCCATCTCTCTAGTAAATTCAGGAAATTATTTTACGTTTTCTAGCACGAGGCTCTCTATCAATCCCTTCAACAATTACTCCGTCACTAATGAGTCGGTTATTAGAATTTTGAACCCAATGTGGCATGCAAATCCTAAAAGAATGAAACAAAAAGGAATTCTTTCTTCCTTCTTTTACTTCTCTCTAAGACCGAAGCACAGGGTGTCTTGCAATGGCTGAGCCAGAAGCAAGGATAGAGACTGATTTCTCCTGGTCAATAGGGGTTCAGAGAACTCCCCACCCACTCTTTGAATCTTTTAAGAAAAGTGCAGAAAAAGAAGAAAGAGGAATAGAGTTGAGAAGAGAAATCTCTGAGCACAAGGTGATCCAAGAGGGTAGAGCCGACTAATAGGAATCAAGGCAGCACAAGGCCAACCTATCAGAGATCCAAAAAGGAGTCTCCACCCACTCTACAAGAGATGAGTATGGTGGGAATGAAAATAGGAGAAGAAGAAGAGTAAGGTTTAGAAAGATAAAACCTGATTTGAGCACTTAAGATCCTTTTGTCTTCTTTAACTTCATAAAATCCCTGAATTGTAGATCTAAGTTAGAATCCTGCAAAATCAAAACAACTACGTTAGTATTCTGATATTAAAAGAAAACCTACCCTAGAAAGCGAAACAAATCCTAAACCTATCTTAACACAATCTCAACTAAAAGCTATCTCAGAAAATTCTAAAAATACCGCATAGAAATCCCCGGCAACGGCGCCAAAAACTTGTTCACTCCCCAAGTGTAGGGTTGCGAAGTAGTAATAATTCGGAAAGACCGAGTATCGTTCCCACAGAGATTTATGAATGGGTATTCTCAGAATTTGTCTAAAATAACTAAAATTAAGATCCTATTAAGAACTAGAGCTGAAAAATAATGATTTGGGTTTAAACAGTGAATGTGTAAGATAATATCAATCTAGAAAGGCACTAGAGCGCCAAGGATCTACTTTTGATAAGTTTCCATGCATCAACACAACTAAATCTCACATAACTCAATCGGAATCGAATTCATATCTCTATTCGATCGGAATATAGAGCGGTTCAATCAACAATTATCTAAAACAGTTGCTCATTCATTGATTCAATTCCCACAACAATGCTCAGGCCTTTGGCACTCTCAATTGTATAGGCCAAGCCTCTTTCCAATCTAGTTGAGATTCACAACCATAGCTTTCATAAAATCCTGTCACTAGACTTGATTATAATCAATGATTAGTTTGGACTCATCTCGACTGATTGTCCAAAAACAGTCTAAGAACAAAATTTCATATTTTCTTCTTTATCTCTTCTCTTTCTTTCTTGCTTCTTTCTTCCACCTTTTGGCACTTGTTCTATTGATCTTCAATGCATACAAAGTGACTCTTTTAACTATGAATTAATGAAGTCTCCCTCTCATTCTGACAATCACAAATCCATGCATAAGATTAGTCTTTAAATCATGAAAACCATGCATAATGAGTGATGAATTAGGGTTAGAATATGCACAATTAAGAGCTCAACAGGTAGTCTAAAAGATCAGTTTGGACTTGATATGTATTGGCCCATAGTCCATTTGCAGGAAAAACTCGAAAAATCAGACTCTTTAAAAACCTGCAGCTTGAGCACCGGGCGCCCGACCACTATGCCTCTGGGCGCCCGCCCTATGGAGATTTAGTCCAGCAGGCTGAAAAAGGATTTCCGAGCGCTCAACCCAAACTTGTCCGGGCACCCGACCCATGTAAAATTTGTCTAGCAGCCTTGAAATGATATTCATTGTGAATATCGGGCGCTCGACTGAAAATGTGTTCGGGCGCCCGACCTATGGAAATCTGGTTTAGCAAGAAATGACCATATTCATTGTGAATATCGGGCGCCCGATTGAAATTGTGTCCGGGTGCCCGGCCAGTGAAAAATAGCTCCAGGGAGTTTTTTATGAAAACCCGAAGGATTTCGGGCGCCCGACCCCAACTGTGTCCGGGCGCCCGACCTAGTAAAAAATTGTCCAGTAAGGACCATCTGAATGTCATGGAGAATTTCGGGCGCCCGACTTCAACTGTGTCCGGGCGCCCGACCAAGCTAGGATGGATCCAGTGTCTTATTTGTCTGGACAGTCTAAATATGGGGTGCCCTACCCAGTGTTGTCCGAGCGCCCGACTGCTGCTGAAACAGGATTTTGGACTATGTGTCCGGGCATCTGAAGCAAGTGTCTGGGCGCTCGAACTAGCCGTTTTTTGCCCTTTTTTCACATCTATTTAAGTATTCATTTGGGCAAAACCCTAACCACGAAAATTAGAGCCTTCCTTTGAGTGTGTGATTACCCTTAGCCAAATCCTCTCTTCTCAAGGTTCTAATCCTTGAGTTCATTGTTCAATCCTAGTTGTTACCAACTATCAATGAGCATTTAAAGCTCGGATTGAAACATGAACTCAAGCCCTCATTAATAGTTCTTAACCTACTTCGAAAAGTCATATTCTTGTCATCAATGCCATTAATGGTGGTTTAGGTAGAAGCTATTCTTCATATAAATCCCAATATAGGTTCAACCAAACCCTAATCCCTCACCTTGGAACCTACAAGAAGACATTCGTAGCAAGGTTGCTGATCGAGGGAGTTGAAGAAGGTATCGTGCAAGCCGAAGCTTCTTCAACCAAAGGCATCATCAAGGGGCTCAATCAGCTAAGTATATTTACTGCTGATTTGAAAATTCTACTGTATACTTTTGCTGATCTTTGACAAATGTCAGGGCATTTTCTTGAATACAGTCTTCCTACCAATTCATCATTTCATACAGAAACCAAAGCTGTGTTCAGTACTCTAATCTTGACAAAATGATACATTTGGTTTGCATATTTGATTTGAATACTCTTCAATGCATTTCTTGAACTTTCACATGCTAATCTATTGAATTGGTTTGATAGATATTGCGTTTACCTTCTTCTAGAAACACTGTTTCACTACTTTTAATTTTTTATTTCAGGTCATGTCATCAAAATTGATTCCTACCATGTTCAAATGAATACTTTGTCATAATTATTTCTATCTAAATACATGATGACTTTACATTTTCTGTACTTGATATGCAACTGGTCCTTTTTATGCTAGGAAGAGGAGCTCCATAAACATTCAATAAACAGGTCCAAGAAGAAAGAAGAATTATGATAGCTCGTAGTAATCTTCTTGAACTACATAAGGTAAGGAGGCGCTTCCTTTATCATATTTGTAAATAATTAATCACTTGATGAATTTTCCTTGAACTATTTGTGATGAATAGGCTTGCATTTACTCTGTGAAACTAAACCTCTTTCAGCTCTTCATTAATTTTTTTTTCACAAATTATGTTTTATAGGTGCTAGAGGAGTATGATCCTTGTTGCCACGATGTCTTCTGTTCTGTAAAGCACAAAAGCCTAGAGTGCTTCTAATGTAAATCTAATCTGGGCCATTATAGGCAATTTAGTGGCACGGAAATCATCTCCATAAGTTGGTTTCAGTTATGTTTGTTCCAGATTTGTTATTGGCTAATAAAAATTATAAGAATTACTGTTAATGGAGAATTTGATAAATGTTGAATAAATGAAAGAGCCTTTCGTAATGTTTTATCTCAGTCTGATTGCACGTAATGACATGGCATCACACCTTTTGTGCTAGAATAATCTGGAAATTGATCTCATCTGCTTTTATATGAAGCCTAGAAATTGACATATCAAGGCTAAAGGAACAAGAGAAGATGTCTGCAAAAACCTTCTCATAGTTCTATGGTATGTATATTTGTTTTCATAGGTCTTTGGAGGGTTTTTATGGGATGACTGCATGTTATTTTTTATTAGCTTTACATTCCTTTGTAACATGCATGTTATGCAGAGCCTTGTGAAAGATGATTTTGATGATATCGGTGCTCCAGATGAAATTGGTCTCAAAATGAAATTTGTTGCAAGTAAATCTTCTATATTATGTCGTTCAAAAAAAAATCTTCTATATTAATTATGTGTCTTATACCTCCTCTTACAAACATAAATTACTTGTGCTTGTTACAATCTAGATTTTGGTTAGGAGTGTTCAATTGTTTATTGCCCTCTACTTTTTCTTAACAATTGTGACTATTTTATTTTATTTCTATTTTCATTTTTTTAGATTTTCATATGTGATTTGCATTTGGTAAGTGTTTGGAGGCATCTTTAATATTAAACGTGGGCCTTTGACTCTCCTTGAATCTTGGCGGTTCTTAATGTATGTGCAAACAGGACTATATTTTCTATGGTTAACGTACTCACCACACCTTTCTAGCTTCTCCTGTAATTTTTCTATATCATAGGAGCTAAGCCATTGTTTTAAAGTTAGGTTCTTTATCATGTTCTTGACATGTGCAATAATACCATTTTTGCAGTTGCAAAAAGTGCAGATTGGGCTAAGGAAAGGTTCTCGCTCATTTGCTGAAGCACATGATGTTGGATTTACAGAAGCAAATGGGACTTTGGGTGATATTTGGGAAACGGTTTCAAGCAGCGATCATTATGGTTGTTGATTTCTGATGCTGCATAGGTTAGGAGAACATGCACCAATCTCCTAGAGATGATAGAGGAGTTAGTTCAAAGAGATGAGAAGGATGACCAATTTAATGTATTTATGGGGCTTTAGTTAATGGATACATTTTCTTTGTTTTAAATTCATTAATGTTTTGTTAGATACTGTTATTAATTATCCTTCAAGTTTTTCAATGCAGGAAAAGAGGAAGTTGCTTACCTTGAGGAGCAATGAAGGGATTGAAGGATCCAATCCAGTACAGCCCAAGCTGCCTCAATTTAAGGAGCAGTTTACTTACCTTGATGAGCACTATGGAAAGTTGCCCCACTTGAGAGGCAACATGCCTCTTTACTCAGGTATGTATATTGCCATTTTATGGTTGATATGTTGTTCCCATTTAGATTACCGGACCATGAAAATCAATCATGGTGCAAGCTGGTTATTGGTGGAATGCTTGGATTTATCCAGCAACTTGTTGTTTGGAGATATTCCGTGCTCGACGTCTAGGCTCAAACAGCTTGAGGAATTGTCAGTACCATTTCTGATTTATTTGGTAGATTGGTCATTTTTTAGAAATGTTTCAATGTAGGACATTAAAGAATAATCAGTAAATAGGGCCGATCCCTTCAACTCTTCATGGAACTTTGTTTGGTTTTTTTTTTCCATTTTGTTTCTCTTTTTTTAATCCCTCAGCATTTCTTGAGAGAGTATAAATTCATGTGTTCATGCATTGACCTTCCATCTCAAGTTCAACTCTTCTAATCTCCAATCCAGCCCAAAATCTGATCTCATGGCAGCATTAGAAAGTTGAAGTAATTGAAGGCAATGCATTGACTGGATTTTGTGATGTTTGTAATGGTGTGATTTTTCTTTTGAATATCAGAGAAAATGACTTATGATAATAAGCTACAAAGAAGTTGGAGAAAGTTCTCGATATTTCCTTAGCTGGTTCCTTATTTTTATTATTTATTTGCAGATTTACATGAGAGGCATCGATTGGATCTAGAAAATTTGACATTAACAACACAACCATTTAAGACATTTAAGCTTTTCGCTTTCGTTGCAGTTCAATATCTGAAACGTTCAATTTTGTATATTCTTACAAGAGGTAGTTGGCATATGCTATTTTGTACTGTAGTGCTGGCATCTGGACTTCTGCTCATGGCTGTTGATGGGCCTCATGAGAAGGTATTCGGTATTCCATCAGTTAATGCAAATTATTTCATATCTCTGTTTTTTGTAGTATATTACTGGTTTTCGATGCCAACCAACATAAATGTTTGGAAACTTCATTTAATGTCTTTATTGATGGCATTAGAAATTCATCATCACTTAGTTGTGACCTTCACTCTTCCCATGGTCAGCCATATGGTTTAGAAGAGCAAAGCAGTGGCTGTATGGGTAGTTTGACAAACTACTTGAAGATCGAAGTTACTTCTATTTTTGTGAAGTATATTGTTATAAATCATCAAGGATGATGAATTCATGCTGTAAACACCAGGGATTCTAAAGATTTTCCAAGTTGTTCTAAGCATTTTCTTCTATTGATTTCCTAATTTTTCATGGACACCCAGTTCTAGATTTTAAGCTGGAAACAGGTTTCTAGATGCCAACCAAACAGGCCCTAAGCAAACTTCCACCATCATAACTAAACCAGCTTAGCATGGGAAGCTGAAACAGCAGGCCCCACCACTATTTTGGGCCAGTCCTATTCAAAATTCTGTAATAGCAGACCCCACCACAAATGCTGGTGATGCTGCTAGGGGCCGATTTGGTCAGTCCAAGTTGTAATTGTAGCTCTGTCCAAAGGTGGCCTTGTGTATGCTATGAACTCTACTTTGGCGGCCCTTTTGCTAGTCAGCAGGCGACTGCGTTAGATGCTGAAGCTGTTGATTTTGTGGATCTTCATTTTCATTTTCTTATTTTTTGAGTCCTTAAAGACATCTCTGATATTGAATTTGGAGAGTTGTCTTGCATTTTTCTTTTTCTTTTTCTTTTTTTAGTCCAGTTAGCTCAAATGTCAAATTGGGAATGTTCTAGACTTTCATGACATCGATATTGGGGTGTGTGAGGGTGATAAGGAGAACCCTCTTTTCCATTCAATCTCTGTCATTGATTTTGATTTTTTGATGGGTGGTTGGTAAGTTGTGTTGGAGTTGAAAGAAGACAGGCAATGTCGGTTTGGGAGATCTGAACCCACAAACACTAGCTGTCACGTTCAAACTGAAAAAAATTATGAAATCCCTACCTATTTGACAATTGCACATGGCCCTAAGGAACAAACCCGAAAATGTTGTGGTCAACAAAACGAGTCACTAAGACCAAACGAAAGAGAAACGAAATGAGTTGGGACAGGTAAACTGAAATTACATTCATCATTCAGTCATAAAAAAGTCATTGCATGAGTATATACTTTTTTCTCAAGCAAACCCTGATTTAGTCCTAAACATTCATAAAAAAAGTCGTTTGTGCTTGAATATTTTGTTTATGCTTGCTTAAATATGCTCGTTTGGTTGCTAATGTTCTTATCGATATGTTGTTTTGACTGGAGACCTTATCTTTTGGTGTTCCATTGCAAAGGAACATGATACGTGAGGCAACAACCTTCTTATTAGATGCTTTGAAGCCAAATTTATCAAAACATGCTTACCTCCAAACCAAGGTTATCATTTTTAGTAGATTTACTTAGTATTTTCTTTCTTTTCTTCAATTCTGTTTAGGTATATAATGCTTGTCCTCCTTACAAGACTTGGAGATAGATCTTGTAACATTTCCAACGTAGCAGATGCTATCTTAGCTAATGGAATGTTTAGTCACTATGACCGTCCTCTCATCAGGCAGCTATCTGAAAAAGCTGGCTTGTATGTGCTCGCCCTTCAGGTAAAGCAAACTTTGCGAAATCTATTGATTGAAGGAAACTACCTAATCGATAGACCAATTTTCTTGGATTAAACTGCATAATTTTATTTTGTGCAGACACTGAGTTGCCTGATATTAAGCATGTGATTGTAAAAACTGATGCCATTGAGCCACAAGTTTGTAGTCTATGGTCAAGTTTCTTTATTTAAGAGTTGTATTGGTGCTAAAATAATGCATATTGTAGTCACTTGTGGAGTTTTTTGGGACCCTTTCCCGAGAAATTGGCATTAGAATGCATGCAAGACCTTTCGCTGGTTAATCTGAGAGGAAATCTTTAGATAATTGTGCAGGTGAATTTCCATCATTATGCTAATGTTACTTTTCTTTCATCTTTTAGTGGAGTTTTCAACACATTTCCATGCAGATTGCAAAAGAATATTTTGAGCAGTTGGGTGTGGATGCTTGCATAAAACTCTTTGAACAGTTAAGTCATGTGAGGGACTATACTTCTTGGGATTATATTTGAGCTCTTAGATATCTTCTGTTCAGAAAGAATGCAACAAACTGTAACTTAACTTTCATGCTGACATTTCTTTTGTTCTAATTCTTAAAGAATTTTGGTTACTGCAACAGTGAAGATCCAGTAATCATGTTGGTAGGTGTTTGGTGATCTATTCTTAATGTCTATATCCTTTAGAGGCTGTTGGTGATCTATTTTATTTTTCAGGTGACCACTTACGTAATCATGTGAATGTAGGTGTTTGGTGTTACAACTTACAACCTTATATTTGCTTTGTATTCTCTGACTTAATTTCACCATTCTAAGTTCTAATGGCTGCATGAATTGCTTCCTCATCTACAGCAAAGGCACATGTTGACTCCAGTCACATGCTAAGACAGTCCCATCTTGTATGACTATGCACTAGTTGTATTTTATTTTTATTTTTTTCATTTCCTTCCTAAACATTCCCACATCTTGTTGGTCTATTTTTATGTTAAACATGGTGCACTCTAATGATACAGGTTCTTTACATCATTCATTTCCTCCCTGCTCAGAACCATTCAAAAAGTTTTATTGATGTAAGCCTTTCTTGTTTGTAGCTTTGCTATGTTTGCATGTGAATCTATGATTGAACTTTGTTAGCTCATCTTTTTCATTTTTTTCTTATTTTTTTTCATTTTTTTATTTTTATTTTATTGTTTATCGATCTTATGGTAGGTCTTGGTGAAGTCTGTGAAACCAATCTCTTTGCTCTTATTTCTAGTCACATTGGCTCTATTTGGGTGGGTAATCAAACAAGCAATCAATGTCATACAGGTACAGTATCTCTTCAAAATCTTCAACAGAAATCTCCGTATTCCCATTCTCATATGTTGTAAAAGGATTTTTGCTATTCGTTTTTGCTAAAACAAGTATGCGATAGAGTGATTGTGATGTGGTTTTCCTTGTCTTTGAATGATATGTTGCGCAGTTATCATTAACTATCAGCAGTTAAATCTGACCTATAACGGCTCCAACCCTTAAAAGAGTTAATGCCTTTGGGAGGCATATTGACATCGGTCCTAATTCTGTAAATAGTTATATCTTACCTATATTGGCTTGTCTTGGTTGAACTTTTACCAAGAGAATTTTGGAAAAAAGGGAAATGTGGACTTAAGCCTTATTTTACTGTTTGTTATTACATTTAATTCAACATTTCCTAAGACCATTTAAATTTATGTAGCAAACTATGTCGCTAAGCATTGTTGAGGTGAAAGAATATTTACATCAAAAGAGGTACTTATCTTTCTTTCTTTGTAATTTTCGATGCTTGTAACAGACTCTTTTAAGTTTGCAGCGTGTTTATCAAATTTATTTGTAAACTTCAATGACTAGGATGATGGAAATTACTTGTACCTCTTGCAGCCATGTGAGGCTCACACCAATTTGATGGATGACTTTGAGGCTTTGCCCCCTTTTTTGTAGTGGAATCGTATTGCAAAAGAAGATGCGAACAAAAGGCATTAAGATATAATGCGCTCATGGTTGTTTATGTATTGTATAACTATCCGAAAATGTTGAGATGCAGGAAACAATTCTTCTTCCAAGGCAGCAACTTGGTTCTTTATTAGAGAAAGACTCTAACTATCCAGAAAATATCATAAGCAATAAGGTTTCTATGCTCGGATAGTTTTGCAGAGGGCTGTAGAGAAAATGGTGGGCAGATAGAGAGCCTTGGTTCATAAAAAAGGAATTTATATGAAACTCAAGGGTCTTGGCTTCTTTTTGAATTTTTCTTTCTTGTAATGGGAACTCTACATCGTATTTAATTATATTGATTGAATTGGGGATGTTATAGGAATAAGTCTCCTCACATTTATATTGACTGAATCGGGGATGTATTTTGAGTTTCCCTTTAAAAATAATTCATGACATTAATGAATGTTGGATTGATTTCTTTCATTTGGTAGTTATAACAATTCTTTATTTGCAATAACTTAGATGGGTTGATCTATTAGGGTATGTACCAGAAACGGCTAGATATGTCGAAATGAATAAAAAAAATTAAATTCACTAGTTACGGATATAGTCCGCAGCCCTTAGAACTAGTCCGTAGTGTTATGAAGACAAAATGCTATGGATCCAATTTCTACAGCTACGGCTATTGTCCGTAGCCGTATAAATATAGCTACGGCTTATTTCCGTAGCTATAGCTACTTATGGCTACGGACCAGCTACGGGCCTGCTATGGATTATATCCGAACCACTATATATAATCCGTGAGTGGATCAGCCGGGAGTGGACTAGGTACATAACCGAACCACTATATATAAAATCTCTTGTTGTGTAATAAATGTTTGAACTGCTTTACTTCTTTCATTTGCTCTTTTATCGTTGAAAGTTAATATTCTGCATATCATGTGTTTGAAGAAAGTTTTCTAAAGTACTTTGCATGATTGTAAGTGTGTAATTTGGTGATTTTAAAAAGTGTCCTATTCACCCCCCTCTAGGACAAAGAAATCAGTTTCTTGCTTCTACAAAAGCGGTAATCAAACTTATACCGCAATTTCAATTGGTATCAGAGCGGGTTCCTCCTTAAAGGCGTAACAGCCAGGAGTGTGATCCGTTTCTAGAAGCTTGAAATCATGTCAAAAGAGGATTCTAGGATGGTTTCCAAACCTCCATATTTTGATGGATCAAACTATGCATATTGGAAAGCAAGAATGAGAGTCTTCTTGCAATCATTGGATCATGCAACATGGAGGTCTGTGGAAATCAAACATGAAATACCCCTCTTGAGCATAGTCATAGATGGGGTCACCACCACCACAGTCAAACCTGATGATTTATGGACTGATCTTGAACAACTGAGATACATTAGCAATGCAAAGGCACTCAATACTATCTTTTGTGCCGTTTTAGCAGATGAATTCAAAAGAATTTATAACTGCACAACTGCTAAGGAAGCATGGGACATCTTTGAAACTACTCATGAAGGGACTAGTACGTTCAATAGGTCAAAACTTCAGCTCTTGACTACTCAATTTGAGAATATGAAAATGGAAGAACATGAGAACTTCATGGACTTTGACACCCGACTGAGTGATGTCACTAATGCTATGTGGGGATTGGGGGAGAGGATATCGGATCCACGCATTTGTAGGAAAATACTAAGATCCTTACCCGAACGATTTTCTTCCAAGGTCATAACTATTGAGGAATGTAGAGATATTGATATTATGAAAATAGAAGACTTACTATGATCTCTACAGACCTATGAACTTCATTTCAAGAAATTCCCAAAAAGTAAAAACACAGTGCTGAAAACTTCACACAATAAACAAGAATCTGTAGTTGACAATGATGAAGAAATGGATATGAATGAAATGACTCTTATGGCGAAGAAGTTTAGAAAATTCTTTAAAAACAAAGGAAAGATGGTTAACAAAAATAGCAAATCTTTTGACAAAAAGCGCTACATTGGAAAATCCTATAATAAGCCAAAAGATCCTAAGTGCTACAACTGTGGACGCTATGGTCATATTGCCTCTGACTGCCAAGCTCCTGCCAAAGAAAAATTAAAAAAGAAAGCAATGGCAGCTACATGGGACGACTCTGATAATTCAGATTCCGATTCAGATGAATATCAAAGTGATGGGGGAAGAGGATCAGTTAAAATTTTGATGGCCTCTATCTCAGAGATTGTCCCAGACATACAGAGCATAAGAGACAAGGATGATTATGAATCGTCAGAAACCAATGTGACATCCTCCGATGATGACAAGGATGATAATGAAGGATTGCAAGTTGCCTATGATGAATTATTTCGTCAAAGCATCCTTCTTACCAAAAAGTTGAGCCAAGCTAATATTAAAAACAACAAATTGGCTGATGAAATGCAAAAAGTGAAAGGAGAAAACAACAGATTTCACTTTCAGATCTGTGACTTGGAAAGGAAAAACAAAGCAGATCAAGACAAAATTAATACTCTAGAAGATGAGCTGAAGAAGGCAAACTCTACAAATCAATGTCTAACCATGCAGCTTAATCAAGAACGTCAACTCAATGAAAGATTTGCCCAGAGTAGAGAAAAACTAGATGATATCCTTAAATCAGGTAAGCCTTGTAGGAATACAAGAGGGCTAGGCTATGGTGAGCAAACTAAGGTTCATAACCCAGAACCTGAAAAGATTAGGAATGCATCAGGAAGCAATAAGAAGAATTCACTAATATGCCATGCATGTGGAGATGTTGGACATTTGAAGTTTGAATGCTTGATCTTTAAGAATCCGATTCGGAACTTGAAAGGAAAATTTTTACCTACCGGAAAGATGATGAATCACATGTGGAGTCCTACAAAACAAGCACCAGGGAAAAATGGGAACATGAGGAGAAATCATCCCACTCCACCTAAGAAAGGCAAAAGAATGGAAGAGCTCCTTAAAATGGTAAAACAGTTAAACAAAAGAACCACGGAGCTGGTGCAAGAGAAATCAAGCAAAGGAAAAACTCAACACCTCATGCTGAAATGATGACATCTCTAGAATCAACCAAGAAGCCTGTTTCTCCAAAAAGGGTGGTATCTAAGTGAGTAGTAAAGAACAAATGCTTAGTTATCCATCAACCCTTAGAGCCGGAAGAAACACTAGGTGGTATCTTGATAGTGGATGCTCCCGACACATGACAGGTGATAGGACTTAGTTTTGCGATTATGCTGAGTTTGATGGTGGATCTGTTACCTTTAGAGATGGGAGCTTGGCCAAAATTGTTGGAAAGGGAACCATCACCGGGCCAGGATTGCCCAAAATTGAGGATGTGCTATGTGTTGATGGTTTGAAACATAATTTATTAAGCATTTCTCAAATATGTGATGAATAACATTCTGTAAAATTCTCCAAAGATATGTGTGAAATTCTAGACCAAACTGGAAAATTGATTCTAAAAGGGCTTCGCACTGTAGATAACTGTTATCTTATTAAAAACAAAGGTGATGAGGGATCATCTGCCATATGCCACATGGCCATTAATGATGAAACTGAGTTATGGCATCAATGGCTTGGTCATGTCCATTATAGGAATCTAGCTAGGTTGAGTAGGAAGAAACTAGTTAGAGGATTACCTAAGACAGGGAAGAAACCAAAAGAAATATGTGCAGAGTGCTTGAAAAGTAAACAAATTAAAGTTGCACATAAGAAGACATCCACCATTGCTACATTGAAACCCCTTGATCTACTCCACATGGATCTTGTAGGTCCCACAAGAGTGATGAGTCAAGGTGGTAAGAGATATTTCTTTATTATTGTTGATGACTACTCCCGCTACACATGGGTCGTATTTTTTAGAGAAAAATCTGATACATTTGATGAATTTGAAAAGCTCATGAAATGACTTCACAATGAGAAGGAATGTACCATTAAACGAATTAGGAGTGATCATGGGGGAGAATTCGAGGATGGCCGATTTGAACAATTCTGCGAAAATTTAGGCATCAAGCATGAGTTCTCAGCCCCGAAAACTCCTCAACAGAATGGAGTAGCAGAAAGGAAAAACAGAGTTCTACTTGATATGGCCATAGTTATGATGAACAACAAAAATTTGTAAAAAATCTGTGGGCTGAAGCAGTGAATACAACTTGTCACATTATTAATCGAGTATATTTGAGAGTTGGCCTAGATAAAATGCCATATGAGCTATGGAATGAAAAAGTCCCTAATATCAAGTATTTTAGAGTCTTTGGTAGTAAATGCCACATCCTTCGAGATAGAGAAAATCTAGGAAAATTTGATTATAAAAGCGATGAGGGAATATTCCTAGGATATGCTTCTGATAGTCGTGCCTATAGAGTTTATAACACAAGGAGTAAAACAACTCAAGAATCCATAAATGTTATCATTGATGACCAATCTAAAGAAGATACAAGACTTGATGATGATAAAGTGGGAGAACCATGCCACATAGGTAAACCTGTTGAAAAATCTCCCACTCCCAATGCCTCAACAGCTCCTAAAAATGTTCCATATGTCAAGGATCATCCCCTCAATCAAATCATTGGAGATCCGGATATTGGAGTTAAGACTAGGAGACAACTTGAGGCCATCAATAGTCATGTGTGCTTCACCCCAAAAATTGAACAAAAAAATATAGATGAGGCTCTCAATGATGAGTTTTGGATACTTGCTATGCAAGAAGAACTTCAACAGTTCACCAGAAATGAAGTTTGGTTTCTGCTTGAAAGACCATATGAGAAAAATGTCATTGGAACTAAATGGATTTTCAAGAACAAAACAGATGAATCTGGCAATGTGATTCGAAACAAAGCCCGTCTGGTAGCTCAAGGGTACTCTTAAATCGAGGGAATTGATTTTGATGAAACTTTTGCCCTGGTTGCTAGACTAGAATCCATCTAAATTCTCATGTCCATAGCATGTGCACTCAAATTAAATTATTTCAAATGGATGTGAAGAGTGCCTTTCTAAATGGTATTCTCGATGAGGAAGTTTATGTTGAACAACCTAAAGGGTTTGTGGACCCTAGATATCCTCAAAGAGTCTACCGATTGAAAAAGGCTCTCTATGCGTTAAAACATGCCCCTCGAGCATGGTATGAACGTCTTACTCAATTTCTAATTGATCACAAGTTTGATAGGGGGGAGTGTTGACAAAACCCTGTTTGTTAAACGGACGACTGATTTATTCTCATTGCTCAGATTTATGTGGATGACATTGTATTTGGTTCCAACTGTGAAGAATTTTCTGGTTTATTTGCTGAATTGATGAAATCTGAATTTAAAATGAGTTTGGTAGGTGAACTGAATTTTTTCCTAAGATTACAGGTTAAACAACTGAAAAATGGAATCTTCATAAACCAAACTAAATATGCTAAAGATCTAGTCAAGAGCTTTGGGCTAGACTCGGGTCGATCACACACCACACCTATGGGCACAACCATTAAACTCTCCAAAGACTTTTCAAGCAAAAGTGTCGACCAACACTTATATAGAAGTATGATTGGGAGTCTCCTTTACCTTACAGCAAGTAGACCCGATATTGCATTTAGCGTAGGTGCATGCGCTAGATTTCAAGCCGATCCTAGGGAATCACATCTCACTGCTGTAAAAAGAGTGATCAGATATGTGGCCTGCACAACTAAATATGGCTTGTGGTACCCCTTTGACACATCATCCATCATTGCGGGGTACTCCGATGCCGATTGGGCCGGTAATATGGATGATCGAAAATCCACAAGTGGTGGTTGTTTTTACATCGGAAACTGCTTAGTTGCTAAAGCTGAATATATTGCTGCCAGTAGTTGCTGTGCTCAGCTACTTTAGATGAAACAAATGTTGAAGGATTATGGTATCAATCAGGAAGAAATGATGCTCTTTCGTGACAACACAAGCGCCATTAATATTTCAAAAAATCTTGTTCAACATTCTCGAACCAAGCATATTGACATTCGGCACAATTTTATAAGAGAACTAGTTGAAGAAAAAGTGGTCAAACTTGAATACGTCCAAACCGAGCGACAATTGGCTCACATCCTTACAAAACCGTTAGATTCCTCTAGGTTTGAACACCTTAGGAAATCTATCGAGGTATGCTTAACTTAGTCGGTTAGAAGAGCAATGTGCTTATAGGAAAATCCGAGGATGTAGCCTCATGCTCTTTAAGAAAAATAATGGTAGATTGCACTGTTCCAACAGGTTATGATGATCAAAGGATCTAGGTTGAGGTTCACTCATCACGCGGTTGTCTTAGATCCTTCGTATCTAGGTTTAGGTGAACAAAACAAGGTTAGGCTGAGCTCATCTTTGTACACGACATCTTTCCTTGGATCTACCAACAGTAGGGAATATATCTCCAATCTAAACCTCACAGTCCCTCACATAGGAAAAATGTGTTTCCAGAGGTTCATCGGGTGCCCGGCCCGTAACTGTCCGGGTGCCTGGCCAAGTGTGGTTGCCTATTTATAAGGTCACCCCAAAAATAGTCGGGCACCCCACTATCAAGTTTTTCCAGCAAAGGTCTCCTCCCTGGTGTGCCCTAGGATGTCCTCTTGCCCTCCAAGGTGAAGTTTCCTCCAAATTCATCACATTCCAGCCATAGGAAGCTCTTTCCTTGTGTCATCTTCTTCCTTCCTTCTGCCCTTCACCTCAGCTTTGAGATTTAGGTAAGTTCGTTCTTGCATCCTCTCCATTTAGGGCTTAAATCTCTCATGGCTGGGGATAGAAAGCAAAAATGACCACCTATTGAAGACTCCTCGAAGGGCTCACGGGGCAAGCAGCTTGCTCCCAAGCGGGCATCCAAAGTGCACCATGCATCCACCTGCGCTCGTGAGCCCTCCCTCAGTTCTTCTGAGCCAGGGAGTTCATCCCAGGTTAAGGGTACCCTAGTCCCTCACCGCTCTCTAGCCTATCTGTCCCGCTGCCCCATTGTTGGGGAACGACATATTGAAAGGGACTGTCTAGTCAGATATCTTGTGTATGAGCGGCTGACCACCATCAAATGGCATGGCTTACTGGATTTTGGAGGGCTAGTATATCCCAATGCCGCGTATCGTTTTCTTTCTCGAGTGGTCAAGGTCACCGATGACCCCCCATCTCTCACCGTTGATCGGGACGGCCAGCTCTTAGTGATCAATGCTAGCACCATTGCTAGGGTGCTCAACATTCCCATGTCCTACGAGCGGATTCCCCCATCTAACCCTGATGAACTCACGAACAAGGTCACTTGGACAAAGGCCTTATGTGGGGGAAGAAATGTCATGTGGGCGGGAGGTAAAAGCGGAAATGTTCTCGTGGCACGGGAAAAGACTGATGATTTCTGTCTCCTCCACCTTCTCTTCTCATATAATGTCTACCCAAGGAGAGGAAATCGATCCGACCTTAGCACATCTATGGCTGAGCTCATTTACAGGGTCGAACAAGGTTATCCGATGTGTCTGCCGTCTCAGATCATGAGTCACATGGTCTGCATTTTTACTGTGAGTGGAAAATCTGTCGAGATCCCTTTTGGGCATTTGCTATCACTATTATCTCATGACTGAGGCTTTCCACCTCCTACGGATACTCCAGTCTATGCCCCCAATGTCAACAAACGCACCATAAGCTACATGCGCTTGCACCTTCATGAAGAGGAGGTTGGTTGGCCTGATATCTATAAGGAGACTCCTATTGAAGAGGAGATAGCTGCACACACCACTCATCGGGCTAGAGGAACAAAACCGGGTGATCCATCTCGTCCCAGCTCCTCTCGGCGCTCCAAAGCGTCCAATGCTGAACGCTAGGAGATAAATGCTCGGCTTACTCGTGTCGAGAAAATGCTGAAATCTCTTCAGGACACGACCAACATGATTCTAGCAATGATCACCTGCCGCAAGAATGATGCTCCTCCTCCGGCTCCACGCAAGGATGCTAGGCCCACTTCCTCACTGTAGGAGTGCACCTCAGCTTCCCTAGTCGCCTGACTGTCTTAACTTCTGTTTGAATGGGGAAATGGTTGTCCCCACCTTTTGGACTTCTAACTCTAAACATGTTTGAATATGCTCACTTTACTTAAACTGTTGGGGTCAGTGGATGCCCATTTATGTTTGATGCTTGGCTTTCACTGTTTACATAATCTATTTATCCTCCGTCTATTTTTTGTTCTATACTCTTATTATATTTGGATGGGTGGATGATTGAGGGCACCTTTGCCCATGTTATGGCATGCTTGTTATGCTCATACTTTATTTGAAGCCTTATTAATCTGTGCATATTGATGTACTTAGGGCTGCTTGCCCTCTTTTGGTAGGACCGTAGTTTGTTTGGTCATGATATACATCACGTGGGGAGGTTGGTTGCTTGGGCTAAAAGCCCTATGTCTTACAATGTTTTATACATGTATATCTCCTTATGACCATTCTATTTTCTTTGACTTCTTCCTTGTATGCATCAATGTACTAACCCTTTGTCAATGACTAACAAAAAGGGGGAGAAGAGTCCCACCAATTGACCATGTTATCTTTTTGGCAGTCTTTCGTGTGCAGGATCTCAGGGGGAGGAATTGAAGCCAAGGGTCTGTCAATT
Organism: Liriodendron chinense; assembly: GCA_003013855.2. Taxonomy (NCBI): domain Eukaryota; kingdom Viridiplantae; phylum Streptophyta; class Magnoliopsida; order Magnoliales; family Magnoliaceae; genus Liriodendron; species Liriodendron chinense. Next base: position 527,344 of record ML058516.1, read on the forward strand.
GTGTCTGTACATGTCTATTTTTTGTAAATGAATGATTGTAAATCTTTTGATGACATGTAAAGGATGTATTTTGGGTTTTTGAGTCTAGGATTGTCATTGGAAAGGTCCATGACACTTAGGTTGGTTTTGTGGAGTAATGGACAAAGGGGGAGATTATAAGTACACATATTTGTCAATTATCTTGTCGGTTAAGTCGTCATGACTAATGAGCCTAGAAGACGCTGAAGATTGAAGTCTTGAAGATCTCCGGCTGCTCAACTCAGAAGATCTACGAAGATATCTTCATCCAAAACCAACCCTCTTAACCCTAGATCCACATAACTCTCAGAGCCCATGTCCTCTAGATGGCCTGTCGCTTAAAATACACTTCAATTGTCTCCCAAGCCATAGAGGTAGTCCAAAAGATCAGTTTGGACTTGATATGTATTGGCCCATAGTCCGTTTTCAGGAAAAACTTAAAAAATCAGACTCTTTAAAAAACCTGCAGCTTGAGCAACGGGCGCCCGGCCACTATGCCTCCGGGCGCCCGCCTTATGGAGATTTAGTCCAGCAAGCTGAAAAAGGATTTCCAAGAGCCCGACCCAAACTTGTCCGGGCACCCGGCCCATGCGAAATTTGTCCAGCAGCCTTGAAATGATATTCATTGTGAATATCGGGCGCCTGATTGAAATTATGTCCGGGCGCCTGACCTATGAAAATCTGGTCCAGCAAGAAATGACCATATTCATTGAAAATATCAGGCGCCCGACTGAAATTGTGTCCGAGCGCCCTGCCAGTGAAAAATAGCACCAAAGAGTTTTTTATGAAAACCCGAAGGATTCCGGGCCCCCGACCCCAACTGTGTCCGGGCGCCCGACCTGGTAAAAAATTGTCCAGTAAGGACCATCTGAATGTCATGGAGAATTTCGGGCGCCCGACTTCAACTGTGTCCGGGCGCCCGACCAAGCTAGGATGGGTCCAGTGTCTTATCTGTCTGGACAGTCTGAATATGGGGCGCCCGACTCAGTGTTGTCCGGGCGTCCGACTGCTGTTGAAACAGGATTTTGGACTATGTGTCCGAGCGTTCGAAGCAAGTGTCTGGGCGCCCGAACTAGCCGTTTTTTGCCCTTTTTTTCACATCTATTTAAGCATTCATTTGGGCAAAACCCTAACCATGAAAATTAGAGCCTTCCTTTGAGTGTGTGATTACCCTTAGCCAAATCCTCTCTTCTCAAGGTTCTAATCCTTGAGTTCATTGTTCAATCCTAGTTGTTACCAACTATCAATGAGCATTTAAAGCTCGGATTAAAACATGAACTCAAGCCCTCATTAATGGTTCTTGACCTACTTCTAAAAGTCATATTCTTATCATTAATGCCATTAATGGTGGTTTAGGTAGAAGCTATTCTTCATATAAAAGCCATATCCCAATATAGGTTCAACCAAACCCTAATCCCTCACCTTGGAACCTACAAGAAGACATTCGTAGCAAGGTTGCTGATCGAGGGAGCTGAAGAAGGTATCGTGCAAGCTGAAGCTTCTTCAACCAAAAGGCATCATCAAGGGGCTCAATCAGCTAAGTATATTTCAGTCTTTCAAGTCCAAGAAACCACCTCAAAAAGTTGATATTTGGGTTTCAGAGTTTGAAGACCCAAACTCGGTAAAGTCCTTGCATCGGACAAGTCCTTGAGTAGGACAAGCCCTTGTGTAGGACAACGTGGTCAATGGATTAGTCCCAAGGAAGGATGAATCCATGTGTTGAAGTCTAAGTCCTTTTGTAGGTTGTTAAGGTTTATAGTTAACCTCATTTAAAACCATTGTGATAGTGAAATCCGGCCACTCAAGGAGTGAGTGATTCAGTCAAGAGTGGAGTAGGTACATAACCGAACCACTATAAAATCTCTTGTTGTGTGATGAATGTTTGAACTGCTTTACTTCTTTCACTTGCTCTTTTATTGTTGAAAGTTAATATTTTGCATATCAAGTGTTTGAAGAAAGTTATCTAAAGCACTTTGCATGATTGTAAGTGTGTAATTTGGTGATTTTAAAAAGTGTCCTATTCACCCCCCCTCTAGGACAAAGAAACCAGTTTCTTGCTTCTACAAAAGTGGTAATAAACTTATACCGCAATTTTAGAAGGAATTAAACAATTTGAACTATCCTAATAATTAGAATCTAAGAGGTTTGTGAAATCGGTTTTGAACATGAAACAGAAAAATCTGATAATGAAGGGGTAACTAGAGCATCAATGATCCACTTATAGCTCTCCTTTGATGTATAGTTCACTATGGTTTCTTAATTACTCAACTAGAATCGAAATCAAATCCTATCTAGCCAGATTATAGAGCGGTTATATTATCAAAGCAATCCAACACATATGTTGTTCATCAACATGATTCCCTCAATTCAAGTTAGGACTTAAGCACACTCAATTGCATAGGTCAATCCTATTTCCAATAGATTAAGATCATAACCATAATAATCATCAAACCTCGTCACAAGACTTGCCTATATTATGATTTGAACTTCATTCAAATCATATGAACAATCAACACAATATTCAGAATTTAGAACAAAAAAGGTAGAGCTTTGGTTTGAAGTTCCCACATGAGAATCCAAGTCTAGAGCGTATTGAATCCGATTCCTCAGAGCGTACAGGTCTAGAGCCATGCAAAACGATTAAGAACTAAAGCAATTCTTCCAAACATCCATGAGCCATCATAAGATTAAGAAAAACTACTTAGAACTTTATTCGAGCTTCTAAAAACCATTGTTCTTCAATAAATCCAACTTGAAACCAATAAAATGAATTAAAACATCTAACTAAGTTATAAGCTTCACCTCTTAGCTCTAGCTAAGAGGTTAGCTAATGAAAAGCATAAAAACAAACTAGAACTAGAACTAGAAGAAGAAGAAAACTAGTTATAGGAGGTTAGGAAGCCTCTTAGGTCTTGAATCCTTTGCTCCCCACGTTACTAGGGGTTAGGAAGAGAGTAGAGGTGGCCTTTTATAAGAGAAATCCCACACCAACTTGGAAACTTCAAGAATCCACGGAGTCCTTTCGCAATTTGGAAACTTGGTCTTGAAAATCGGAGTTTCTGGAGTACCTTAGACCTATTTGGTGACCTGTCTAAGCAGGAAAAAACAGTCCAATTTTTAACTATAGACCTGTCTGGAGACCGGTCTACAAACATGTCTAAGACAAAATTTTCAAATTTTCTTCTTTTTCTCTTCTCTTTCTTTCTTGCTTCTTTCCTCCACCTTTTGTCACTTGTTCTATTGATCTTCAATGCATACAAAGTGACTCTTTTAACCATGAATTAGTGAACTCTCCCTCTCATTCCTACAATCACAAATCCATGCATTAGATTAGTCTTTAAACATGAAAATCATGCTGTAGACACCCCACCTTCAGCTACAATGTTGGTAGAGATAGCTGAATAAATGGAGGACCATACCCCCAAATCACATGTCCAAACCCAGCCAAACTCACCCTTATAAGCCCCAATCCACAGCCCAGCTCAAGCCTGAACCCAGACAACTCACCCCTAAACATCAACCTAAAAAAACCCCCATAAGAAAAATCAGTCAAAAAATCATAAAAAAAAGTCAAACTTGGTGAGTCAACCCGCTGAGTCAAATCACCGAGTTAACACGTTGAGTCAACCCATCGAGTCAACTCACCATGTTAATCCATCTCCCAAACCCAGTCAACTCTCCGAGTTCCAAACCACAGCCTCGGAGCAGGTCCAGAACTCCGAACCTGGGGATTTTCTCCTTCAGGTTCGGAGGCCGTACGCTCCGAACCCGAAGCAGAATGACTGTACGGGCAGCCCCCTGGGTGCCGCCCAAAATTATTTACGGGGTCTGCCACTGCCCGCTACTATAAATACCCCTGCCCTTCTCATTCGAGACACGAAGAAAAATCCATCTCCCCTCTCTTCAGTCTGAGAGTTCCGAGTCCATCTCCACCCCCTTTAGCCCATTCCTCCACCAAGGAGAGCTCGAGTGAGAAGAGCCTAGCCCTCCACCAAGGAGAGCTCGAGTGAGAAGAGCCTAGCCCTGGTCCAGCCCAGCCTGACCCTGGTCTAAGACTCCCAAGCCACCCAAGTCTTGATCTAGCCACTCGAAGCAAACTCTTGCGACACCTCTGTCCATCCAGCTACTATTTTACCAGCATCATTTCATTCGCATCTAGCATAAGTGCAACATTTACTTTTCTTCCATCCCCCCTGCTTATCATATCACTGCAAACACTTCGATCATTCGAGTACATAGCATACATCCCGCATAAAGCACCTGTCAGTTCGAGCGTATGCTCTGGGCTTGCCTGTTAATGGAAACCTGCCCATCAGAAACTCTTACTGTTCAGACCTGCATTCATGCATCATGTCATCCATGAGAATGCACAAGGATTAAATCAGACTTTCAAGTATAAGTTCGATTCTGTGAAGTAGAGACCGTACTTCAGTACAGGCAGTGTGGGGTGCTTAACCTCTTCCCACCCTGTACCGTGATCCCTTACCTCGAATCTCTGGCCGCAGATCAAAAGGAGTCATTTTAGAGAAAGGAATCTTCGAATTCCCTTCTCTAACGTTTCTATGGGTCTAGCCGACAGTAGATTCAAAGCAACTGGCTAGTGGCGACTCTGGTCTTATATAAACTCATCTAAACACATCCAGCTTAACACGACAACAGATAAAAGCCCTCGAGAACGAGGCAAGCTAGTGGCACAAACGGCGATTCGCGCGCATGTTGAACCTCCAATTTATACATTTGCCAACCCATTACATCACATTATATGCATGGTTTTCATGGTTAAAAGGCCCATCTAATGCATGTTTTGTGATTGTAGGAATGAGAGTGAACTTCACCCAATTGGAGACCAAAAGAGACATTTAGGAGCCTTGGATGAAGACCCAAGGTGGGCCAAAGAAAGAAGAAAGCAAAGAGAGAGGAAGGAGAGAAGAAAAGAAAGAAGAAACAATACAGAAACTGGGTCCGACCGGTCAAGACCGGTCGGCCAAGAAGGCTCGACCGGTCAAGACCGGTCTAGACCGGTCGGCTGCACTCCCTGGACACCTGCCGGACAGGTCTAGACAGGTCAGCCAGCCCTGTCCAACCGGTCTTGACCGGTCGGCCATGTAATTTCAGTCTTCCAGATTTCAGGCAGCAAGCTATTCCCATTTTTAGTTTTTCAGACCAGTTTTTTGGGCCCATCTTGATGATATTTGGAAATCCAACACATCCATGTCGAAGAGGAGCTCGACGCCGAACTAACCCAAGTGGTTTCGTGTCGATCGGAGCTATGGATTGATCATGGTGGCTAAAACAATACGAACTGTCCAAAAAGTTTCAGATTTCGCTGTTCCACTCTGGGCCGGTCCAGGTGACCCATCATTGATGATATGAAGAATCTACTTTGACCATCTTCTAGACCACATCCATATATTAATAACCACAAAGTTTCAGATCAAAATGATGTGTGGTTTGATCGTACCGGTTGAAGAAAGATGGACCATCCAGAAAGATCCAACTGCGCAGAGTTTATAAAAGCCTTAAGTATTCTAATTTTCGGACCATATTCTGGGATTGTTTTGGACAATCTAATCCATCTATCATATAGAGGATGAAGTTTTCTACCAATATTCAAAATTTGGGATCAATCCGACATCTGTACACTCCGGAGCGTTGAAAGCAAGATGACTGGTTCTGAAGGTACCCGAAGTGCACAATTTTGAGAGGCGGTCGGTGCTCTGATTTTTGGGCCCATTCAGAAGATAATCTTGGAAATCTAAATCATCTATGAGGAAGATCACATTACAAGGAAGTTACAAATCAAATTTGAAGGCAATCCGACCATTGGTTAAGCCGTACCAAGCGAAACAAATTCTGCTATGTTGCTGTACTGTTGCTGTACTATAAAAGGAGGTGCTCTCTTCTATTCCAAATCAAGCAAGGACGTGGGAAGCAAGGAGTTCAAGTCCTAGGAGGCTACTTAGCCTCCTACAGCTACTTTTTTCTTCCTTTTCTTAGTTCTAGTTCTAGTTTTAATATGTTTTTCCTTAGCTAACCTCTTAGCTAGAGCTAGAGGTGAAATTTGTAGTTGGTTTCAATGCTTTAATTCTTTTATTTCAAGTACCCTTTTCTTAATTTTGGATTTGGAACTTCTAGTTTGAATAAAGTTTGGTTTTTTAGAAGTTTTATGAGGGTTTATGTGCTCCAGACATGAGTTCCTTGCAATTATCTGAAATTACCATGATTGGGTTGTTTGAATTCGAATTGTAGTAACCATTAATCATGCCATAGTCCATAGGCATGGCTGTTACTCCGAAGGCTACAAGTTCAAGTTCTATGTGCTCTATTAGAACTAGAAATCTGATTTCCAGATTTAAGTGGGATTATTTGTGCTTGAATGTTATATCTTCCAATTAGATGAGAGATAGGACTTTGATTCTAATTGTGCTGTACTTGGATGAATGGATTGGCATTGGACTACTACAAGTGGATCCTTGATGCTCTAGTTCTTTTTATTTTCAGATTTTCCTATTTCATGTGAAAAACTACTTTCTTAAACTTCTTAGATTCTAGTTATTAGAGTACTTGAAATTGTTTACCTCTTTCCCTGTGGATCGACCTTGGTCTTACCGAGATTTATTACTACATCGCAGCCTTACACTTGAGGCGAGCGAACAAGTTTTTGGCGCCGTTGCCAGGAAAAAGGTTAAACGGTTCTAATTCTTCTAGTAGCTATAGAGTAGTTTTAGTTAGGATTTTCAGTTTTTATAGAAGTAGATTTTCTGATTTTTTTTCTAGATTACTAACAATTTTTTGTTTGATTTTGTAGGACATTGTTGCTGACATAGATCTCACTCTATTGGGTAACATCTCCCCATCTCCCTTCTTTTTGTTCTTTTTTCTAGATTAGGGTAGTTTCCAATTCTTTAAAATTTCATCATGTATGATTGGACGAATGGTGCGTACAAGTACCTTTTGGAGGATGAGACGTCGGATTGGGAGACCCAAAATCATTATGATTGGAACCATTACAAGCATAAATATTTTTCTAAGACTCAATCTTCTTCTAATACTCCCCCATGTAAGACAATGGGAGAGTATCGAAAAGAGATGAATAATGTTCCACCGGTTAGGACAATGTATGATCACTTGTATGGCTACACATATCAACAACCATCTAAAAGCCCAACATATGACATGCATAATCCAAATTGGTGGGAGCATCAAAATTTCTACTTGGAATATGAGCCAACCATGGATGCCAACAACTATCCTCAAGAGTTTCTTTCTCATGAGCCGCAACCGACACGAACTCTTGAGGATATGCTGCGAGAGTTTATGGAAATAACTGAGCAATGCATACAAAACCTCTCGCCATCTCAAAATATTAAACCCAACATTGGGAACACCGAATCAATCCCCAACAATGGGGAGGATGAGGCTATCCAAGTCCAACCCTCTTCTGATTTAATGACTAAACTTTTAGAGGAGATTGATTTCGATGATCCCAATGTCATCATCAATTATGGTGAGTCCATTATCTCTTTTGGATGCTTTGAACTTAATGATGAAGAGATTTCAATGACGGTTGTCGAACCCGAGGAATCTATAAAATTTGAAAGCGGTAGTGGGGTTGCCTACAATGAGGGGTTGGTGAATGCTTATGAACCTATGATTTTTTTTTCCAATGGGCATAATGATTATGAGTCTCTAGAGGATATGCATGCTAGAGAGATGGCCGAAGTCGATCTTTTTTAGTCCTTCCACCAACAACACATCCCAAATTCTATTGTGGTAGACCTCCCTTTGATTGAAAATTATTTTCCTTTGGATGATGAGGTGGCACAATCTGAAATTTTAAAAGATCAACTAATGTCAGATGATGTTTACCCCTAAATCTGAAAATTTTTCCTTGGAAGACTTCCTCTCTATAGAGGAGGAATTCCTTACCATTGAAACAGAATTTCTTCAATTATTAAGGGAGGATGAGGACCCTTCATCTGACTATCTCGATTTCCTAGAGGAATGCTTGGCCCAATCTTATGATCTTGATGATGAGATGATTAAGGAGTTGGACATTTTGTTAGACACGGTGTCGGTGCCTGAAGAACACCATTCCACTGTTTTACACTCTTTACTATTGTTTGTGGAAGCACCATATAATTCTGAAATTGTGGAGGAGACAACTCTAATTGAAGAATACACGATGAATGTCTCTCCACCATCATGGGTCCTTCAGCCCATTGAAAATTCTGATTGGGAGGACCCGTTTTTTATCGATCATAACCCATATCAGAATTTGAGGAGATATCTTTTTACTGCTCTTATCTCTTCCTTTTATGCATGTGGTGGATAATACGATTGGACTTCAATGATAAGAAGCACACATGTTTACTGTCGAGCAGGACTTTGGATGGTCCTCATGAGAAATTTATTGAAATTCATGAAGATCCTGCTTAAATTTGATCATGTAGTCGATTGGACTAATCAAAGGTAGGTAGGTAGGTTAGGATTTATTTTTCTGCAATTAGGATTGAATAAGTCTCATCGAGACAATGGAAGATGCTAGCATTGATCAACTTGCTACCTCAGGTATTCTCATTCTCACTCTCCTTTGTTTTATTTCATTGCTCTCATGTCATGCTTATTGTATATCTAATTACATTAAGGACAATGTAAGATTTTGGTTGGGGGGTGAGATGAGATTCCTCATCTAGCAGTTTGCAATATTTCGAGCATCATATGTGCAAATTTTTTCGAATTTTCTAAAAATTCAAAACTCTTTTAGAAAACCTTATTTCTATGCATTTGGGATGATACGAGTATAAGAAGAGGAGATACGAAGTGAGTGATGTTACAAGCTGTGAACTTCTCTTAATATAATGGTTTTATATGTGAATTCCCCTATTTATGTGATTGATAGAAAATTTGAACACTTTTACACCTAGTTCACAATACACGATTTTTATGGGTTGAAAGGATTATGTCATTTGTGGATTAGTTAGACTTTGATTTAAGGTGTTGGGAAACCAAGCCAGGGTATTTTGTCCATCCTTGTCCATGGCAAAATAACGAAAGATATGGATTTCTAAAAATCCTATCTAATTTAAAAAAAAAAAGGAAAAAGGAAGGATCGAATTGGGAATGATGGAAAAATGGTGGAAAATTCCGAAAAGGGCTACCTATTACCAACCGGGGGATGGTCTACCCGTAACCAAAACCGGAAATGGGACGTAGTGTGAAAGCCGTTGGAAGGACGGTAAGGCAAATTCCTATCATTGGCTTGTTGTTGCTCTGTACACCTTAAGATCTATAGTTTAGTTGATCTATGAAGAAGATAATCCTAGAAATTCATGAGATGAACTTTCACTATGCACACTAGGTTGAATTTGTTCGAGTTCTTCTATTTATCAATCAATTAGTGGGAATTTCATATGGACACTTATTATGTTTTAAGAGTTTAAGGTTTTAATGTCTATCACCTAATTTTTCCAAATTTTATACTTATATGTCTTGGAATGGATAGAAACATGGTTTCTGAAGGAGAGTTAGTTTTGGAGGTTTGAACTTATTCACGCATGTTTCGCTCGGGACAAGCAAAAAGCTGGTTGGGGGGTGTCTTGAACCTCCAATTTATACATTTGCCAACCCATTATATCACATTATATGCATGGTTTTCATGTTTAAAAGGCCCATCTAATGTATGTTTTGTGACTGTAGGAATGAGAGTGAACTTCACTCAATTGGAGACCAAAAGAGACATTTAGGAGCCTTGGATGAAGACCCAAGGTGGGCCAAAGAAAGAAGAAAGCAAAGAGAGAGGAAGGAGAGTGTTCGCTCGCCTCAAGTGTAAGGCTGCGATGTAGTAATAAATCTCGGTAAGACCGAGGTCGATCCACAGGGAAAAAGTAACAGCTTCCTAATTACTTCAGCAACTCAGTTTAATAGAGCAAATTCAATTTCAATAGGATGTTTAATTAAAACAGTAACTTAATGAAAAATCAGAGATATAATGTACTAAGGCTTTCAAGGATCCACTTGTAGCAATTCTATGTCAATTCAGTCAATCCAAGTAGAGAACACAACTAGATTTGAAGTCCTATCTCTCATCTAGTTGGAAAATAAAGCATTCACACACATTCATCCAATTCAAGTTGAACTTCCAAGTTCAAGTCCATTCAATCAATGTAGAATTCAAATTCATAGCCTGCGGAGTAACAGCCATGCCTATGGACTATGGCCTGCTCAAGGATTACTATAATTCGAATCTAAACAAGCAACCTGTGATAATCTCAGAGAATTAAAAGGAATTCATGTCCGGAGCACATGAACTCAGATAAGACATCTCAAACTACCACCTATTGGACTAAAACATAAGAAAAATCCAACTTTGAATTAAAAGTACTTGAATCAAACTGAAATTAACATAGAACTGGCTACAAGCTTCACCTCTCAGCCTTAGCTGAGAGGTTTTAGCCGAGCATAGTCATGCTACAACTAAAAACTCAAAAATAAAGCATAAAACTAGAAAAACCCGAAGATAGATGTTGCAGACGCCCCACAGTCGCCTTCAGCCTCCAAACTCACGTTCCTCCTCTTCTCTGATACCTTAGGGAGAGCCCCTAGGTGGCCTTTTATAGCAATAATCCTCCCTTGCGTCGGATTCTGCGAAATCCTACGCCTTGCGCAGCAATTTTCGGAGTCCCGAATTAGAAAGGACTCATCCTTACGCAGAGCCGACCGGTCACGACCGGTCGGGCTGATTTCCAAGCATTCCAGTGAGTACAGCCGACCGGTCATGACCGGTCGGACTGATTTCCATTCATCCAGCGTGTGTGCCCGACCGGTCATGACCGGTCGAGCTGATCTCCCTCTCATCCAGCGTGCATGGCCGACCGGTCATGACCGGTCGGCCTCTCTTCTTCTTGTTCCTGTGATGTGGCTGACCGGTCGGACTTTGTTCCCACCTTGTCCAATGTATATAGCCGACCGGTCATGACCGGTCGGGCTCCAATGTAATGTGGTCAGCCTTCATGGCCGACCGGTCATGACCGGTCGGCCTGTCTTCCATTTGATTCTTCTTCTCTTCTTTTTCTCCTTTTTCTTCTTCTCTTTCTTCTCTTTGCTTTCTCCTTTCTTTGGTCTTCTTTCATCTTCATCCAAAAGCTTCAATTGCATTCTTTTGTCTCGTAATTGAATGAAGTCCGCTCTCATTCCTATGATCACAAAACACATGTTAAGTAGGCTTTTAAACCAGAAAAATCATGCAAACCATGTAGTGTAATGGGCAATGCAATGTATAAATTGGAGGTTCAACACACCCCCCAACCAGCTTTTTGCTAGTCCCGAGCAAAACATGCGTGAAAATAATTTCAACCCTCCAAATCCAACTCCCCTTTAGATCCTATGATTCTATCCATCCCAAGATGTATAAGTGTAAAATTTGGAAAAATTAGGTGTTAGAAGCTGAACCTTGGACTCTCAAAACATAAGAAGTGTTTACATGAAATCCCCGCTGATTGATTGATAAATAGAAGAACTCGAACAAATTCAACCTAGTGTGCATAGTGAAAGTTCATCTCATGAGTTTCTGGGATCATCTTCTTTATAGATTAAGTAGACCAGGGATTTCAAGGTGCACAGAGCGACAGCAAGCCTATGACAGGAATTTGCCTTACTGTCCTTCCGACGGCTTTCACACTACGTCCCATTTCCGGCTTTGGTTACGGTTCGACCATCCCCCGGTTGGTAATAGGTAGCCCTCTTCGGATTTTTTTCCACCATTTTTCTTTCCTTCCCGATTTCATCCTTTCTTTCCTTTTTCTTTTAACTTAGATAGGATTTTTTAGAAATCCATATCTTTCATTATTTTCCCATGGACAAGGATGGACAAAATACCCCGGCTTGGCTGCTCAACACCTCTAAACCACAGTCTAGCTAATCCACAAATCACATAAACCTGTCACTCATGAAAATCGTGTAATGTGAACTTGGTGTAAAGGTGTTCAAATTTTCTATAAATCACAACAATAGGGGAATTAACATATAAAGCCATTATGTTGGAAGAAATTCCAAACTACAACATCACACACTTCGTTTCTCCTCCTCTTCTACTCATAGCCTCTCAAATGTATAGAAACAAAATTTTCTAAAAGAGTTTTGAGATGTTAGAAAATTCGAAAAAATTTTGTGCATATGAAGCTCGAAATGTTGCAATATGCTAGATGAGGGATCTCATCTCACCCCCCAACCAAATCTTGCATTGTCCTCAATGTAAAAAGATAATTAGTTAGCATGAACATGAGAGCAATGGTAAACAATGAGAGAGTGAGAACAATAGTACCTGAGAGAGTGATCATGGAGGTCTGCAATTCCAACAACTAAATCCTACTAAAACAGTAAAAAAAAAAAACTAAACCTACCCATGCTATACCTCCATCAGACTAGGAGATCAATCATCCTGATAAAGAGGATCATTCAGGGAGATGGACATGTCCTCTGAATCAAATTTCTCAACAAATGGTTTAAGGCGTTGTCCATTAACTTTGAAACAGTCACCATTTGCTGAATTCTCAATCTCAACAGCCCCATGAGGAAAAACTTCTTTAACAATATATGGGCCGGTCCATCGAGATCGTAATTTCCCCGGAAAAAGATGAAGTCGGGCATTATACAAGAGCACTTTCTGTCCTTCATGGAAGGATTTCCTTACGATGTGTTTGTCATGAAAGGCCTTCATCTTGCTCTTGTAAATCCTCGAATTCTCATATGCATCGTTCCGGATCTCATCAAGCTCATTTAATTGAAGTTTGCGAAGCGAGCTAGCCTTGTCTATGTCATAATTTAGGGCCCGAATTGCCCAATAGGCTTTGTGTTCTATCTCCACAGGCAAGTGGCAAGCTTTCCCATAGACCAGTCTATAAGGGGACATTCCAATGGGTGTCTTGTAGGCAGTACGGTGAGCCCAAAGTGCATCATCTAATCGTAGGGACCAATCCTTGCGATCCGGTCTCACCGTCTTTTCTAAAATCTGTTTGATTTCCCTATTGGAGATTTCAGCTTGCCCACTTGTTTGTGGGTGGTATGGGGTACTCACTTTGTGCCTAATACCATATTTCTTCATCAAAGTTTCAAAAGGTCTATTGCAAAAGTGAGAACCACCATCACTAATAATGGCTCGAGGTGTCCCAAATCTAGAAAGTATGTTTTCTTTGAGAAACTTGAGAACCGTACGATGATCATTGGTTCTACATGGGATAGCCTCGATCCATTTAGACACATAGTCTACGGCAAGCAGAATATAGACATGTCCAAAAGATGAGGGAAATGGTCCCATGAAATCGATGCCCCAACAGTTAAAGACTTCAAGATGTTGAATTGGGGTGAGGGGCATCATATTTCGACGGGATAATCCTCCTAACTTCTGGCAGCGCTCGCATGCTTTGCAAAACTCGTGGGTATCTTTAAATAATGTGGGCCAATAAAAACCACACTGCAGAATTTTTGCAGTTGTTTTCTTGGCTGAAAAATGACCCCCACATGCTTGATCATGACAAAAGGAGATGACTGAATTGTGTTCATCATCGGGGATGCATCTCCTTATAATCTGGTCTGGGCAATATTTAAACAATAGAGGTTCATCCCAGAAAAATCTGCGCACTTCCCTTAGAAATTTACGTTTGTCTTGCGCAGTCCAATGAGTCGGCATCGCACCTGTGGAAAGATAGTTGGCTATATCAGCGTACCATGGTGGATGCATAGCAACAAAGAGTTGCTCATCAGGGAATGAGTCCTCAATAGGTGACTCATCAATGGAATTTGGTAGGACTAGGCGAGATAGATGATCTGCCACCACATTTTCTACCCCCTTCTTATCTTTGATCTCCAGGTCGAATTCTTGAAGGAGTAGGATCCATCTTAGCAAACGGGGCTTAGTATCCTTCTTAGAAAGAAGGTATTTCAGCGCCGCATGATCCGTATAAATAATAACTTTGGATCCTATTAAGTATGGCCTGAATTTGTCCAAGGCAAAGATGACAGCTAGGAGCTCTTTCTCCGTAGTTGAATAATTAACTTGGGCAGGATTCAAGGTCCTACTCGCGTAGTAGATGACATGGGGCTTTTTATCCTTCTTTTGGCCTAACACCGCCCCAATAGCAAAATCGCTCGCATCGCACATCAACTCAAAAGGAATGGACCAATCTGGTGGTTGCATGATAGGAGCGGTTGTCAACATGTCTTTTAGCTTTGAAAAAGCTAATTGACATTCGGTACTCCACTCAAATTGGTTCTCCTTTTGTAGAAGGTTGCATAAAGGCCTTGAGATGTGACTAAAGTCCTTTATAAACCTTCGATAGAAACCGGCGTGTCCCAGGAAGGACAGCACATCGCGTATGCTTTTGGGTGGTGGTAGATTGGAGATTATGTCAATTTTTGCCCGGTCTACCTCTATTCCATTGGACGAGATGATGTGTCCAAGGACTATTCCTCTTTGTACCATAAAGTGGCACTTTTCCCGGTTTAATACGAGTTGCTTTTCCTCACACCTCATTAAGACCAACTTCAAGTGCTCGAGGCACTCATCAAATGTACAACCAAAAACAGAGAAGTCATCCATGAACACCTCAAGAAACTCACCCACCATGTCTGAGAAAATACTCAACATGCATCGTTGGAATGTGGCGGGTGCATTGCATAACCCGAATGGCATCCTTCGGTAGGCGAAGGTACCAAACGGGCATGTAAATGTGGTTTTCTCTTGGTCTTCCGAAGCTATCTCAATTTGGTTGTATCCGGAATAGCCATCTAGGAAGCAATAGTAGGGATGGCCTGCCAACCTCTCCAAAATTTGGTCCATAAATGGGAGAGGGAAGTGGTCTTTCCTAGTGACCGTATTGAGCTTCCTATAATCAATGCACATACGCCAACCGGTGGTCACCCTAGTGGGTATAAGCTCGTTGTTGGCGTTTTCAATGATGGTAATACCGGATTTCTTGGGGACAACTTGGGTAGGACTCACCCATTGGCTATCTGAGATGGGGTAGATGATACCCACATCCAATAGCTTTAACACTTCGGCTTTGACAACCTCCATCATGTTTGGATTTAGCCGTCTTTGAGGTTGTCTAGTCATTTTTGCGTTTTCTTCAAGGTGTATACGGTGAGTGCAAACCGAAGGATCTATCCCTTTGAGATCCGCTATTGTCCAACCTATGGCTTCCCGGTGTTTTTTGAGTAACTCAATCAACTTGAGCTCTTGGTCTTTTTCTAGGTGGGAGGCAATGACAACTGGGAAAGTTTCCTCTTGACCCAGATATACATATTTAAGCTCGGATGGCAATGGTTTGAGGTCAAGCTTCGGTGGTTTAATGCTAGACGGTAGAGGCCTTGATGTGGTTGGTGGCAATTTTTCAAAATGGGGCTTCCACCGGCTAGTATCAACTACCGGTCTTTCTATGTTTAATGCATGCACAATCTCACTAATGATAGGGTCTTTAGAATCCATGAAGTGTGCTAAGCATGTCTCCAAACTTTCTAGTGGTTGAAGTTGGAGGAGTTCTTCTTCTTCAAAGGTTTCAAGCATGTTTACATCGAAGAACTCATCATCATCGACATCCCTATGTCTTTTGCCCAGGTGAAATACATTCACCTCTAGTGTCATGTTTCCAAAAGATAATTGCATCACCCCATTCCGGCAATTGATGATTGCGTTTGATGTGGCAAGGAATGGGCGGCCTAATATCACCGGTATTTGGGTGCTAGCATCCAAAACCGGTTGTGTGTCCAAGACTATAAAATCTACCGGGTAGTAGAATTTGTCAACTTGGACTAGAACATCCTCAACTATCCCCCTCGGTACACGGATAGATCTATCAGCGAGTTGCAATGTGGTTTTGGTGGGTTTTAATTCACCAAGACCCAATTGTTCATATACTGAGTATGGGATCAAGTTCACACTTGCCCCCAAGTCTAACAAGGCACGTTCAATCCGGTAGTCTCCAATGATACATGAGACGGTGGGACTACCGGGAGCTTTGAATTTTGGGGGAGTCTTTTGAGTGAGGATGGCACTAACTTGCTCAGTTAGGAAGGCCTTTTGCTGCACATTATATTTGCGTTTTGTTGTGCATAGGTCTTTTAGAAACTTGGCATAAGAGGGAATTTGTTTGATGACATCAAGCAAAGGGATATTGATCTTGACTTGTCTGAAAATCTCTAGAATATCTTGAGAATTTGGGAGAGATTTTGGGGCAACCAATCTCGATGGGAATGGTGCTGTGGGCTGGTAAATGCGTTCCGGTTGTTGTGGGGCTAAGTTAGATCCATTTTCATCCTCAGAACTTACCGGATCATTAGGCTCATCGGCCTTCACCGGAATAGTTTTGTCAATTTGTTTACCACTTCTAAGGGTGGTAATGGATTTAGCTTGCTCCATGTTTTGGTTGGAAAGATTAGGGATGCTTACTTCATGTACTTGCTTAGGATTGGGCTGAGGTTGGGCCGGAAAGGTCCCTTCCCTAGCATTCAAGCGTCCCTTAATCTCATCAACCGAGACTTTCAGCTCTTGGAACAATTGCTGATTTGATTCATTTATTTGCGCTTGCCCTTGCATAAACGCTCTCAAAGTATCCTCCAATGAGACTTGAGGTGGGGCCATATTTTGCATGGGTGGCCCTCTTTGGGAGTTGGTAGGATTGCCCGTTGGGGCATTCTTCCAACTGAAATTCGGGTGGTTCTTCCAACTCTCATTATATGTATTACCTACCGGTCCATTGAAGGGCCGTTGATAACCATATGTGGCATTGGCTGTCTCTTGCAACACTTCCTTAAATGCAGGAATTGTGGGACAATCTTGCGTAGCGTGTAAGTCGGTGAGACAAATCCCACATGTGGTTTCAACAGCTTCCTTGGACTTGGAAACTCCATTTTTGCTAAGTTCCATGGCCTCAACCTTCCTTGTGAGGTTGGCTATCCTTGCATTTACATCGTCTTCCTCTTTAAGGACATATATCCCTCCTTTCTCTTGAGTAGGCTTGGGGTTCTTGGGTTTATCCGAGGTGTCCCAAGATTGGGCATTTTTAGCCAACATGTCCAAGTAACTCCAAGCATCATCTGGATTTTTACTCATAAACTCGCCATTGCACATCATTTCCACAAATTGGCGCATATTAGGACTTAATCCATCATTGAAAAAATTTATAATTCGCCAACTCTCATAGCCATGATGTGGGCAAGCAAGCAAGAGTTCCTTAAATCTTTCCCAACATTGAAAGAATGATTCACCCTCTTTTGCTGAAAAATTCATTATGGCCCTTCGAAGAGTGTTTGTCTTATGAGCGGGGAAGAACTTTTTCAAGAATTCCCGGTTCATCTCAACCCATGACCCAATCGAATATGGTCTAAGAGAGTGAAGCCAATCTTTGGCTCTTTCTTTCAAGGTGAAGGGAAAAAGTTTAAGTCTGATTGTATCCCCAGAAACATTGGGATAATGCAAGGTGGCCAACACTTCTTCGAATTCTTGCAAGTGTAAGTATGGGCGGTCAGAGTCTAGCCCATGGAATTTAGGTAAAAGTTGGATTACTCCTGGTTTTATGTCAAGGGTCCCACCGTTAACTGGTAGAACTATGCAAGAAGGTGTAATTGTACGAGCAGGTTGTAGGTAATCCCGTAGTGATCTCATTGGAGGAACATTATGTACCTCATTCTCTCCTACTCCTTCCTGATTTGCGTTTGTGGTTGGAGTAGGGGGTGGAGGATTCCTTAAGGGTGTTTGCTCCATACTCCCCAAACTTTCACAATGCTCTTGATAATTCCGGACTCGTCTATGGACTGACAATGGTCCAACTAAACCACCTTCAGATTGGAGACGATTTGAATGGTTACGTTCCCAACGGGACATAAACCACTCAATCAGAAATCAAAACTAATCCTAACCTAGAAAACTGCAATCTGAAAATTCTAAAAACTAAGTTAGAAAGGTATCACCTGATGCGCTTGAACTGAAAGAAGAATTCCTACAAAACAGAAAACTTTGTTAGTTCTAAGAAAAATCAGAAAAACCTATCTACTTCTACAGCCACTGAAACTATTTGAAAACTATTATCTAATTTCCCCGGCAACGGCGCCAAAAACTTGTTCGCTCGCCTCAAGTGTAAGGCTGCGATGTAGTAATAAATCTCGGTAAGACCGAGGTCGATCCACAGGGAAAAAGTAACAGCTTCCTAATTACTTCAGCAACTCAGTTTAATAGAGCAAATTCAATTTCAATAGGATGTTTAATTAAAACAGTAACTTAATGAAAAATCAGAGATATAATGTACTAAGGCTTTCAAGGATCCACTTGTAGCAATTCTATGTCAATTCAGTCAATCCAAGTAGAGAACACAACTAGATTTGAAGTCCTATCTCTCATCTAGTTGGAAAATAAAGCATTCACACACATTCATCCAATTCAAGTTGAACTTCCAAGTTCAAGTCCATTCAATCAATGTAGAATTCAAATTCATAGCCTGCGGAGTAACAGCCATGCCTATGGACTATGGCCTGCTCAAGGATTACTATAATTCGAATCTAAACAAGCAACCTGTGATAATCTCAGAGAATTAAAAGGAATTCATGTCCGGAGCACATGAACTCAGATAAGACATCTCAAACTACCACCTATTGGACTAAAACATAAGAAAAATCCAACTTTGAATTAAAAGTACTTGAATCAAACTGAAATTAACATAGAACTGGCTACAAGCTTCACCTCTCAGCCTTAGCTGAGAGGTTTTAGCCGAGCATAGTCATGCTACAACTAAAAACTCAAAAATAAAGCATAAAACTAGAAAAACCCGAAGATAGATGTTGCAGACGCCCCACAGTCGCCTTCAGCCTCCAAACTCACGTTCCTCCTCTTCTCTGATACCTTAGGGAGAGCCCCTAGGTGGCCTTTTATAGCAATAATCCTCCCTTGCGTCGGATTCTGCGAAATCCTACGCCTTGCGCAGCAATTTTCGGAGTCCCGAATTAGAAAGGACTCATCCTTACGCAGAGCCGACCGGTCACGACCGGTCGGGCTGATTTCCAAGCATTCCAGTGAGTACAGCCGACCGATCATGACCGGTCGGACTGATTTCCATTCATCCAGCGTGTGTGCCCGACCGGTCATGACCGGTCGAGCTGATCTCCCTCTCATCCAGCGTGCATGGCCGACCGGTCATGACCGGTCGGCCTCTCTTCTTCTTGTTCCTGTGATGTGGCTGACCGGTCGGACTTTGTTCCCACCTTGTCCAATGTATATAGCCGACCGGTCATGACCGGTCGGGCTCCAATGTAATGTGGTCAGCCTTCATGGCCGACCGGTCATGACCGGTCGGCCTGTCTTCCATTTGATTCTTCTTCTCTTCTTTTTCTCCTTTTTCTTCTTCTCTTTCTTCTCTTTGCTTTCTCCTTTCTTTGGTCTTCTTTCATCTTCATCCAAAAGCTTCAATTGCATTCTTTTGTCTCGTAATTGAATGAAGTCCGCTCTCATTCCTATGATCACAAAACACATGTTAAGTAGGCTTTTAAACCAGAAAAATCATGCAAACCATGTAGTGTAATGGGCAATGCAATGTATAAATTGGAGGTTCAACAGAGAGAAGAAAAGAAAGAAGAAACAATACGAAAACTAGGTCCGACCGGTCAAGACCGGTCTAGACCGGTCGGCTGCACTCCCTGGACACCTGCCAGACAGGTCTAGACCGGTCAGCCAGCCCTGTCCGACCGGTCTTGACCGGTCGGCCATGTAATTTCAGTCTTCTAGATTTCAGGCAGCAAGCTATTCCCATTTTTAGTTTTTCAGACCAGTTTTTTGGGCCCATCTTGATGATATTTGGAAATCCAACACATCCATGTCGAAGAGAAGCTCGACGCCGAACTAACCCAAGTGGTTTCGTGTCGATCGGAGCTATGGATTGATCATGGTGGCTAAAACAATACGAACTGTCCAGAAAGTTTCAGATTTCGCTGTTCCACTCTGGGCCGGTCCAGGTGACCCATCATTGATGATATGAAGAATCTACTTTGACCATCTTCTAGACCACATCCATATATTAATAACCACAAAGTTTCAGATCAAAAGGATGTGTGGTTTGATCGTACCGGTTGAAGAAAGATGGACCATCCAGAAAGATCCAACTGCGAGAGTTTATAAAAGCCTTAAGTATTCTAATTTTCGTACCATATTCTGGGATTGTTTTAGACAATCTAATCCATCTATCATATAGAGGATGAAGTTTTCTACCAATATTCAAAATTTGGGATCAATCCGACATCTGTACACTCCGGAGCGTTGAAAGCAAGATGACTGGTTCTGAAGGTACCCGAAGTGCACGATTTTGAGAGGCGGTCGGTGATCTGATTTTTGGGCCCATTCAGAAGATAATCTTGGAAATCTAAATCATCTATGAGGAAGATCACATTACAAGGAAGCTACAAATCAAATTTAAAGGCAATCCGACCATTGGTTAAGCCGTACCAAGCGAAACAAATTCTGCTATGTTGCTGTACTGTTGCTGTACTATAAAAGGAGGTGCTCTTTTCTATTCCAAATCAAGCAAGGACGTGGGAAGCAAGGAGTTCAAGTCCTAGGAGGCTACTTAGCCTCCTACAGCTACTTTTTTCTTCCTTTTCTTAGTTCTAGTTCTAGTTTTAATATGTTTTTCCTTAGCTAACCTCTTAGCTAGAGCTAGAGGTGAAATTTGTAGTTGGTTTCAATGCTTTAATTCTTTTATTTCAAGTACTCCTTTCTTAATTTTGGATTTTGAACTTCTAGTTTGAATAAAGTTTGGTTTTTTAGAAGTTTGGTGAGAGTTTATGTGCTCCGGACATGAATTCCTTGCAATTCTCTGAAATTACCATGATTGGGTTGTTTAAATTCGAATTGTAGTAACCCTTGAGCATGCCATAGTCCATAGGCATGGCTGTTACTCCGAAGGCTACAAGTTCAAGTTCTGTGCTCTATTAGAACTAGAAATCTGATTTCCAGATTTAAGTGGGATTATTTGTGCTTGAATGTTATATCTTCCAATTAGATGAGAGATAGGACTTTGATTCTAATTGTGTTGTACTTGGATGAATGGATTGGCATTGGACTACTACAATTGGATCCTTGATGCTCTAGTTCTTTTTATTTTCAGATTTTCCTATTTCATGTGAAAAACTACTTTCTTAAACTTCTTAGATTCTAGTTATTAGAGTACTTGAAATTGTTTACCTCTTTCCCTGTGGATCGACCTCGGTCTTACCGAGATTTATTACTACATCGCAGCCTTACACTTGAGGCAAGCGAACAGCGCACACACCCCCTCTTCTTTTTTGAAAGGAAGGGAGATCGTCCAGGAGTGCGGAACGACGAGTGTCCACAAAATGGCGACTCTGCTGGGGAAATGCTAGTCCCACTAGTCATGATCCAACTTGCAAACAGAATCCCTCCTATACTTGAAAGTCATTAGTCCTCATACAATCTCATCTACATAGCATTCTACCCAAAAAACAAAAAAATAGAAAATCCTAAAACCCAAAAAAGAGTAGAATATATTCCTCACCATTACGCCTCCTCGGACTTAACGTCTTTGGAAACAACTTTCCTTCCGCAGCATAATCCGTACTTGGGCTTAACAAGCCATGTTCGACCACGAAGAGGAAACTCACCTCTTCCCCACCCTCGAGATGGCCGAAGCGCAACCTCCAGTGCAACAACCAATTGAGAATACGCCAATCATGCAAGAATTGACGCAAAGAATGAGAGCAATGTAAGAAATGCTCTTGCAATTCATGCAAGCACAAGCTATCGCAACAGCCAACAACCAGGCTAGCACAGTTCAGCAATCTCAGCAGCAATGTCGAGTCCCTCTGGCCTCCAGTTCGAATCAAGCACAACCATCGGAGTCTGCCTAGGACTACCGACAACAGCCATCTCAGCCCTTCGCTATGGGGCATCCTCCTCAGTACCTTTCTGCGACAACAAGACCGTCTCAGAGTATTCCCGTCGCAGGGACTTCTAGTCAACTTCCAATCAATCTTACAAGCAACAATCTCAGTAGATTCCAGCATGTCCCCGCCAATGGGACTCCTTTTCTTTCTCAGCATGTCCCCGCTGATAGGACTTTTACTCAATTTCAGCACATCCCCGCCGATGGGATTTCAATTCAATTTCCAGCAGCAGGGACAGCACTGGCGAATGCCCATAATGGGGGTCAGTGCCAAGCCCATATCAATTAGCAGACAGTGGCGAATACCCAACAAGGGGGTCACTTCCCAGCATCTCAGCCTCCTACAAACAGGAGCACTTTTCAATTCCAGCACATCCCTGCCGATGAGATTCTAGTTAATTTTCAGCAATCTTCAATTCAGCAAACTCCAGTTAATTTCCAGCAATCTTCAATTCAGCAAACTCCAGTTAATTTCCAGTAAGTTCCAGTTCAACCTTCAGTATAGTCTCCAGTTCAATTACAGTAATTTCAAGCACAAGTTCATTAGAATCCAGTTCAATCATCAAATCAATTTTAGCAACCTAGTGGTTGCTTTCCAGCAAGCCCATAGGGTCGAAGACATTGACCACTATGCCGAAGAAGAATGTGCCTTACTCCGAGAGGCACCAGTCGCTCGAACAGATCATGCAGGACTGGACGAGTTACGGGAGCAGTTCTAGATCTTGCAGAATCAGCTTCAGCGACAACAAGGAATCAATCTACCTTCGATCAAGTTCAGAGACTTGTGTCCTTTTCCAAATGCTCAGATACCTCAAAACTTTGAGGTACCAAAATTCAAAAGATATGGCGAAGTGGTTGTCCCACAGCACATCTCAAGGCTTTCTGTGGAGAGCTGAGTACAGTCTTAGGAAATGAAGGGGCCCTCATTCGCTTATTCCAAAAATCTCTGAAGGGCGACGCCCTAAATTGGTACACATCATTGGACTGTCATCGCATTAGGACTTGGGAACAACTTTTCCAGGCTTTCGTCGACAGATTCGCATACAATCTCAATATGGCACCCAGAAGAGCCGACCTCGCAGCTCTCAGGCAAAGGAGTGATGAAACGATATCAGCTTATGTGGGATGTTGGCGAGCCATGGCAGCCAGAATGCGGACACCTATCGACGACGAAGAACAAATCTCCATGATTGTTCATTCAACATATCCTGGCATATTTGGATATCTCATCTCGCATTCATATGTGAATTTCTCATAGTTGATCCGTGCTGGAGAGCAAGTCGAAGCAGGAATCCGCGCAAGGATAATCTCCCCATGGCCTCATCAGGTCACTCCAGTTAAAAGAAACAGAGTGGAAGGAAGACCTATCGGACATGGGAATGGAAACCGCAGCGGTTCTCCTCCTCGCCCGACAGAGGTAAACAACATCACCGCCACTGCTCAAGGGAACCAATACGCTCCCCCATAGGGACGCCAACAATATCAACAGAATCAGGCCCAGCATCAACCTCAGAGGTATCAGCCACAACTAAATCCCCAACCACAGCCACAACCACCTCTACAACAGCAACAGTTTAGGGGAAATGGCCAATACTCATATCAGAATAGGCAGAATTACAGGGAGCTTAGGAAATTCACTCTTCTCACTCAGCCACTCAGTCAAGTCATGGCTATGCTGGTACAGAAGTAGTTACTCACTCTGATGGCACCTAGGCCTCCTCCTCATCCTCTGCCTCCGAACTACGGAGAAAATGAGTATTGTGCTTACCATCAAGGGCGTGGTCACACCACTGAGCAGTGCATGACTCTGAAGAATGCCATACAAGACCTGATTGATGACCGCAAGATCGTCATCTCGGTCCCTGGAACTCCTCCAGTAGCTTCTACTAACATCCTTCAGAATCCTTTGCCTCAGCATCCGATGGACCCCAGTTCAACTCGTGGCCCTGCCGTCAACAGCATAGAAGAAGGAGAGTGTCTCGATCACTTCTTCTCCCCTATCCAGTCCATTCATGCTTACACTTATAGGCCAACAAGTTCCCCTCCGATCTTGCAAGGGGCAAACCCCTTTTCTCCTTCAGTCTCCGAGCCATTAGTACTCGAAGGAGCACCTCCATATAATGCTCCAGTTGTTCAAAGGGCACCTTACAGCCATTCATGTTGGGAGCCAGTCGTCCTGGAAGGAGTACAGTCGTGCATCAAGCCCGCATATGAACCTGTCGTTCTGCAAGGGGTAATCTCAATTCAGGAACAATCCAATCCGCAATGGAGGAATTATATTCATCAACAGCAAGAACCCATTGTCTTGGAAGGGGCCCCTCCGATCAAGCCAGTCACACTACAAGGGGCAAGTCCTGGAGACGTGTCAATCACACTACGACAGCTGGGCCGAACAGAGAAACCCCTCGCCATATCAAGAAGACCAGCATTCATCCCATGGGAGCCTCCCGCTCCAGGAACGATCAAGCCAAGACCATGACCTTATGTGATCTATGAAGACAAGCCTCGATATTATCCCTTCAGCACAGGCAACAATGTAGTCCTTAAGGCAAAAGCTCCATATGAGGAAGATCTGATATCCACACCAGCACCGTTGCAAGAACCAGTGGTCTTACAAGGCAAGGGAGAGGAAAATTATAAAGAGGTCCCGTGGCACTATCCAGAATGTGCAGAGGTAGGAAACATGAATCCCAATGGGCGTTGCATCCGAAGAGATAATTAGAACAGAGGAGATCCCAAAAGCGCCCTCTCTGGCCTTGGCAACAAAAATGAAGCCGCATATGATGTGGCGACTCAGCTCAAGTCAATCCCTGCTCAAATCTCAGTATGGGAACTACTCTACACATCGCGCATACACTGAGAAATGTTTGCCAAAACCCTGAGCGATGCTCATGTCTCCTCCGATACAGCACCAGAAATGATAACATTGATGATCGGACAGCTCCTGGCTTCGCGCGCCATCACCTTCACTGATAATGAGTTGTTGTTCGCTCACCTCAAGTGCAAGGCTACGATGTAGTAATAATCTCGGTAAGACGGAGGT
Source organism: Liriodendron chinense (assembly GCA_003013855.2). Taxonomy (NCBI): domain Eukaryota; kingdom Viridiplantae; phylum Streptophyta; class Magnoliopsida; order Magnoliales; family Magnoliaceae; genus Liriodendron; species Liriodendron chinense. The sequence continues at coordinate 552,343 of ML058516.1, forward strand.
CGATCCACAGGGAAGGAAGTAAACAATTCAAACTATCCTAATAACTGGAATCTTAAGAGGTTTGTGAAATTGATTTTGAACATAAAATAGAAAATCTGATAATGAAAAGATAACTAAAGCATCAAGGATCCACTTATAGCTCTCCTCAGATGCATAATTCACTATGGTTTCTCACTTTCTCAACTAGAATCGAAATTAAGTCATATCTAGCCAGATGATAGAGTGGTTATATCATCAAATTAATCTGTCATATGTGTTGTTCATCAACATGATTCCCTCAATTCAAGTTAGGACTTGAGCATACTCAATTGCATAGGTCAATCCTAATTCTAATAGATTAAGATCATAACCATAATAATAATTAAACCTTGTTACAAGACTTGACTATATTATGATTTGAACTTCATTTAAATCATATGAACAATCAACACAATATTTAGATTTTAGAACAAAAAGGTAGAACTTTGGTTTGAAGTCCCCACATGATGATCCAAGTCTAGAGCATATTGAATCCGATTCCTCGGAGTGTACAGGTCTAGAACCATGCAAAACAATTAAGAACTAAAGCAATTCTTCCAAAAATCCATGAGCCATCATAAGATTAAGAAAAACTATTGAGAACTTTATTCAAACTTCTAAAAACCATTGTTCTTCAATAAATCCAACTTGAAACCAATAAAACGAATTAAAACAATAGGTAAACTATAAGTTTCACCTCTTAGCTCTAGCTAAGAGGTTAGTTAATGAAAAGCATATTAAAAACAAAACTAGAACTAAGAAAAGGAAGAAAAACTAGCTGGAGGAGGCTAGGAAGCCTCCGATGACTTGAACTCCTTGCTCCCCACGTCCTTGCTTGCCCTGGAATAGAAGAGAGCAACTCCTTTTATAATACAACAAGAGTAACGCAACATAACAGATTTTATTCCGCTTTCTACGGCTTAACCAATGGTCGGATTGCCCTCAAATTTGATTTGTAGCTTCCTTGTAATGTGATCTTCCTCATAGATGATTTAGATTTCCAAGATTATCTTCTGAATGGGCCCACCAATCAGATCAGTGACCGCCTCTCAAAATCGCGCAATTTGGGTACCTTTAGAACCAGTCATCGTGCTTTCAACGCTACAGAGTGTACAGAGGTCGGATTGATCTCAAATTTTGAACATTGGTAGAAAACGTCATCCTCTACATGATAGATGGATTAGATTGTCCAAAACGATTCTAGAATTAGGTGGGAAAATTAGAACACTCAGGCCTTTTATAAAATCTGCGCAGTTGGATCTTTCTGGATGGTCCATTTTTCTTCAACTGGTACTATCAAACCACACATCCTTTTGATCTAAAACTTTGTGGTTATTCATATTTGTATATGGTTTAGAAGATGGTCAAAGTATATTCTTCATATCATCAATGATGGGCCACCTGGACCGGCCCAGAGTGGAGTAGGCGGAATCTGGAACTTTCTGGACAGTTCGTATTGTTTTGGCCACCACGGGCAATCCGTAGCTCCGATCGACATGAAACCGCTTGGGTTATTTCGGCATCGAGCTCCTCTTCGACATGGATGTGTTAGATTCCAAATACCATAAAGATGGCTCTCTAAAACTAGGCCGAAAATCCAAAAATAGAAATAACCTGCTGTTTGAAATCTGAAACTCTGAAATTGCATGGCCGACGGGTCTTGACCGGTCGGACAGGGCTGGCTGACCGGTCTAGCCTGTCTGTTAAGTGTCTAGGGAGTGCAGCCGACCGGTCTTGACCTGTCGGACCCATTTTCTGCATTCTTTCTTCTTTCTTTTCTTTTCACCTTCCTCTCTCTTTGCTTTCTTCTTTCTTTGGCCCACCTTGGGTCTTCATCCAAGACTCCTAAATGTGCCATTTTGGTCATCAATTGGGCAAAGCCACTCTCATTCCTACAATAAAAAAACATGAATTAGATGAGTCTTTTAAACATGCAAACCATGCATATAATGTGATGTAACGGGTTAGATCATGTATAAATTGGAGGCTCAACAGTTGCCACCAGAAGGGCGCAATCATGGGCAATCCCTCAACATAACCTTACAATATAAAGACCTCTATGTCCCGCTGGTCCTTATCAATAACGGCTCAAGCTTGAATGTCTGCCCGCTCAAGATCGCGAAACACTTAGGAATCAGTCCCTCCTCATTCCGGCCCAACACCATATATGTTAGAGCATTCGACAACACCCACCGATCAGTGGAAGGGGAGGACGACATAGAGGTATAGATAGGTCCGGAAATGTCACGCCTTGAAATTCGAGACTCGAGTACAACCACTCAAGGCCCGAGCTTCAGAGTGCGAATTTAATCCAAATATAACCTTTAGAGAAATTTCATTCCACATACCACAATAATACCAAACTAAAGTACTTTATTAACCATAAATTAAATCTCAAATGAAAATTAAATCAAACAACTACATCTACTCTGCAAAATATTCAAAACTACTAAAGTCTGTTTTCAATCATCTTCCAAAAGAAATAAATTCAACACCTAAGCTAGGATAATTCTTCTAGTAAAAGAAGTCGTCCAGATATTCTGCTTCAACCGCTCCTCCTTCCTGATATCCTGCAGGAACTGTGGTAATTTTGGTGAGCTAAAGCCCAGTGAGGTCATTTTCATCACAGGTAATATTCCAGTTAATAAGATGTTAGATGTGAAATACCGACAGCTAGAATCATACGAATATACAAGGCTATGGTGATGATTAACACACTTTATGTCTTATTATGAATGAAACATGATTATCATGATGTTATGTATGTTATGATACGTGTGAGAGCAACAAACGTCTAGGAACTCGTTGCCACTGAACATTAGGAACCTGTCGCAAATCAATCATGCTCACCTAACCGGTACAATGAGGTGGCAAATCAACCATGCACGCCAGTGGGCAAATCAACCATGCACCACTGATGCAACCGAGCAAATCAACCATGCTCAATAAGTGAAACGACCAGAACTCGCTGCCACTTCTACACTATTCTAGTGTTCATGTTGAGCACTTCTAATAAAAGGATCATACTATAATCCTTACGGATCGTTTAATATTAATTTATTCATTATTTAAGTTATTTAATTACTTAACTATTAAATTAAACTATTAATTAAATTATCTCTGAAATCTAAAGCAACTAAAGTCATGTTTTAACTACTGTAAAACCAGGGTTATTACATTCTACCCTCCTAAAAGAAAATTTTCGTCCTCGAAATTAAACATACCTCAAAATAATTTTGGGTATTTTTCTCGAATTTCATCTTCACGCTCCCAAGAAGCTTCTTCGACTTCGTGATTACTCCACTATACTTTAACAAGTGTTATCGTTTTGGTACGGAGTACTTGTTCCTTTCTATCCAGAATTTTAACTGGCTTCTCAATGTATGTAGTATCTTCTCGAATTTCCAAAGGCTGTCAATCGATGACGTGGGAGACATCTCGTTCATACTTTCGCAACATGGAAACATGAAAAACATTATGAATACTCGATAAGTAAGGAAATAAGGCCAGTTTGTATGCCACAGCGCCAACTTTAGCTAATACTTCAAATGGGCCAATATATCTTGGAGCTAACTTTCCCTTTTTCCCAAATCGCATGACTCCTTTCATCGGAGAAACTTTCAAAAATACATGATCGCCCACGAAGAATTCCAATTCCTTCCTTCGGTTATCTACATAACTCTTCTGTCGGCTTTGGACGACACGGATACGTTCCTTTATAACTGCAATCTTTTCAGAAGTCTGTTGTACAAGTTCAGGTCCTAATAAAGCTTTCTCGCCCACCTCTGTCCAACAGCTAGGGGACCTACAAGGTCTACCATAAAGTGCTTCGAAAGGTGCCATTCCGATAGTCGACTGATAACTATTATTGTATGCAAACTCTATCAGAGGAAGATGGTCGTCCCAATTACCCTTGAAATCGATAACACAACACCTGAGCATATCTTCTAATATCTGATTCACTCTTTCTGTCTGGCCATCAATCTGCGGATGAAATGCAATACTATAATCCAGTTTCGTTCCCAATGCTGCTTGAAGACCTTTCCAGAATCGAGAAACAAATCTAGGGTCACGATCAGAAACAATCGAAACAGGCACCCCATGAAATCTCACAATCTCCTTGATGTACAACTTGCTCAGCTCTTCTAAGGAGTTATTCATTCGCACCGGTAGAAAATGAGCTGACTTAGTTAGCCTGTCTACAATTACCCACACAGCATCATGATTTTTCCCCGACCTGGGCAGAGCCATAACAAAATCCATGGATATACGTTCCCATTTCCATTCTGCGATTTCTAATGGTTGTAGTAGTCCAGAAGGTCTCTGGTGTTCAGCTTTAACCTGTTGACAGGTGAAACACTTGGATACAAAATTTACGATCTCCTTCTTCATGTTATTCCACCAATATGTCCTGCGAACGTCGCGATACATCTTCGTACTTCCAGGATGTATTGTCAACTTTGATCTATGGGCTTCTTCCAAAATTTCTTTCTTTAGTTCTTCCACGTCAGGCACGCACACTCTTCCTCGATACCTGATTGCTCCATCTGCCCCCACTTTCCATTCAACTGCTGCATCGGCGGCTACAATTGAAATTCGATCCTGGAGCCACGTGTCCTGCTTTTAGGCGTCTATGATTCGGGTTACCAATGTTGGCTGGATCGTCAAGTTTCCAAGGAAAGCCATGGTGCTATTTTCCCATTGTTGGATCTCGTAATCCTTAATATTTTCTAACAATTTCCATTCTTGCATGGCGAGGGTTGCGGTAAGTAATTGTTTCTTCCTACTCAAAGCATCGGCCACGACATTTGCCTTGCCCGGATGGTAATAGATGTCGAAGTAATAGTCCTTTAAAAATTCCAGCCACCTTCTCTGCCGCATGTTCAGCTCCTTTTGGTCAAATAGATACTTTAGACTCTTATGATCGGTGTATAGTTCAAACTGCTCTCCATACAAATAATGTCTCCTTATTTTCAGAGCGAAGACAACTGCAGCTAGCTCCAAATCGTGAGTAGGGTAATTTTGCTCATGTTTCTTCAACTGCCTGGAGCCGTAAGCGATCACCCTTCCATTCTGTGTAAGAATACATCCTAACCCTTGGTGAGAGGCATCCGTGTAGACGACAAACTTTTCTCCCTCCGCTGGAATCGTTAATATCGGTGCCGACGTTAAATGCCTCTTAAGCCTCGTAAATGTTAATTCGCAACTGTCGTCCCATGTAAAGGTCTTACTCTTCCCCGTTAGACTGGTTAACGGTCTCGCAATTTTAGAGAACCCGTCGATAAACCTCCTGTAATAGCCTGTCAAACCCAGGAAACTTCGCACTTCAGATGCATTTGTGGGTTGTTCCCAGTTAATCACAGCTTCGATCTTTGTCGGGTCTACTGAGATTCCCTTTTTCGACACAACATGCCCCAGAAATTTTACTTCCTTCTTCCAAAACTCACACTTTTTGAGTTTTGCATAGAGTTGGTTATTCTTAAGGATTTGTAACATAGTCCTAAGGTGTTCCTCGTGTTCCTCATAGGTCTTGGAGTAGATGAGGATATCGTCAATGAAAACAATGACGCACTGATCGAGGTAAGGCTTGAACACCCTATTCATTAAGTCCATAAATACCGCCGGAGCATTCGTGAGCCCGAAGGGCATAACCAGGAACTCATAGTGGCCGTAATGTGTCCTGAAGGCGGTTTTTGGTATGTCTGGATCCTTGATTCTTAACTGATGGTACCCTGACCTCAAATCTATTTTGGAGAAGTATCGAGCTCCCCTTAATTGAACGAACAGGTCATCGATACGAGCCAGAGGGTATTTATTTTTAATTGTGGCCTTGTTAAGCTGACGATAGTCAATGCATAGCCTCATCGAGCCGTCCTTCTTCTTCACAAATAGGACCGGAGCTCCCCAAGGTGATGTGCTGTGCCTTATAAATCCTTGATCCAGCAGTTCTTGTATCTGCTTCTTTAGCTCTCTTAATTCCAATGGGGCCATGCAGTATGCTGCTCTATAAATCGGGGCGGTCCCTGGTACCAATTCGATGGAAAAGTCCACTTCTCTCCAAGGGGGCAATCCAGGGATTTCTTGGAACACGTTAGGAAATTCGTTAACTATGTGTATTTGTTCAGTATGGTTTTCCTGATCTTCAGTCTCGGATAGTGCTGCCACGCTTATTATTGAATCTACATGTTTGCCCCCATGAAATGTGATGACTGGTTGATTTGGGATGGAGAAGGTCACTGTCTTTTCGTAACAGTCTAAGGTGGCGTGATGTGCGGCTAACCAATCCATTCCCAGGATAATTTCGAATCCCGTCATATCCATGACGATTAGGTTTGCTGGCAGACAAGCCTCGCCTATCAAGATGGGACAGTCCTTACATATTCGATTTAACACTACCGATCTACTAATGGGTGTGGCAATAGTGAGATTCCTATCCATGTTCTCGCTAACCAATTCCAAAGAAGTGGCCAGGGATGCAGAAATAAATGAGTGTGTAGCCCCCTATCAAATAAAGCTTTGGCAGGTGTTGTGAATATAAAAAGCGTACCTTCGACTACTGTCCCATTTGCGTTATGATCAGGTGGGGCATCTGTGATTGCGTAGCACTGTGCTGCTGCTTCTTCAGGAACTGGTTCTTCTTCGGGTGGCATTTCTTCATGTTCTTGTGTTATTTCAGGCTCCCCTGCTGGCGAGGCTACTGCGTAAACTCGCCCCTGAGCTTGCTGTCTTGAAGGTTGGTTACCAGGCCTCGTAATAGAGAAAGGTTGTGTTTGTTGTGGCCTTTGAGAGTATTGTGGAGGCCTCTGGTGTTGCACATGTGGTCGATGTTGTGGTTGTGCATATTGGGGTGGTGGACCGCGTGTCTGGGACACCGGGCGAGATGGCCCCTGGACCAATAGAGGGCATGATGATCGCGTGTGCCCCACTTCGCTACAATTATAACATCTCCCTTGGAATTGATTGCTGCTCGATGGAGGTGGGGGTGCAGAACTACTCATCATTCTTTGTCTCTTATCTGAATTTTGGGGTAGTGCAGAAGATGACGCCTTGTTTTTCGACCCCGTGTCGGACTTTTTCTGATCCCGATCCTTCCAAAACTCCTCAAAGTCTCTCTCCACCACCAAGGCCTTATTAAAGACCTCCATGTAAGTCATCAGTTCGAAGGCCCGCACTCTACTGCGTATCGGTGATTTGAGGCCGTTCTCAAATTTTCGGGCCTTATCCTCTTCCTCACGTACCATAGAAGTGGCATACCTTGCTAACTCCGTAAACTTGGCTTCATACTGTCTGATGAAAAGTTTTCCTTGCTCCAATCTCATGAATTCCACTATCTTCTGATCTCGCATAGTCTTTGGAAAGTATTATTTATTAAATTTATCGCAGAAGGAGTCCCAGGTCCACACAGTGCCTGGGGCAACTGATCTCACCATGGATTTTCACCAATGGTATGCTTCTCCTTCAAGTACAAAGGTGGCTAAGGTCACCTTCTCCTCGTCTCTGCATCCCATTCCCTCAAAGAGTTTCTCTATTTCGTTTCGCCAGTGTTCAGCTTCATTCGAGTTGGGCGATCTGTTGAATGAGGGGGGTCGTAACCGCTTGAATCTTTTCAGTAACCCACCTGAATTTCCGTGAGTGGTTGGAGGGGGCATCGGATTATGCTGATTATTCTGAAGTCCAATTACGCTGACCACAGTCCCCAACACTTTCATCATTTCTTGTAGCAGCTGGTTTTGTTCGGCCAACCCAGGAATTGCCGTCGTCGTATTGTTAGGAGCGGGTGGGGTGGAGGGCGTCCCATTTTGCTCGCTATGTGTCGTCATGATAAATCTACGAGTCCAGTAGAATCATAAGTTAATACTTAACGGGGTTGGTGTCATCAAATGACTAGATTATTCACCTTCATCTAAACCTAACCCATAACCCTAGGCACTGGAATCACGAAATTCTCTCTGATACCAAGCTGTCACGCCCTGAAATCCGAGACTCGAGTACAACCACTCAAGGCCCGAGTTTCAGAGTGCGAATTTAATCTAAATATAACCTTTAGAGAAATTTCATTCCACATACCACAATAATACCAAACTAAAGTACTTTATTAACCATAAATTAAATCTCAAATGGAAATTAAATCAAACAACTACATCTACTCTGCAAAATATTCAAAACTACTAAAGTCTGTTTTCAATCATCTTCCAAAAGAAATAAATTCAACACCTAAGTTAGGATAATTCTTCTAGTAAAAGTAGTCGTCCAGATATTCTGCTTTAACCGCTCCTCCTTCTTCCTGATATCCTGCAGGAATTGTGGTAATTTTGGTGAGCTAAAGCCCAGTGAGGTCATTTCCATCACAGGTAATATTCCAGTTAATAAGATGTTAGATGTGAAATACCGACAGCTAGAATCATACAAATATACAAGGCTATGGTGATGATTAACACACTTTATGTCTTATTATGAATGAAACATGATTATCATGATGTTATGTATGTTATGATACGTGTGAGAGCAACAAACGTCTAGGAACTCGTTGCCACTGAACATTAGGAACCTGTCCCAAATCAACCATGCTCACCTAACCGGTACAACGAGGCGGCAAATCAACCATGCACGCCAGTGGGCAAATCAACCATGCACCACTGATCCAACCGAGCAAATCAACTATGCTCAATAAGTGAAACGACCAGAACTCGCTGCCACTTCTACACTATTCTAGTGTTCATGTTGAGCACTTCTAATAAAAGGATCATACTATATAATCCTTACGGATCGTTTAATATTAATTTATTCATTATTTAAGTTATTTAATTACTTAACTATTAAATTAAACTATTAATTAAATTATCTCTGAAATCTAAAACAACTAAAGTCATGTTTTAACTACTGTAAAACCAGGGTTATTACAGGAAATCTCCACCATCATATTCCAAATCCTGAATATATCAGCCTCTTTCAACATGTTGCTCGGACTGCCTTGGCTACATAAGGTTGGAGCTGTGCCATCAACCTTGCATCAACGGGTGAAATACATCTATGGAAATCAAGTGATCTCTATCCATGCAGAGAAGGATCTCATCATTCCTTCCAATGCTGCTGCTACTGAACCAGATATCCCTGTCATCGACATCCAGCACTCTGAAGAAGATGTCCCATTTCATAGTTTCGAATTCGAAACTGTGAACGCCATCACCAATCCGGAACCGATAAGTGTTGATCGTGTCTTTCCACCAGCAGAACGTCTGAGCCTCAAGTATCGGATGAAGAATCATTTCAAGTCTAAAAAGATGCCGCTAATATATAATCAACGCAAATGGGAACTCGGGTACAGGGCAATCTTCATGGACAAAAGAAAGAAGAAATTTCGGTGCTCACCCATTCAATTCATTAAGTCAGGAGAACCTTGCAAAGATCCAAGAGGGAATCAACCGATTGCACTACACAAAGGCCTCCCAATGAGCCTAGCTTGGGCCACGTGATCCCCCATTCGATGGGACCAAATTCTCGAACCATCTAAGCTTCGGAAGAAGAAGGAAAGGATGAAGACGAAGAAGAAAGTCAAATACAACAGCTTTAGGACCAGGGGCACAACCTGCCCACTTCAACTCCAGGCAACCAGGGGCACAACCTGCCCACTTCAATTTCAGCCAGCCAGGGGCACAACTTGCCCATCTAAGCAGCAATCAACAAGGGGCACGACCCGCCCATCTTTGCAGAACCAACATCATCAACCACCAGCTTGAGGCAGAAGCAGCCCATCTATTGGACCAAAAAGGGAAATGGCTAGCCCTAGATTGGTCCGATGTCCAGATTTCGAACTTGTGTCTCGCTGAGGAACCAGACGAACTGCAATGCGAGGTAAGTAATCCGGGAGGGACTGAGTACGACTTAGATCTCGAACCCAACCAGAGAGAAATCATGGTCATTGGGCCAGACTGTGATTCTTCGCCCAAATCAACCACCACCTCTTCAAGGGAAGGAGTGTGGGGTCCTGAATGGTCATCTGTTCCCCTAACTTTTAAATCAGCCAGAGAGTCATCTGAAGGCTGACTTCCAAGAAAAACATCGATTTAAACAGCGAGCGGAGCTTTGGGACAAGCCGGGATCAATCATGGTCTACAATGCCCGCTTGTTCAAGGTCCCGTGAATTTCAAAAATTCAAAAAAATCAAAAACTTTCCAAAGCCAAAAACATCTAGCATTTCAAAATGTGCCGAGTTTGTCTAAAGAGTCGCATGAGTTTGAAGTCGAATCATATGATTTTGACATCGAATTAGACTTCGAGCTCATGGGTCTGGACGAAGCTCGGGATGATGAAGATGATGACCCGGCTCCCAAACTAGAGGATCTCCTCAAAAAGTTCGAATCCAAAGCCAATGTTGTAGCCGATGATTTTGAGATAGTAAACTTGGGGACACCTGAGATCCATAGGGAAGTACGCATTGGAAAATCATCGCCACCAGAAATGAAGCAGAGAATGATAGAGTTCCTAGCTCCAAGATTGTCCAACTTCGCGTTCTCATATGAAGACATGCTGAGCTCATTGTACACCATCTGCCAACCAAGCCGGATATGAAGCCAGTAAAGCAGAAACTTCGAAGAATGAAGCCAGCAAAGCAGAAACTTTGAAGAATGAAGCCAGAATGGGCCTTGAAAGTTCGAGATGAAGTCATCAAGCAATACAATGCGGGATTCTTGGTAGTCTCCAACTAACCTGAATGGCTCGCCAACATCATACCAGTACCGAAGAAGGATGGCAAGGTTCGAATGTGCATCGACTTCCGCGATCTTAACAAAGCCAGTCCTAAAGATGACTTCCCTTTGCCACATATCGACACTCTGGTCGACAATACTGTCGGATATAAGATCTTCTCATTCATGGACGGATTTTCTGGTTACAATCAAATCAAGATGGCCGTCGAAGATCGCGAGAAGACATCGTTTATCACTCCCAAGGGAACCTTCTGTTACAAGGTAATGCCGTTCGGTCTGAAGAACGCAGGAGCAACATATCAGCGAGCAATGACAGCATTATTTCACGACATGATGTGCAAAGAGCTTAAAGTATATGTGGACGATATGATCGTCAAATCTCGCACAATTGAAGGATACTTTGAAGATCTGAAGAAGTTATTCAACAGATTAGAAAAGTACAAGCTCCGCCTCAACCCTCAGAAATGTGTCTTCGGTGCATTGGGAGGCAAACTCCTTGGCTTTATGGTGAGCGAGGATGGCATCAGGGTCGACAAAACCAAAACCAGAGTAATCATCGAGATGCCCCCTCCTAGAACAGAGAAAGAAATCCGTGGCTTCCTCGGTAGAATTCAATACATCAGTCGCTTCATCGCACAGCTCACACCTATCTGTGAACCCATATTCAAGCTCCTTCGGAAGAACGTTCCAAAAGAATGGAATGACGATTGCCAAGTTGCCTTTGACCGCATCAAGAAGTATCTCATGAATCCTCCAGTTCTAATACCACCTACTCCCGGACAACTACTATTGTTATACATCTCGGTAGCAGCAGAAGCCATTGGCTGTGTTCTCGGCCAGCACGACGAGACCGGGAAGAAGGAACAAGCAATATATTATTTGAGCTGAAAGTTCACCGACTACGAGACCAGGTATTCTCCAATCGAAAAGACTTGCCTCGCCTTAATCTTGGCAACTCAGCGACTCCATCAATACATGATTGCGTTCCCTATTCTCCTCCTCACTCACATGGATCCGCTCAAGTACTTGTTCGAGAAACCAGCACTCACTGGAATGATAGCTAAATGGCAGCTACTACTATCTGAATTCAACATCACCTATGTCACTCAGAAGGCAATCAAGGGGCAGGCTCTCGCCGATCATCTTGCCGCTCACTCTCTCCTGAATTATCAACCGCTCAAGACATTCTTCCCTGATGAAGATCTCCTGCTTATCGAAGGTGAAGAAAAGAAGAAGAAAGATGAGTGGACGTTATTCTTTGACGGTGCAGTAAATTCTAAAGGGAGTGGTATCGGAGCAATCCTCTACTCTCCAGATGATGTCCCTATTCCTATCATAAGGCGCATATCATTCGAGTGCACCAACAACATGGCAGAGTATGAAGCATGTATCGCTGGCCTAAGGGAAGCCATAATCTTGGGCGTCAAGAAGCTACGAGTATTTGGAGACTCACAGCTTATCATCAATCAGACCAATGGTGAGTGGAAAACCAAGGATGAGAAGTTGATACCATATCATGTGTATCTTGAAAACCTGATCGAAGAATTCAAAGAAATCACCTTCTCATACATGCCCAGAGCCAAGAATCAGTTTGCAGATGCTCTCACTGCACTCGCATCAATGCTCGAGATCCCGAAAGGAGCCTTAAAATGGGAGCTCACAGTTGAAACTCAAGATGAACCCGCTTTCTGCCTGCAAATAGAAGAAGCGGAAGCTGTCCCTGACAAACCCTGGTATGCCGACATCAAGCAATATCTCGAAACCTAAAAGTATCCGGAGCCAGCAACAGTAACAGATCGCCGAACCATCCAGCGTTTGGCCGGCCAGTTCACCATCAGTGGTGAAGTTCTGTACAAACGATCCTATAATCACATCCTCCTTTGATGCGTCGATGAAACAGAAGCTGCAAAGATCATGAAAGAAATACATGAAGGAATCTGTGGCCCACACATGAATGGGCACATGATGGTAAATAAGATTCTATGACTCGGCTACTATTGGCTCACCATGGAGACGGACTGCTGCCGACATGTTATAAAATGCTTCAAGTATCAAGAGCATGCGAATCAAATTCATGCCCCCTCATCAGAACTATACAACCTGACAACTCCCTGGCCCTTCTCCATGTGGGGACTCGACATCATTGGGAAGATTAGTCCCAAAGAATAAAATGGTCATGAGTATATACTTGTGGCGGTCGACTACTTCACCAAGTGGGTAGAAGCAGCCTCCTATACCACGATTGCAGCATCCCAGGTGATCAAATTCATGAAGAACAACATCATATGCCGGTATGGAATCCCTAATGCTATCATCACAAATAATGGGACCCCGTTCGTCAACAAGAAGATGGATGACTTCCTTAGCAAGCTCAAAATTCAACGTCATCGATCAAGCCCCTATCATCCTCAGATGAATGGTGGGGTATAAGCCACAAACAAGACAATCGTCAGGCTACTCGAGAAAATGGTCGTGACTTATTGAGATTGGTCAGATATGCTCCCATATGCACTTTGGGCCTATCGAACGTCCATACGGTCTACCACAGGCGTTACTCCTTTCGAGCTTACTTATGGAATGGAAGCAGTTTTACCAGTCGAGATGGAAATACCGTCACTACTAGTGTTACTGGAAAGCAGTTGCAGTTCAAGAACAAGAAGAAGAACAGTCGGGAACAAAGAACTCTACAAACTCTTACAATCTTAGGAAGTAACAATTTCCATTGCCTACACCTCTAGGGAACTAAAGGGATCACACAAGTCAATCTTGAGACATCAGTCAAAGCATTGGACAAACCTCAGTTCTGATTCTTATGTCCCTGGCACAAAATTTAGACACACTCACAAGACAACTCATGGCACAATAAGTTCTCAAAAAGTTTTCTCTTTTCATTAAATGCATCATGTTTCTTTTACATATATCATTCATCTCTTTCAAAAAATACAAAAAAAATGCATCATCACTATTCACGTACTATGCAAAAAGGGACGTGCAGACGGCCAACACAGCCTTAAAAGGCAAACCATCAATCTATGCCCTCCCCCTCGGCCACATCAGGTAAGTCCTCTGACTCATAATGAAATAGCCTCGCTCTCAACCTGCTCACCTCCATACGCAGGTAATGCACCTCATCTCACTCAAGGCTGCAGATCGCTGTCTCCTCATTAGACAACCTCTGATCAGTGGTCAATCTCCTCGACATCATCTCACAATGATACCGAAGCGCAGAGATCTCAGATAGCAAATGGCCATGAGTGGCCAAGAGGAAACCAGGATCGATGAATGGGTGATCCTCAAAGGGCTCATATGAACCAGATGAAGAGCCATCATCCCCAAGAATATCCTGCTCATCCTCATCGGCGGTCTGGTGCCAACAAGGAATGCTCCAATACAGAGACTGCTCAGCAACCCAATTCTGGTATGGGGCAGTTGCCATTGGAAAAGTCCACAACTCAAAACCAAGCAAATCAGCAGTCAGGTGACTTGCCCAGGACCCATCAATCCAAATCCTAAAGTCAGATGATCTGGCTGGAAGTGCTCGATGCCCGATACCCGAGAAGGCAAAAGGAGGAACATCCTGTTCATACCCGAACTGCCGAAGGAACCGAATAGGGTGACAAGACAAGTAAGATCGAAAGCCTACCAACATCAGAGGAAGGCCGTGCGCATCACAGAGCACTGGAGGAAGTGAAAGCCAAGATGACTCTCAACGAACATTCCAGTCACGCAGCTCAGCAAACATCCTGCCATACAAGGGCTCACTCATCCTAGCTGTATGTGGAAGAAACTCCATGATGTGTCACATAAAGTCGGGGTGACGGGTGCCAGGAAATGACACAGGAACAGTCAGCGAAAGACGCTCCCATAGCCAGATCTGATCTTGAGAAAGTAAAAAGATTCAGGCTAAAGCAAGCAAGAAAAGAAAAGAAAAGTGCAGAAAAGATACCTGGAGAAATGCACAGCAGCCGCGAAGGACACGGGTGCGGTCGAGGGCACAGTCAGTCTGCCCATTAAACAACTCAGCCAGGACGAGAGAAATGATCCCTTGACGTTGAACAACTCAGCTCATCACCTCGAAGAGCAAAGGAGTCTGAGATCTGCACCATCCCAAGAATAACACCTCAGCTATCAAACAGAACATTAATGCATTCCGAGAAAGTAAGCATCCTACCACACTCCGAGGACCCGAGAAAAGATCATACAGCAAGTCCAATGAAAAGACCACCACAGCATCCTGGTCGGCAGTTGCAGGCTGAACAAGATACGGGATCCCAAACCAGTTCTGCGATGTGGCAATCTTCGACAAAGTCTTCGGCAAAAAATACTGAGCATAATCCCAGAGAAGACCGGTCAAACGCGCAAGCTCTTCCAAAGAAGGTCCCATCTCCATGTCATTGAACGCAAACAAGTTCAACTAGGGGACCCAGTCGATCAGTGCAGCTCCGAGCATCCTCCAATCAATGTTAACTCTAGCCATGTGGATCAGACCGCTGAAGCCATAGGACTCCAAATCTCGAATCTCATAAGCCGACAAGTTATCAAGCCAAGCAAGCAGTCGTGGCGAGCAAGAAGGACGATGAAGCAACTGATAAGTCCTCACAGGAATCCCCTCCAGAACAAAAGGCCCAAGAATCGATGACCACTCATCAAGGATCGGAAGATCAACGGGCGAAGGAGAAGGAAAAGCGGGAACCTCTGTAAACTCAACAGCCCCTGACCTATCCCCAGTAGTGGCTATGTCTGATATAGTCGCTGTCGCTGTATGAAAAAATCACGACTTCAGCTGCATGAGAAGACTCGCCCGCCTCGTGAACCGAATGTGTAAAGGGTCGGCAATCAGAAGAGGGATGGTACTCCCCATCAAAAAGGCTATCAGCGAAAATCACACCACACATCGCGGCATCTTGATCAATCTGACTGCAGAAAAATGCATGTGAACCGTCAAGGAAGGCCCCGACAACCCCAATCAAAGAATCTACGGTCAGATCTGGACCGGCAGTCCTCTCCAGCATGAAGTCATGAATCCAATAATCATCCTGTCCAATCAAAGGGATGATCGGGACATCCACACCGTCCATCATAAGGGGGGCATCATCAATGATCACATCAAGTCCACCCAAGCAAGTATGCCGCACATCTTGGCCATCATCAAGAGCATCCAAGCCATCAAAGATATCATCTGAACCATCCATACCATTCAGACATGAGATCAACCCATCTATGTCCATCGTGGCCACATCATCACCATCAATCACATCATCCATACGGCCCACACTCCAAGGATGCATAGCCTCACCTATGTCCCATCTCCCCATCTCATCCATACCATCCAAAATTCTATCATCCAAAGACCTATCCAAATATGAAATTCCAACCATCCCACCATTAATGGAGTCATTAAAAGCTCCATTAACCACCAAGCTTAAGTCTCCATCAATGCTCCCTCTTAAAGCTCCATCTACCCCATCCACTAAAGGCATCTCCTCTCCATCAAAGCTCAATTGGAAATTTGGAATGTGGGACCCACCATCGACAGCCCCCACAGCCCCTATATCTCCACCATCCATTGCTTGGGAAAGGACAAAGTGAGAAGAAGACAAAAAGAGAAGAAAAGTGAAGACAAAAGAAGGATTCATGGTTGGATTGAAACCTCGTGTGCAACAAATCAAGGAGACAGGGACAGTAGACTGCTGAGAATGTCCAAACACGAGACAACCCAGACCGCACAAGAGGTGAAGCTTGGGTGGCCCCCTGTGGGCCACTCGTACTGACGGGTTTTCTCTCTCTTCGCGGGATTGGCCTATCCGTCTTTTGGTAGGTGGGACTGCCACTCCATGTCAGAAGATGGCACCTTGAGGGCCTCCCAAGACTCCAATCAGCTCCAGATTTCATGTAAAGCTGATCTGAATCATCTAAAAGATACCCCACCTATCCAATCATGAAATACAATGGCTAGTATGGGTCTGATCAAGTTAAAGAAAAGAAAAATTGATCAAGAAGGGCCGACAAGCAATCTGAGCCATTCAAGGACTAGATCATCATGATCTAAACCATGGAAGAGTTCACATGAGTCATAAAATAGCAAGATCAAGGGCTTGATCATCAAGAAAGAGGGCCAGAATCCAAGATCTGATCATCAAGTGGGCCCACATGGCTGAAAAAAGCAATCTGAGTCATTTAAGTCATCATCCGCACCATGGAAAGCCGTCTTAGCCTCACAAAACATCAAGAAAAGTTAAGAAGCCTCATCTTCTGTAAATCGTTAAAGAATGAGTCAGAAATCAAGACATCCAACCATTATCAAGGAATTTGAGACAATCAGGGGTTGTATATTCATTCAGAAGATTTTGATACAGAAGAAAGTAAAAGCAAAAAGAAGAAGATCATACATCAAGTAGGCTGAATACATCCTTGAGAAGCAGGCTACAGATCACCAACATAATCATCATCATCTCTCCTCTCATCCCGCCACCTCTCACAAAGAGCTGCAAGCAGCATGTGGTTGGCGTTATTGTTGTGAAAGCGCAAGGTAAGAAGGCCTGCAAAAGGGGTATCGGCCAGAACACGTTCAAGCAAAGGTTGTGGTTGTTTCGCCCAATCATTCTAGAGATCTCAGGTACCTCGGCCCTTCATGGAGGGAAGAGGTTGGTGCTCCTTGGCTAAAGAACACATATGAGCCCCTCGGCAAACAATGAAGGCCGGGTCATCCTCATCGACCGCCCTTCGCCCCCTTGTACCATCCGCCATCAAATCCTACAAGCTTGGCAAGGTAAGTCCCTATTCTTTGCCCAATAGAATCCAAATCAAATCATTACCCAGGAAACCCATGGATTAGGATCTACATTCAAATGCAAAAATCCAAAGTCCGACTCCATATGTCACCTAGGATATGTGTTGGGCCCATTGAAGAAAGCAGGGTCCACCCTTAAAAAAGGTTGCATGCCGTGCCTTAGGTAAGGAAAATCCACCATTTAAGGACACATTTTGGACAACAAATGCACTTAAGTGCCATGAGATCAACAAGGGATAAGAATCCAACTTCACATGAGAAATCCCTCTTCAAAGTCCATGTGTGACCAAAGCTTGGTTCACTTTTCATACCAAGGCCATGATCCTCATTTAAGATGTTCCCATATTTTTACACATGTACATGGACAAATGGGGAATAGGAGGGAAATTGGTCCCCAAGAGCAACTCAAGTGCCCCACCTCATTGGATTGAAAGGAGCACATAGCCCACTATAAGAAACATGAGAACCCATTCATGGGTTAACCATGGGTAACCCTATGTGCATCATCTTGATGAAAATTTCAACCATGAGAGTACAACATAGTGGTCTACCCACAAATATATGAATCAAAGAAGCCCATGGTAAAAAATTGATGCACATAGCCCACATGAAGAACCAAAGTTGGAAATGTCCATGCAAGGACAAGTTTGGGCAACTTATGTGCACCAATTGCTTTACAAAAGAGGGGACCACTTGAGCACAAAAGGGCATGGCTTGATGAGTCACCCAACCATCATGAAAATGGCTAAGAATGGTATACATAGCCCACTTGAAGATAAAAATCCAAGAGGCCCCAAAGTATGGGACAAAATTGGGAAACTTATGGATATCATTCTTTCCCACGAATTGAAAGAAAGGTCACTCATCCTTGAGAATGATGGTGGATGACCCACCAAGCACCCCAAGAGAAGTTCAAGGAGCTATGGTTGCATGAATAGCTCACTTGAAGAAGAATCATCCATTTGAGGTTGGGAACATTAAAGGAAGCTCTTGAGAACCACTTTCCTACCACATAAGAAAACCATTTGAACTTAGTGAGATTGTTGAAAAAACTCACTCATGGGACTTGTAGATGATCAAGTAGCTCAAGTCCTCCATCCATCCAAGGAAAAGGCATGAAAGGAAAGAATCCTACATGCACAAAGTATAGTGGTGCACACAAGTTTCAAAGAGGGCCCAAAAGCCCATCTATATGAAAAATTCCAAGGAGCCCACCACACTTTGTGCATAAGGATGTACATCATAATCAAGAAATGGTGGAAGATTTGGACTACTTGTCCATAAAGGCCCAACTAAGAAATCTAGCCCACTTGAGATCCAAGTGAAGAATGGGCTAGTCACCTTTGTCCATACACATGTGAAGAAAGATGGGCCCACCCAAAATGAGCTCTATGAGCCCAAAACTTAAGGTGGGCCTTACCATTCCCATGGGCCCAAACCTTGAAAAAAGATGGAAAAGAAAAGAAAACTCCAAGGAAAAATGACAAGGAGAAGAGAGCATATGAGAGCCCAAAATGAAGCATTGGGCCCATCAAATACACTAAGGGCCATGACTTCACTTTGAGCCCGTTTGATACACATGAAAAATGGCCCAACTCCCATGAGAAAAGATAGGATATTTTGCCATGCACACTTGATGGACATGGCAAAATTACCCTTTACATACACATGGAGTGTGAAAGAAGAGAAGAAAAATGAAATGGAAGCTTGCAATGTTCTTCTCCATGCACCACCTTGAGAAGAGATTGGAGATGTAGAAAAGGCCAAAAAGACTTGGGCCCACTTTGACTCCCTTAGAATATTTACATTGAGAAAAGAAAGAGAACATGAGAAGAGAGAATGAAGAAGAAAACAATGAAATGAAAGAAAGGAAGTGGTCCATACCTTCACCACTCACCAAAGGGGGACCACCTTACTGTCCCAAAGCTTCACTAAGGCCCCACCACTTGAAAAGAGCAAGAGGCCACCAAAAGAAAGTGAGAAAATTGAAGAAAGAGAGACTATGAGAAAGAGAAGAGAGAGATTGCACGTTGGAGGGGACAAGGGTGCCCCATGTTATATAGAAAATGGGAGGGCACCCGATTATCCGACCCACTAGAGAGACCAGTGGGCAGAGGCAGCTTGGGCAGCACCCAAGGGGGCGTCCGTCCTCCCACTTGGTTGAAACGACCTCTCACCTCCTCTCCTTGGGAAGAACTCCTCCATGGGAAGGGTGGTTGCAAGTGAATCTTGTACCTCCATGTAAGAATGAAGTGATGGAAGAGAAGGAGGAGAAAAGAAAAAAGAAATCTCACCAAAGTCTCATTTGGTGAGAAATTGAAGAAAAATTGGCTTGATGATGTGGAGAAAGCTCCATGAAATTTTAAGAAAAAGAAAAAGAATTGACTTGGTCAAACAGTGATCTCAACCATCCAAAGTCATGGCCAAATGATCTGAATCAATCTCAGAAAAAACCCAAAAATTTCCAACCTTGATCTCTACCAGCCTCCCATCCCCAGTGATCCGAAGACCTTAAACTATGTCGAGATCAAGATCCCAAGGGATTTTTAATAAAACAGGCATCGATTTCAAACATCAAAATCAAAATCGATGGCTCAGAACATCTTTCAAAATCACAAAAAAATATATTACCAGTCTCGCTCCCAAGTTTTGGTCCGAAGACCTTAAACTACGTCGGGATCAAGATTCCGAGGGATTTCCAATAAAAACCGGCATCGGTCTTGATTGCTCACATCAAGATCCGATAACTCCGGACATTTTCTAAAAAATAAAAAAAAATGTATTCCCGATCTCGCTTGCACAAAGTTTTGGTCCAAAGACCTTAAACTACGTCGGGATTAAGATCCCGAGGGATTTTCAATAAAAACCGGCATCGGTCTTGATCATTCGAATCAAGATCCGATGACTTCGGACACTTTTCTAAAAATAAATAAATAAATAAAATGTGTTGCCCTTTTCTGTACAAAGTTTTGGTCTGAAGACCTTAAACTACATTGGGATCAAGATCCCGAGGGATTTTCAATAAAAACCGGCATTGGTCTTGATCGTTCGAATCAAGATCCGATGACTCCGAACACTTTTCTAAAAAAAAAAAAAACAAAAAAAAATGTGTTGCCCTTTTCTATACAAAGTTTTGGTCCGAAGACCTTAAACTACGTCGGGATCAAGATCCCGAGGGATTTTCAATAAAAACTGGCATCGGTCTTGATCATTCGAATCAAGATCCGATGACTCCGGACACTTTTCTAAAAATACAAAAAAAAAACAAAAAAAATGTGTTGCCCTTTTTTGTACATAAGTTTTGGGTTAGAAGACCTTAAACTACGCTGGGATTAATTTCTCAGGGGACCTTTCTTGCTTTCAACCAAAAATCGGCATCAGCCTCGATCGCTCGGATCAAGGTTCGATAACCCGGATCATTTCAAATATATATATATATATATATATATATATATATATATATATATATATATATACCAAAAAGATTTTGAGCTTTCCACAAAAGCTAGTATCAACCTCTACTACTCGAGTTGAAGTCTGGAACTTTTCCAAAACAAAAAAAAGGAGTTTCACCATCAATTTTAACTGCACAAATTTATCTCCAGCGGTCCGAAGACCTAAAACTACACTAAGATTAACTTCTCGGGGGCTTTCTTTCCCAACCTGTTTCGGACATGGCTGACACTTTGATTGTATGGGTGTCCGAAGTCTGCTAAACAGGTAAGGGCTGAGGCGGGCTGAGCCCCGAGATCCAGTTCTTTTTTAACACACCGTGATAGACAACCTTGATTTGGAAGTCGCTGTTGAATCTGACGGATGTTCCCTGTTCCTAAAACTCATGAAGGGGATTAAGGCAGTTGGGAGGTGAAGCGCACCCTCACGGAATTGTGAGCAGCATAAGGCCCCAAACTGGATTGACAAAGGGAAATGTGAGGATGTGGCTCATTTTGTGGCCGAAGGAGTCCGTCGGACGATACGTGGTCTATGTGCATTGCACATGAGGAACAGGCAATTTTGTGGGTGTGTTGACTGAAAACCCTTGAAATCTCATCATCCGAAGATGTAAAACTATGGCACTTAACTATGTGAGACTCGTCTTGCTCGCTGACGTAAAATGGATCGGGTGCCTTACCAGTAGTAGAAGCTGGAAATGGATGAAAATTCCATACATTTTCCCTGTGTTTTGTTCGCTTCCCCAAGTGTAGGGTTGCGATGTAGTAATAAACTCGGTAAGACCGAGGTCGATCCACAGGGACTTATGTAGAATTTCACAAACTCATCCACAAGTATCTATTGAAATCTATTAACCAGAATGTTGTATGAAATTGATATGAGTAACAAAATTTGAATTAAATCGAAAGTAACTAATTATAAGAAGGCACTAGGGGTTCAAGGATCCACTTGTAGCAATCCTTGATGTTCAATCTGCTGTGGTTTCTTATTCTCTCAACTAGAATTGACATTCCTGTCTATCTAGTCAGATGATAGAGCTGTTAAACCAAACAGTCTGTAATATGTAAGTTCTATGCATAGGATTCACTCAATGCAGGCTGATCTGAGCATGCTCAATTGTATAGGTCATTCCCCTTTCCAAAAGGTTTAGTTCACAATCATAACCATCCTCAAGTCCTGTCACAAGACAAGGCTAGATCAGGATTTGAACTGGATTCAAATCACATGCATAGTCCATACACATTACAGAAAAATCAGAAAAGTAGAACTTTGGTAGGAAGTTCCTTTATGAAGAACATAGTACTAGAGCGCACTCCGATTCCTCGGATCATACAGGTCTAGACCGTCACAAACCAATTAAGCAATTAAGTAATTCTCCCAAACATCCATGAGTCATCATAAGACTAAGAAAAACTACTCAAAAACTTGTATAAACTTCAAACCATAGTTCATAATCATGAATTCCACACTTAAAACCACTTAACTACGAATTAAAACATTTGGATCCACTACAAGCTTCACCTCTTAGCCCTAGCTAAGAGGTTTAGCTGCTCATGATCCAAGGAAACATGAAACAACTACAAAAAGCATGAGAACAGCAAAGCAAACCAAAAGGAGTTGTGAAACTCCAATCTTCACTTCCACAGCCTCCAACCTCACTTGAACCCTTCTAGGATACCCTAGGAATAATCCCTAGGTGTCCTTTTATAGTCTGGAGGCTCCACAACTTCAGAAGAATCGAGAAATTGCGTAAGAGTTATGCAGCGCAGAGAAAATCGGGCTGAAATTGGAAGTTTCTAACTTCTTACGGATGGCCGACCGGTCACGACCGGTCGGCCTCAATATCTGACCACTCCAGCAACCATGTCCGACCGGTCATGACCGGTCGGACGTCTTCAGCTACATTCCAGTGACCATGGCTGACCGGTCAAGACCAGTCGGCCTTCTTCAATATCATTCCAGCAAGTATGCCCGACCGGTCTAGACCGGTCGGGCCTGTTTATCATTGGTCCAGCAGTCCTGGCCGACCGGTCATGACCGGTCGGCCTTATTCATTGTTATTCTAGCCTTCATAGCTGGCCGGTCTTGACCGGTCTGGCTCTCTTGGCCGACCGGTCATGACCGGTCGGTAGTCTTCCAAGCTTCTTTCTTTCACTTTCTCTCTTCTTTTCTTCTTTGATCCTCAAATAATCTTCATCAAAATGATGCCAAATGAGCCCTTTTTGTCTTCAATTGGGTGGAACCACTCTCAGTCCTGTAGTCATAAAACATGCATTAAATTAGCCTATAGACCATACAAACCTTGCATAATGAGTGATGAATTGGGTTTGGAATATGCACAATTAAGAGCTCAACACACCCCCCAACCAGCATTTTGCTAGTCCCGAGCAAAACATGCGTGAAACTAATCCCATTCTTCAAAACTCAACTCTCTTTCAGAAACCATCCTTCTATACATTCCAAGGTACATAAGTGTAAGATTCAGAAAGATTAGGCGTCAAAGGTTGAAGCCGTAAATCCTCAAAACATAATAAGCATTCATATGAGAGTCCCGCTGATTGGTTGATAAATAGAAGGACTTGAACAAATTCAACCTAGTGTGGGTGGTGAAAATTCATCCCACGAGTTTCTAGGATTACCTTCTTCATAGGTCAACTGGACTATAGAACTCAAGGTACATAGAGCCACATCAAGCCAATGGCAGGAATTTGCCTTATCGTCCTTCCGACGACTTTCACACTACGTCCCATTTCCGGTTTTGGTTACGGGTAGACCATCTCCCGGTTGGTAGTAGGTAGCCCTAATCAGAATTTTCCACCGTTTTTCCATCATTCCCAATTTCATCCTTCCTTTTCCTTTTTCTTTTTAAATTAGATAGGATTTTTAGAAATCCATATCTTTCATTATTTTCCCATGGACAAGGATGGACAAAGTACCCCGGCCTGATTTCTCAATACCTTAATTCAAAGTCTATCTAATCCATAAATCACATAATCCCTTCAACTCATGAAAATCGTGTAATGTGGACTAGGTGTAAAAGTGTTCAGATTTTCTATCAATCACAAAAATAGGGGAGTTCATATATAAAACCATTATGCTATGAGAGATTTCAGACATCTAGCCCCATACACTTCATATCTCCTCCTCTTATGCTCATATCAACTTGAATGCGTAGAACCGGTGTTTTCCAAAAGAGTTTCGAATTTTTGAAAAATCGAAAAAATTTCCATATGATTGCTTGAAATGTTGCAAAACGCTGGATTCATCCAAGTGATCCTACACCCCCCAACCAAATCTTGCATTGTCCTCAATGTGAAAGATGTGCAATGAGCAAAACATGAGAGCAATTTGAAAATTAAAGGGAGTGAGGAATAATAGTACCTGAGAGAGTGAAAAGTGGAAATCTTCCTCCATCTAACAAACCTATGAAAAAGAAAACAAAAGCAGCAAAATCCTAATCCTAACTACTCTATACCTCCATTAGACTAGGAGATCAATCATCCTGATACATAGGA
This sequence comes from Liriodendron chinense, assembly GCA_003013855.2. Taxonomy (NCBI): domain Eukaryota; kingdom Viridiplantae; phylum Streptophyta; class Magnoliopsida; order Magnoliales; family Magnoliaceae; genus Liriodendron; species Liriodendron chinense. The sequence continues at coordinate 576,825 of ML058516.1, forward strand.
TCATTCAGGGGTATGGACATACCTTCTGAAGGAAATTTCTCAAAGAACGGCTTTAATCGCTGCCCATTTGCTTTAAAAATGTTGCCGTTCCTTGGATTCAACAGCTCGACAGTCCCATATGGATAGATAGTTTGCACAATGTAGGGACCGGTCCATCGAGATCTCAATTTTTCTGGAAATAGATGTAAGCGAGAATTATACATGAGGACTTTTTGATTGATCGTGAATGTCTTGCAAAGAATATTCTTATCATGGAATATCTTCGTCTTGTCCTTGTAAATTCTCGCATTCTCATAAGCTTCATTCCGGATTTCTGCAAGTACATTCAATTGTAGTTTGCGTAACGAGCTTGCCTTGTCAGAATTGAAATTCATCTTCTTAATAGCCCAATATGCCCTATGTTCCAACTCCATAGGCAAGTGACAAGCCTTCCCATAGACAAGTCTATAGGGGGACATTCCAATAGGGGTTTTGAAAGCTGTACGGTAAGCCCAAAGCGCATCGGTAAGCCGAAGTGACCAATCCTTGCGATCGGGGTTCACTGTTTTCTCTAAAATGTGTTTAATTTTCCTATTGGATATCTCAGCTTGTCCACTAGTTTGTGGGTGATAGGGAGTGCTCACTTTGTGTGTTACGCCATATTTCTTCATTAAGGTTTCAAAAGGGCGATTGCAAAAGTGAGACCCTCCATCACTTATGATGACTCGAGGCGTCCCAAACCTGAAAAGAATATTTTCTTTTAAAAATTGAATGACCGTTTTATGGTCATTATTCCGGCAAGGAATAGCCTCGACCCATTTGGAAACATAGTTGACGGCAAGCAAGATGTATAGGTTTCCAAAAGAAGATGGGAAGGGGCCCATGAAATCGATGCCCCAACAATCAAAAATTTCGATTATTAAGATGGGATTGAGTGGCATTATATTTCTACGGGAGATTCCCCCTAATTTCTGACAAGGTTCACATGCTTTGCAAAACTCATGTGTGTCTTTGAACATAGTGGGCCAATAAAACCCACATTACAGAATTTTCGCTGTGGTCTTTTTAGCCGAAAAGTGGCCACCACATGCTTGAGAATGACAGAAGGAGATGATACTTTGTTGCTCATCATCTGGGACACATCTCCTTATGATTTGATCGGGACAATACTTGAATAAGTATGGGTTGTCCCATAGGAATTTCCGCACCTCCGAGAAGAATCTATCCTTATCTTGCTTTTTCCAATATGTAGGAATTGTACCTGTAGCAAGATAGTTAGCAATGTCCGCATACCATGGTAATTGGGAAACAACAAAGAGTTGTTCATCAGGGAACATGTCATTGATTGCAGTCGTTTCAGGGGAATCAGTGAGGACAAGTCGAGAGAGGTGGTCAGCTACTACATTCTCTACTCCTTTCTTATCACGTATTTCTATGTCGAATTCCTGGAGTAGAAGGATCCATCTTAACAACCGTGGTTTAGCATCCTTCTTAGAAAGAAGATACTTAAGCACGGCATGGTCAGTGAATATAATGATCTTGGATCCAATCAAGTAGGATCTAAACTTTTCCAAGGTAAAAACTACAGCTAAAAGTTCCTTTTCAGTAGTGGTGTAGTTTGCTTGGGCTGAGTTTAGGGTTCTACTTGCATAGTAGATGACACATGGCTTTTTATCTTTTCTTTGGCCTAACACGGCCCCAATAGCATAGTCGCTAGCATCACACATAATCTCAAAAGGAAGGCTCCAATCAGGTGGTTGCATTATTGGGGCGCATGTCAACATACCTTTAAGGGTGGTAAAGGCCTTTTGACATTCTTCATTCCACTCGAATGAATTTTCCTTTTGAAGTAGGTTACATAAAGGGTGAGAGAGTGAACTGAAATCCTTTATGAACCTTCTGTAAAATCCTGCGTGTCCTAAAAAGGACCGTATATCTCGTATGCTTTTGGGTGGTGGAAGGTTAGAGATAAGATCAATTTTAGCTTTGTCCACCTCGATTCCATTTTGTGAAACGATGTGACCAAGTACAATTCCCTTTTAAACCATGAAGTGACACTTTTCCCAATTGAGCACAAGGTTCTTCTCTTCACATCTTTTAGCACAGATTTCAAGTGCTCAAGGCACTCATCAAAGCTACTACCAAATACGGAAAAATCATCCATGAAGACTTCGAGAATGGTTCCCACCATGTCAGAAAAGATGCTCATCATACAACGCTGAAAGGTGGCAGGGGCATTACATAGTCCAAACAGCATCCGTCGATAGGCGAAAGTGCCGAATGGACATGTGAATGTAGTCTTTTCTTGGTCTTCACGGGCAATTTCTATTTGGTTGTACCCTGAATAGCCATCAAGGAAGCAAAAGTGGGAATGACCCGCCAACCGTTCTAAAATCTGATCAACAAATGGTAGGGGGAAGTGGTCTTTCCTCGTGACAGTGTTTAGCTTCCTGTAGTCAATGCACATTCTCCAACCGGTAGTGACTCTAGTTGGCACGAGTTCGTTATTGGCATTGGCTATGATGGTTATTCCGAATTTCTTAGGCACCACTTGAGTTGGGCTCACCCATTGGCTATCGGATATTGGGTAAATGATACCTACATCCAATAGTTTCACCACTTCGGCCTTAACCACATCCTTCATGTTTGGATTTAGTCGTCTTTGTGGTTGCCGGGATGTCTTTGCATTTTCCTCAAGATGTATGCTGTGAGTACAAATCAGTGGGTCTATGCCTTTGAGATCCGCAATTGACCATCCAATGGCACTCTTGTGCTCTAATAGAGTGGCTATTAGCCTACTCTCTTGTTCCTCATCCAAGTAGGAAGAAATCACCACTGGATATGTCTCATCTTGACCTAAATAAACATATTTTAGCTCACTTGGCAATGGTTTTAGGTCGAGTGTAGGTGCCTTGATGTTAGATGGGAGGGCCTTGTTCTCATTTATAGGCAAAGGTTCAATTGGGGCCCTCCATCTTTTATTGTCAAATACTGGCATCATCTCTAGAATGGCATCCATCTCTTGTATTGTGTAATCATTTGTCTCATGAGAATGGGCCATACATGCCTCCCAAGGGTTGGAAAATAGTGATAAGGGGACTGTATCCTCCACGAATGATTCGATCATGTTTAATTCGTGGACATCATCATCAACTTCACGTGGTTGTTTGCATAACTCAAATTGTTAATGCAAAGATTTGTCAATTACCATGGTTAGTGTGTCGTCGAGTCCCCTTGCGGCTGAAGACAGTTTTCCTTGCGGCTGAAGACAGAAGCTTTTCAAAGATCAAGTCAGCTTCAAGCCTCTCCACCCAAACCTTTGATCCCAAAACCTTCTATAGATGGCCCAAATTCTTCCTAGGCACACCCTTAGCACCATCTATAGCCCACCTTCCATTAAGATCAGCAATGGAAGGGTTCTTGGTAGCAGAAGTTGCTTTAAAATTGAAAAACTATAAGTCTGCTCTCTCCGATACATACCCGATCCATCGGAGAATAGTCCGATAGATGTCCGATCAATCGGACAATGTGTCCGATCCATTAGAGAATAGTCCAGTTACATTGTAAACTCTCTGGACACTTTTCCGAGCCATCGGAGGCCTGTCCGATCCATCGTACAGAGTGTTCCGATCAATCGTACAGTATGTCCGATCAATCGTAAAATTTTCCAGCAAACAATGAAAATCTCTCTAGACACTTTTACGATCCCTCGGAGGTCTGTCCGATCCATCGGACAAGGGTGCTCCGATCCATCGGACACACATACGATCCATCGGAGGAATTTCCAGAAAAATTACATCAACTCTCTGGAAGAAATTCCGATCAATCGGACCATCTGTCCGATCAATCGGACAGGGTATTCCGATCAATCGGAACTAAGTCCGATCAATCGGAGAACCTGTTTTTAAGCAAAATTCAAATTTGGCTAAAATTTATGTCCGATCGATCGGAACCTATCGAGCTGACCATTTTCTGACCGTTGAATGTCATATCTATTTATAGAACTCGGTTGGATCTTGCCCAAGACACCTTGAGCATCATCTAGGGTTTGTGTGAGCCTTCTTCTTGAGATCCCCTTCTTCCAAACCCTTAAATTTGTTGAGTTCATACTTCAATCATGTTGATCTGACCAACATTGATTAAGCATTCAAAGCTTGGATTGAATCATGAACTCAACCCCTCTTTAATGGCATCTTGACCTACCTCTCATAGACATTCTCTTGTCATCAATGCCATTAATGGTGGTTTAGGTAGAAGCTTTCCTCATATAAAAGCCATATCCCAAAATAGCCTCAACCTAACCTCAATCCCTCACCTTGGAATCTACAATGGGTCATCCGGAGCAAGATTGCTGATCGAGGGAGCTGAAGAAGACGTCTTCCGTACAAGCCGAAGTTTCTTCAACAAAGGCATCATCAAGGGACTCAATCAGCTAAGTATATTTAGTCTTTCGAGTCCAAGAAACCTCCTCAAGTTGAGATTTGGGTTTCAGAATTTGAAGACCCAAACTCGGTAGAGTCCTTGCGTAGGACAAGTCCTTGAGTAGGACAAGCCCTTGTGTAGGACTAAGTGGTCATGGATTAGTCCTATGGAAGGATGAATCCATGTGTTGAGTCGTAAGTCCTTTTGTAGGCTGTTAAGGTTTATGGTTAACCTCATTTAAAACCATAGTGATAGTGAAATCCGGCCACTCAAGGAGTGAGTGGATCAGCCGGGAGTGGAGTAGGTACATAACCGAACCACTATAAAAATCTCTTGTTGTGTGGTCAATGGATGAACTGATTTACTTCTTTCACATGTGCTTTTATTGATTTATATTCTGCATATCTTGTGTTTGATGAAAGTGCTCTAAGAATACTTTGTATTGAGAAATTTAAAAAGTGTCTTATTCACCCCCCTCTAGGACAAGGTAACTTGTTTCTTGCTTCTACAACAGCGGTAATCAAACTTATACCGCATTTTCACAAATATGTTAAGCTCAAGGGTCATATTTCCAAAGGACATTTGTACAAGTCCGTTTCTACAATTGATAATGGCGTTTGAGGTAGCTAGAAACGGTCGTCCAAGTATGACGGGAATTTGAGCACTGGTGCCTATCACGGGATGTGTGTCCAAGACAATAAAATCTACTGGGTAGTAGAATTTATCAACTTGGACTAGAACATCCTCTATCATTCCTCTCGGTATCCGGATGGATCTATCAGCAAGTTGGAGTGTGGTTTTAGTGAGTTTCAATTCACCTAACCCAAGTTGTTCGTAGACCGAGTATGGAATGAGATTCACACTTGCCCCCAAGTCGAGTAGGGCTTGTTTAATCTGGTAGTCTCCTATGATGCATGAGATGGTTGGACTACCTGGATCCTTGTATTTTTGAGGCACCTCTTGTTTGATGATGGCGCTCAAATTCTCAGCCAAAAGAACTTTGTTGTGAACGTTATGTTTCCTTTTGACTGTACACAATTCCTTTAGAAATTTGGCATAAGATGGTATTTGTTTTATTGCATCCAACAGCGGAATGTTGATCTTCACCTGCTTGAAAACTTCTAGAATCTCTAGATTTTTATCTAAAGGTTTAGGTGAAATCAACCTTTGTGGAAATGGAGCAACCGGCTTATATTGTCTTTCCGGTTCTTTCTCTTGTGGAATATTGTTTGGGCTATCATCCTCTTTGGGAATTTCCGGATCCTTAGGCTTTAGAGCCTTCACCGGATTAGATTTGTCAATTTTTTTCCCACTTCTCAAAGTGGTGATAGCTTGAACATGTTCCGTATGGTGGGAGGATGAGCTTACATCTTGTATCTCATACTGGGTCCTTGGGTTAGGAAGAGGTTGAGCAGGAAGTGTGCCCTTCTCTCTAACACTAAGGTGAGCTTCAACTCTAGCCAGAGATGTTTTCAATTCATTGATGGCTTGGTTTGAATTTTGATTGAATTTCAATTGCTCTTGCATGAACCCATCTATTTTTAGAGAATTTGTCTTGTTATACTCATTCTGGACCAATACGAATGCACCCAACATCTCTTCTAGTGATACTTTTGGAGTGTTGTTTGCATTTGCATTGGGTCCATTTCTCCAACTGAAGTTGGGATGTTTCTTCCAATTAGGATTAAACATGTTTGAGTTTGGAGCACCATATTGCTGTTGATAACTATTTATGGCATTGTTTGTTCTTGTAAGATGCCTTGGACTGCTGAAATTGTGGGACAATCTGGTGTAGCATGTTGATTTCCAGCACAAATTCCACAAACAGTTTCAACGTCAGTGGAGTTGATTGTTTCTCCTTTCCTTAATTCATGGCTTCGACCTTTCTTGTGAGGCTAGCCAACCGTGCACTTATGCTATCTTATTCTGATAAGACATACATTCCTCCCTTTTCCTTTTGTTGGCCAGTCTTGGAATTTGTTGGTTTAGATGTGTCCCAAGACTGTGCACTCTCAGCCAATTCTTCCAAATAATCCCATGCTTCATCAGCTTCCTTATTCATGAACTCCCCATTACACATCATCTCTACAAATTGGCGCATGGGTGAAGTCAGTCCTTCATAGAAAAAGCTTATAACCCGCCAAATTTCATAGCCATGATGTGGGCATGTGTTTAATAGATCTTTAAACCTCTCCCAACATTGGAAAAAGGTTTCATCTTCCTTTTGGGCAAAGTTCATGATAAGGCGCTTCAACATATTCGTTTTGTAAGTAGGGAAGAATTTCTTTATGAATTCTCTGTGCATATCAGTCCATGCACCGATTGATCTTGGCCTCAATGCATAAAGCCAACCCTTAGCTTTATCTTTAAGAGTGAAAGGGAAGAATTTAAGTCTCACCACATCTTCCGTTACGTTTGCAAAGTGCATGGTGGTGATTACCTCGTCAAACTCTTTAAGGTGTTGATAAGCACTTTCACTATCTAATCCATGGAATTTAGGGAGAAGTTGAATCACTCCCGGTTTTAAATCTACGTTCCCTGCATTTGGTGGAAATACTATGCATGAGGGAGTGCTCGTTCTTGCAGGTTGCAAGAAATCACGTAAAGTCCTAGGTCGGGGAACATTCTCAACCACATTCTCCCCTGTTTCAGTTTGATTTTGGACCGGGTTAGGTTGATTTGCAGCCATATTTTCAGATAAAATTGGAGAGTCTAGATGTCTCCTAGCACGTGGCTCTCTATCAATTCCTTCTACTATCCCCCCTTCACTTCTGAGTCGGTTATTGGAATCCCGAGCCCAATGTGGCATGCAAAACCAAAAATAAGAAACAGAAAGAAAGAAGAATTCTTCCTCCCTTTTCTTTACTCTTCTCTAAGACCGAAGCACAAGGTGTCTTGCAATGGCTAGGCCAGAAGCAAGGATAGAGACCGATTTCTCCTGGTCAATAGGGGTTCAGAGAACTCCCCACCTACTCTTTGAATCTTTTGAGAAAAAATGCAGAAAAAGGAGAAAGAGGAGTAGAGATGAGAAAAGAAATCTCTGAGCACAAGGTGATCCAAGACGGCAGAGCCGACCAATAGGAATCCAGGTGGCAAAAACGCCGACCTTTCAGAGATCCAAAAGGGTCTCCACCCACTCTACAAGAGATGAATAAGATAGGAATGAATAGGAGAAGGAGAAGAGTAAGGTTTAGGAATATAGAACCTGATTCGCACTTAAAATCCTTGTATCTTCTTCAACTTCCTAGAAATCCCTGAAAAGAAAAATCAAATAAACAAACTAAATTAGTCCTAAAATCCTAAAAATCCTAAACAGATACTAATTTCAGAAATTTGTGAAAACCGTCAAAATCCCCGGCAACGGCGCCAAAAACTTGTTCGCTTCCCCAAGTGTAGGGTTGCGATGTAGTAATAAACTCGGTAAGACCGAGGTCGATCCACAGGGACTTATGTAGAATTTCACAAACTCATCCACAAGTATCTATTGAAATCTATTAACCAGAATGTTGTATGAAATTGATATGAGTAACAAAAGTTGAATTAAATCGAAAGTAACTAATTATAAGAAGGCACTAGGGGTTCAAGGATCCACTTGTAGCAATCCTTGATGTTCAATCTGCTGTGGTTTCTTATTCTCTCAACTAGAATTGACATTCCTGTCTATTTAGTCGGATGATAGAGCTGTTAAACCAAACAGTCTGTAATATGTAAGTTCTATGCATAGGATTCACTCAATGTAGGCTGATCTGAGCATGCTCAATTGCATAGGTCATTCCCCTTTCCAAAAGGTTTAGTTCACAATCATAACCATCCTCAAGTCCTGTCACAAGACAAGGCTAGATCAGGATTTGAATTGGATTCAAATCACATGCACAGTCCATACACATTACAGAAAAATCAGAAAAGTAGAACTTTGGTAGGAAGTTCCTTTATGAAGAACATAGTACTAGAGCGCACTCCGATTCCTCGGATCATATAGGTCTAGACCGTCACAAACCAATTAAGCAATTAAGTAATTCTCCCAAACATCCATGAGTCATCATAAGACTAAGAAAAACTACTCAAAAACTTGTATAAACTTCAAAACATAGTTCATAATCATGAATTCCACACTTAAAACCACTTAACTACGAATTAAAACATCTTGGATCCACTACAAGCTTCACCTCTTAGCCCTAGCTAAGAGGTTTAGCTGCTCATGATCCAAGGAAACATGAAACAACTACAAAAAGCATGAAAACAGCAAAGCAAACCAAAAGGAGTTGTGAAACTCCAATCTCCACTTCCACAGCCTCCAACCTCACTTGAACCCTTCTAGGATGCCCTAGGAACGATCCCTAGGTGTCCTTTTATAGTCTGGAGGCTCCACAACTTCGGAAGAATCGAGAAATTGCGTAAGAGTTACGCAGCGCAGAGAAAATCGGGCTGAAATTGGAAGTTTCTAACTTCTTATGCATGGCCGACCGGTCACGACCGGTCAGCCTCAATATCTGACCACTCCAGCAACCATGTCCGACCGGTCATGACCGGTCAGACGTCTTCAGCTACATTCTAGTGACCATGGCCGACCGGTCAAGACCGGTCGGCCTTCTTCAATATCATTCCAGCAAGTATGCCCGACCGGTCTAGACCAGTCGGGCCTGTTTATCATTGGTCCAGCAGTCCTGGCCGACCGGTCATGACCGGTCGGCCTCATTCATTGCTATTCTAGCCTTCATAGCTGGCCGGTCTTGACCGGTCTGGCTCTCTTGGCCGACCGGTCATGACCGGTCGGCAGTCTTCCAAGCTTCTTTCTTTCACTTTCTCTCTTCTTTTCTTCTTTGATCCTCAAATAATCTTCATCAAAATGATGCCAAATGAGCCCTTTTTGTCTTCAATTGGGTGGAACCACTCTCAGTCCTGTAGTCATAAAACATGCATTAAATTAGCCTATAGACCATACAAACCTTGCATAATGAGTGATGAATTGGGTTTGGAATATGCACAATTAAGAGCTCAACATGTTTCAGAAAAATTAGAAAAAATACCAAAACATTTGTAAAATCATCTTTCAAGAGTCACAAAATATTTGCCTTGCTTTCAAACAAAATATTTTCAAAATCATGAAAATATTTCCTTTGTTTTCAGTAACCGATCTCCATCCTGACTACTTAGGTAAAGATTCGGACCAAATATTTACAAAAATCACAAAAATTGTCACTGCACTGCACCTCAAGAGTCCTGAACTCCAATCACTCACTTCACAGTTTAGGATGACGGATCCGATCACCCGTAAATTGGAATCTTGACCAAAACTGGCGACCAAGCACCGTCCTAATCACATCCATTCCCAGATGAATATCTTGAAGTCTGACGATATACTTCATCCATTCCCATTAGCAAAGAAACAGCATCTTGGGACGATGGACCTGATCGACCATGGGTCGGGATCTTGACCAACTCGCTGACCAAACATTCGCATTGAAAAAAAAAGAGAGAAAAAGAAAATCCCCAAGGGAGCATAACCCTACAAGCAATAAGCTCAAAATTCTCTGAATCCCCAGTAAAAGCTAAATCATTGAACTAAAAGAGAATGAACCAAACCGTGCATCCATCATCAAATATGCATCCCCATGCATCAACATCCATCGCATCAATCATCATGTTTACCTGCTTTCAAAATAAAAGTTGGTTAGCCAAAGACCCTCACAGGCATCCCTAGTGGAGGCACGTGAAAACCAGATTTCCTTTTCAAAAAGACAAAATAAAAAATATTACATATATTCCTATTTGCAAATAAAAACCCCACGGAGTATCACTCCCCAGAGTGGGTATCTTTTCAAAAATCCAAAAAACATTTTTCCAGTAGAGCGTTTGGCCTCCAAAACACTGAGAGATCTTCCATATCTTTGGGTAGGAGCCGACACAAAAATCAAATAAGATCCGATGTCTCGCAGTTTCTCTAGAGACCATCGGATCTAATGCACTCAAAGTATGGTCGAACTGAACTCCAGTGTCAGTGCGGTCGTACCACATGCCAAGATACTAAAAGATGAAAGCCAAAAGGCTTGGTCAAAGAAACCATTTGAACAGGTGGAAACGATGAATTGTAACCCAAGTATCAAAATCAGCAGATTAGGTGGAAAGAGTTCACCCGCACATACCTAGGCGTAGATGCCTGAAGTACCTTGACTGAGTCCAAGTCGGCGTAGTGATCTCTCGTAAGACTACATGGACGCAGGGTAGCTAACCACTTTGACAGTAAAGCGAAACAAGTACTCCTGGAGTGATTCGAGAAAACATCAAACAATCAATCTCCAGGTCGGTAACCTCTTAAGACTATGACGGACGCAGAGGCTCTACTGTACCTTTCCGATGTTAGTACCGATCGAGAACGGAAGGGTTGCGATTGGGTACCCAAGTTGTAGCGCATGTAGGGATAATCACAACGTTTTCTCCAAACTCCTGCGGTATGTGCGAGTTATCAATCTCCAAACAATCAACTGACTCAGATACAAAGGAAAACAAAGATTCTAGAATACAATCTAGGAAAGAATGAATTGCAAACCAAGCATCAAAACCAGCAGATTGGGTGGAAAGAGTTCACCCGCACATACCTAGGCGTGGATGCTTGAAATACCTTGACTGAGTCCAAGTCGGCGTTGTGATCTCCTGTAAGACTACATGGACGCAAGGTAGCTAACCACTTTGACAGTCAAGCGAAACAAGTACTCCTGAAGTGATCCGGGAAAACATCAAACAATCAATCTCCGGGTCAGTAACCTCGTAAGACTATGACGGACGTAGAGGCTCTACTGTACCTTTTCGATGTTAGTACCGATCGGGAATGGAAGGGTTGCAATTGGGTACCCAGGTTGCAGCGCATGCAGGGACAATAGCAACGTTTTCTCCAAACTCCTGCGGTATGTGCGAGTGATCAATTTCCAGACGATCAACTGACGCAGATGCAAAGGCAAGTAAAGATTTCAGACTACGATCCATGAATGACCGGGTCAGAAGTGGGGTGTCCACTCGCTTTGACATTCGGTTACACGCAACCTCTGTCAAAGAGGGGCATTGTTGAGCTCTTAATTGTGCATATTTTAACCCCAATTCATCACTCATTATGCATGGTTTTCATAATTTAAAGACTAATCAAATATATGTTTTGTGGTTGTAGGAATGAGAGTTACTTTGCCCAATTGATGACCAAAAGAGCTGATTTAGAACCTTGGATGAAGACCCAAGGTGGGCTGAAGGAAGAAGGAAGCAAAGAAAGAAGCAAAGAAAGAAGAAAATAGAAGAAAGAAAGGAAGAAAACAAGAAGAAAAAGAGACCGACCGGTCTTGACCGGTCGGCCAAGGAAGCCCGACCGGTCTTGACCGGTCGGCCATGCTTGCTGGAGTAATGCGAAAGAGGGCCTGACCGGTCGTGACCGGTCGGCCAGCCTTGTCCGACCGGTCGTGACCGGTTGGCCATGCAAGTTTCAGATTCCAGATTCTAAAACAGCAATGTATTCCCGCACCTGGTTTTTCGGACCAGTTTTCTGAGCCGATCTTGATGATATTTGGAAATCCAACACATCCATATCGAAGAGGAACTCGACGCCGAACTAACCCAAGTGATTTCGTGTCGATCGGAGTTACGGATTGATCATGGTGACCAAAACAATACGAACTGTCCAGAAAGTTCCAGATTTCGCTGTTCCACTCTGGGCCGGTCCAGGTGGCCCATCATTGAGGATATGAAAAATATACTTTGACCATCTTTTAGACCACATCCATATATAAATAACCACAAAAGTTTCAGATCAAAAGGGTGTGTGGTTTGATCGTACCGGTTGAAGAAAGATGGACCATCCAGAAAGCTCCAACTGCGCAGAGTTTATAAAAGCCCTAATTGTTCTAATTTTCGGACCACATTCTAAGATTTGTTTGGACAATCTAATCCATCTATCGTGTAGAGGAGGAAGTTTTCTAGTCATGTTCAAAATTTGAGATCAATCCGACCTCTGTACACTCCGGAGCGTTGAAAGCAAGATGACTGGTTCTGAAGGTACCCGAAGTGCGCGATTTTGAGAGGTGGTCAGTGATGTGATTGGTGGGCCCATTCAGAGGACAATCTTGGAAATCTAAATCATCTATGAGGAAGATCACATTACAAGGAAGCTACAAATCAATTTTGAAGGCAATCCGACCATTGGTTAAGCCGTACCAAGCAAACTAAATTCTGCTATGTTGCTGTACTATTGCTGCACTATAAAAGGGGGTGCTCTCTTCTATTCCAGGGCAACCAAGGACGTGGGGAGCAAGGAGTTCAAGTCATAGGAGGCTTCCTAGCCTCCTCCAGCTAGTTTTTCTTCCTTTTCTTAGTTCTAGTTCTAGTTTTTAATATGCTTTTTATTAGCTAATCTCTTAGCTAGAGCTAAGAGGTGAACCTTATAGTTTTCTTAGATTGTTTAATTCATTTTATTGGTTTTTAGTTTGGAATTCATGATTATGAACTAAGGTTTGAAGTTTATACAAGTTTTTAAGTAATTTTTCTTAGTCTTGTGATGACTCATGGATGTTTGGATGAATTACTTATCTTCTTAATTCGTTTGCAACAGTCTAGACCTGTATGATCCGAGGAATCGGAGTGCGCTCTAGTACTAAGCTCTTCATGAAGGGACTTCCTACCAAAGTTCTATTTTTCTGTTTTTCTGAATATGTATGGATTGTGCATGTGATTTGAATCTAGTTCAAATCATGATCTAGCCTTGTCTTGTGAGAGGACTTGAGGATGGTTATGATTGTGAACTGGACCTTTCGGAAAGGGGAATGACCTATGCAATTGAGCATGCTCAGCTCAGCCTTCGTTGAGTGAATCCTATGCATAGAACTTACATATGACAGACTGTTTGGTTTAACAGCTCTATCATCCGACTAGATAGACAGGAATGTCGATTCTAGTTGAGAAAGTAAGAAACTATAGCGAATTATGCATCTAAGAAGAGCTATAAGTGGATCCTTGATGCTCTAGTTATCTTTTCATTATTAGATTTTCTATTTTATGTTAAAAATTAATTTCACAAACCTCTTTGATTCTAGTTATTAGGATAGTTAGTATTGTTTACTTCCTTCCCTGTGGATAGACCTCGGTCTTACCGAGATTATTACTACATCGCAGCCTTGCACTTGAGGCGAGCGAACAAGTTTTTGGCGCCGTTGCCGGGGAAGAGGTTAAACGGTTCTAATTGTTCTAATAACTATAGAGTAGTCTTAGTTAGGTAGGATTTTCAGTTTTTATAGAAGAAGATTTTCTGATTTTTTTTTCTAGATTGCTAACAATTTTTTGTTGGATTTTGTAGGACATTGTTGCTGACATATGTCTCGCTCTATTGGGTAACATCTCTCCATCTCCCTTCTTTTTGTTCTTTTTTTTAGATTGGGGTAGTTCCAACTCTTTAAAATCTCATTATGGCTGATTGGAAGTGTGGTGCTTATGCATACCTTTTGGAAGATGAGATGACAGACCATGGAATCAAAACTCTTTATGATTGGAACCAATTTAAGCATAAGTATTATTCTGAGAGTAAATCAACCTCCACTACCCCTCAACGTAAGACGCTACGTGATTACTGGGTTGAAAATAACATGAGTATCCCACCAAGTTTAACAGGAGGTAGGAATAAGAAAAAGGACCGGGGGAGTAATGACCAACCGGTAAAGACATTGCGTGATCACTGGTATGGTTATGCCTATCAACCATCTTATCAGTCTTCGTCATATAATACGTATGGTCTTCATCGAGAGAGTCCTCACACTTCTAGTCCAATGGAGGATGAGCCAACCATGGATGCCAACAATTATCCTCAAGAGTTTCTCTCTCATGATCCTCAACCGACACGAACTCTTGAGGATACACTGCGAGAGTGTATGGAAATAACTGAGCAATGCATACAAAACCTCTCGCCATCTCAAAATATTGAACCCAACATTGGGAACACCGAATCAATCCCCAACAATGAGGAGGATGAGGCTATCCAAACCCAACCTTCTCTAGATTTAATGACTAAACTTCTAGAGGATATTGATCTCAGTGATCCCACCATTACCATCGATTATGGTAAATCAACTATCTCTTTTAGCTATTTCGATTTGAATGATGAAGAGATTTCAAGGACGGTTGACGAACCCGAGGAATCTACAAAATCTGAAAGTGATAGTTTGATTGCCTACAATGAGGGTTTAAAGGATGATTGTGAGTCCATGATTTGTTCTTCGAAAGGGCCGAATGTTTTTGAATCATCGAAAGATATTCTTGCTAAAGAGATGGCCGAAGTCGATATTTTTAAGTCCTTCCACCAACAACACATGCCGGATTCTATTGTGGAAGAACTCCCTTAGGTTGAAAATTCTGCTTCTTTGGATGATGGGGTGGCACAATCTGAAATTTCAAAAGATCAACCAATGCTAGATGATGTGCTTACCACTAAATCTGAAAATTTTTCTTTGGAAGACCTCCCCTCTATAGAGGAGGAATTCCTTACCCTTGAAACAGAATTTCCTCAATCACTTAGGGAGAATGAGGACCCTTCATTCGACTCTCTCGATTTCCTAAAGGAATGCATGACCCACCCCTATGATTTGGATGATGAGATGATTAAGGAGTTGGATAGTTTGTTAGACATGGTGTCGGTGCCTGAAGAACACCATTCCACTGATTTACACTCTTTACCATGATTTGTGGAAGCACCATGCAAATCTGAATTTGTGGAGGAGACAATTCAAACTGAAAAATACTTAATGAATGTCTCTCCACCATCATGGGTTCTTCAACCCATTGAAAATTCTGATTGGGAGGACCCGTTTTTAATCAATTACAACCCAATTCAGAACTTGAGGAGATATCTTTTTGTTGCTCTTATCTCCTCCTTACATGCGTGTGGTGCATACTATGATTGGACTTTCATGAAGAAACGCACACATGTATACATTCGAGCAGGACTTTGGATGGTCCTCATGAGAAACCTATTGAAATTCATGAAGATCCTGCTCAAATTTGATCATGTAGTCGATCAGACTAATCAAAGGTAGGTAGGTAGGTTAGGATTTCTTTATGCATTTAGGATTGAATAAGTCTCATTGAGACAATGGAAGATGCTAGAATTGATCAACTTACTACCTCAGGTACTCTCGTTCTCACTCTCCTTTTTTTTGTGTCATTGCTCTCATGTCATGCATATTGCATATCTTATTACATTGAGGACAATGTAAGATTTTGGTTGGGGGGTGAGATTCCTTAGATGAATCTACTAGCTTTTGTGACATTTCGAGCAATTATGTAGAAATTTTTTTATTTTTCTAAAATTCAAAACTCTTTTGGAAAACGTTGTTTCTATGCATTCAAGATGATACGAGTATAAGAAGAGGAGATACGAAGTGAGTGATGTTGCAAGCTTTGAATTTCTTTTAATATAATGGTTTTATATGTGAATTCCCCTATTTATGTGAGTGATAGAAAATTTGAACACTTTTACACCTAGTTCACATTACACGATTTTCATGGGTTGAAAGGATTATGTGATTTGTGGATTAACTATACTTTGATTTAAGGTGTTGAGAAACCAAGCCGGGGTACTTTGTCCATCCTTGTCCATGGGAAAATAACGAAAGATATGGATTTCTAAAAATCCTATCTAATTTAAAAAGAAAAAGGAAAAGGAAGGATGAAATTGGGAATGATGGAAAAACGGTGGAAAATTCCGATTAGGGCTACCTACTACCAACCGGGGGATGGTCTACCCGTAACCAAAGCCGGAAATGGGACGTAGTGTGAAAGTCGTCGGAAGGACGGTAAGACAAATTCCTGTCATAGGCTTGTTGTTGCTCTGTGCACCTTGAAATCCATAGTTTAGTTGATCTATGATGAAGATGAGCCCAGAAACTAATGAGATAAACTTTCACTATGCACACTAGGGTGAATTTGTTCAAGTTCTTCTATTTATCAATCAATCAGTGGGAATTTCATATAAATACTTATTATGTTCTAAGAGTTTAAGGTTTCAACTTCTATCACCTAATTTCTCTGATTTTTATGCTTGTGTGTCTTGGAATGTATAGAAGAATAGTTTCTAGAGGAGAGTTGGATTTGGAGAATGAAACTTGTTTCATGCATGTTTTGCTCGGGACTAGTAAAATGCTGGTTGGGGGGTGTGTTAAGCTCTTAGTTGTGCATATTTTAACCCCAATTCATCACTCATTATGCATGGTTTTCATAATTTAAAGACTAATCAAATACATGTTTTGTGGTTGTAGGAATGAGAGTTACTTTGCCCAATTGATGACCAAAAGAGCTGATTTAGAACCTTGGATGAAGACCCAAGGAGGGCTGAAGGAAGAAGGAAGCAAAGAAAGAAGAAAATAGAAGAAAGAAAGGAAGAAAACAAGAAGAAAAAGAGACCGACCGGTCTTGACCGGTCTTGACCAGTCGGCCATGCTTGCTGGAGTAATGCGAAAGAGGGCCTGACCGGTCGTGACCGGTCGGCCAGCCTTGTCCGACCGGTCGTGACCGGTCGGCCATGCAAGTTTCAGATTCCAGATTCTAAAACAGCAATGTATTCCCGCACCTGGTTTTTCGGACCAGTTTTCTGAGCCGATCTTGATGATATTTGGAAATCCAACACATCCATGTCGAAGAGAACTCGACGCCGAACTAACCCAAGTAGTTTCGTGTCGATCGGAGTTACGGATTGATCGTGGTGACCAAAACAATACGAACTGTCCAGAAAGTTCCAGATTTCACTGTTCCACTCTGGGCCGGTCCAGGTGGCCCATCATTGAGGATATGAAAAATCTACTTTGACCATATTTTAGACCACATCCATATATGAATAACCACAAAAGTTTCAGATCAAAAGGGTGTGTGGTTTGATCGTACCGGTTGAAGAAAGATGGACCATCCAGAAAGCTCCAACTGCGCAGAGTTTATAAAAGCCCTAATTGTTCTAATTTTCAGACCACATTCTAAGATTGTTTTGGCCAATCTAATCCATCTATCATGTAGAGGAGGAAGGTTTCTACTCATGTTCAAAATTTGAGATCAATCCGACCTCTGTACACTCCGGAGCGTTGGAAGCAAGATGACTGGTTCTGAAGGTACCCGAAGTGCGCGATTTTGAGAGGTGGTCGGTGATGTGATTGGTGGGCCCATTCAGAGGACAATCTTGGAAATATAAATCATCTATGAGGAAGATCACATTACAAGGAAGCTACAAATCAATTTTGAAGGCAATCCGACCATTGGTTAAGCCGTACCAAGCAAAACAAATTCTGCTATGTTGTTGTACTATTGCTGCACTATAAAAGGGGGTGCTCTCTTCTATTCCAGGGCAACCAAGGACGTGGGGAGCAAGGAGTTCAAGTCATAGGAGGCTTCCTAGCCTCCTCCAGCTAGTTTTTCTTCCTTTTCTTAGTTCTAGTTCTAGTTTTTAATATGCTTTTTATTAGCTAATCTCTTAGCTAGAGCTAAGAGGTGAACCTTATAGTTTTCTTAGATTGTCTAATTCGTTTTATTGGTTTTTAGTTTGGAATTTATGATTATGAACTAAGGTTTGAAGTTTATACAAGTTTTTAAGTAATTTTTCTTAGTCTTGTGATGACTCATGGATGTTTGGATGAATTACTTATCTTCTTAATTCGTTTGCAACAGTCTAGACCTGTATGATCCGAGGAATCGGAGTGCGCTCTAGTACTAAGCTCTTCATGAAGGGACTTCCTACCAAAGTTCTATTTTTCTATTTTTTTGAATATGTATGGATTGTGCATGTGATTTAAATCTAGTTCAAATCATGATCTAGCCTTGTCTTGTGAGAGGACTTGAGGATGGTTATGATTGTGAACTGGACCTTTTGGAAAAGGGAATGACCTATGCAATTGAGCATGCTCAGCTCAGCCTACATTGAGTGAATCCTATGCATAGAACTTACATATGACAGACTGTTTGGTTTAACAGCTCTATCATCCGACTAGATAGACAGGAATGTCGATTCTAGTTGAGAAAGTAAGAAACCATAGCGAATTATGCATCTAAGAAGAGCTATAAGTGGATCCTTGATGCTCTAGTTATCTTTTCATTATTAGATTTTCTATTTTATGTTAAAAATCAATTTCACAAACCTCTTTGATTCTAGTTATTAGGATAGTTAGAATTGTTTACTTCCTTCCCTGTGGATCGACCTCGGTCTTACCGAGATTATTACTATATCGCAGCCTTGCACTTGAGGCGAGCGAACAGGCATCGGTAGACACCCCACCTTCGACTACAATGTTGGTAGAGATAGCTGAATGAATGGAGGACCATACCCCCAAATCACATGTCCAAACCCAGCCAAACTCACCCTTGTAAGCCCCAATCCACAGCCCAGCTCAAGCCTGAACCCAGACAACTCACCCCTAAACATCAGCCCCAAAAAACCCCCCATAAGAAAAACTAGTGAAAAAATCCTTAAAAAGTCAAACTTGGTGAGTCAACCCGCTGAGTCAAATCATCAAGTTAACCCGCTGAGTCAACCCATCGAGTCAACTCACTGTGTCAACCCATCTCTCAGACCCAGTCAACTCACCGAGTTCCAACCCACAGCCTCGGAGCAGGTCCAAAACTCCAAACTTGGGGGTTTTCTACTTCAGGTTCGGAGGCCGTACACTCCGAACTCGAAGCAGAATGACCATACGGGCGGCTGCTCACTCCCCAAGTGTAGGGTTGCGAAGTAGTAATAATTCGGAAAGACCGAGTATCGTTCCCATAGAGATTTATGAATGGGTATTCTTAGAATTTGTCTAAAATAACTAGTAATTAAGATCCTATTAAGAACTAAAGGTAGAAAATAGTAATTTGGGTTTAAACAGTGAATGTGTAAGGTAATTTCAATCTAAAAAGGCACTAGAGCGCCAAGGATCCACTTTTGATAAGTTTCAATGCATCAACACAACTAGGTCTCTCATAACTCAATCGGAATCGAATTCATATCTCTATCCGATTGGTATATAGAGCAGTTCAATCAGCAATTATCCAAAACAAGTGTTTATTCATTGATTCAATTCCCACATCAATGCTCAGGCCTTGGGCACACTCAATTGTGTAGGCCAAGCCTCTTCCCAATCTGGTTGAGATTCACAACCATAGCTTTCATCAAATGCTGTCACTAGACTTGATTACAACTAATGATCAGAAATCTAATTAAATAAAAATCAATCAATAAACAGTTATTTCAGATTACAACAAAAGATAAGAACTTTCGTTGAATGAGTTCCCACATGAAGATCAGGCCATTGTACACAAGGCAATCAAAGGATCTACCATGCCCGGAGTCGATGATAGATCAATGAACTACACAAGCATAAACAATGCTCAGAAGGTACGCTACCAAGCTTAGAATCACTAAGAATCACATGAGCCCGGAGTCATCAAGAGATCAAAGTAAAACCAAACTAGTACTTGATTCAAACTCACATTAACTAAAATTCATCAATTAAATCATAAAAAGGAAACCTAGGTTGCATCAATCCATAAAAAACAAATCAAAAGCTTCACCTCTTAGCCCTAGCTAAGAGGTTTTAGTTCATCTCTAACATCCTTGAACTAGAAGCCTCAAAAACATAAAAAAAAACTACTAAAACAGGAAGAAAACTAGAAACTCGAAGTGGAATCCGTCTCCTAAGCAATCTCCACATCCTAGCATCCTCTGGTATGAAGGGAAGAAGTCCTTTTATAGCTTGGAGATTCCATTGCGTAAGAAACTTTCAGATTGCGCAAGGATTTACGCACTTGCGCAGAGAATTTCGGAGCTCGATTTAGAAACTGCTGTTTACGCATGGCCGACCAGTCGTACGACCGGTCTGAGGCTACGGACGACCGGTCGCACGACGTCCAAATCTGTCCAGCGAGTTTGTATAATTTTCATTCTTCAGTTTTAATTCAAGGATCGGTCGCACGACCGGTCTGAGGTGTGGACGATCGGTCGTACGACCGGTCGCAGATGGTCCAGAGACATGTGCAGAGAACTTTCTTCTGTTAGTGGCCAGACCGGTCGGACGACCGGTCTTAAGCTTTGGAAGACCGGTCGCACGACCGGTCGTAGATGGCTTTTCTCTATCTTCTTTTCTTCTCTCCTTTGCTTCTTTCTTCTACCCTTTCATGCTTGATCTTGTGGTCTTCAACGCTTGTAAAGTAGCTCTATTTAGCCTTGAATCAGTGAAATCTCCGTCTTGTTCCTACAATCACAAATCATGCATTATAGTAGTCCTTTAAACATGTAAACCATGCATAATGAGTGATGAATTGGGGTTAGAATATGCACAATTAAGAGCTCAACACACCCTCCATTCAGATTTACCCGGGCATTGATATTGCAAGTATGGATCATCCTAGGGTTGGTGGAGTTCGGTATGCATGATCCACAAAGGTGTGGAAATATGAATTGATTTCTCAGCACAACAAAGTGTTGTTTCCACATCCTTCTCTCGGCTAATGTCATATGCCGATACTGACTCTAAAAGTGTGACCATATCCCTTATCATGTCATCGTTCTCATCAAGGGAGTAAGTCACATCTTCGTCTAAGTGACTGGAGTAAAAAGGTAAGAGGGATTCATCTTCCACAATAGAATTGATCATGTTTATTTCGTGGACCTCCTCATCTTCATCCTCTTATTGGTTGTCAACATTGAAAGCATTCAACTCAATCGTCATATTGCCAAAAGACATTTGTATGACCCCACTCCTACAATTGATGATAGCGTTTGATGTAGCTAGGAATGGACGGCCAAGTATGACAGGAATTTGAGGGCCAATATTAACCATGGGTTATGTGTCCAAGACAATAAAGTCCACCGGGTAGTAGACTTTGTCAACTTGGACAAGGATGTCCTCAATCACCCCTCTCGGAATACGAATCGATCGGTCAGCAAGTTGTAATGTGGTTTTGGTGGGTTTTAATTCACCTAAACCCAATTGTTCATAGACCGAAAAGGGAATTAAGTTCACACTTGCCCCTAGATCAAGTAAAGCATGTTTCACCCGGTAGTCTCCAATCACACATGATATTGTTGGACAACTGGGATCTTTGTATTTCTTGGGCATCCCGTGGTTGATAATGGCACTCACATTCTCTGTCAAAAATGCCTTCTTTTGCACATGTATTTTTCTTTTAACCGTGCAAAGGTCTTTTAAAAATTTAGCATATGACGGTATTTGTTTAATTACATCCAACAATGGGATGTTGATTTTGACTTGCTTGAAAACCTCCAAATATTCCTGATATTTATCTTGAGGTTTGGCTGAAATCAAGCGTTGGGGAAATGGAGCAATGGGCCTATATTCTTTCAATGGCTCTTTTTCATTCATGGCGGTGCTAGGTCTATCATCCTTTTTGGAAGATACCGGATCATTAGGCGTGGAGGCCTTCACCGGGTTAGATTTTTCAATAATTTTACCACTTCTAAGAGTGGTGATAGCCTTAGCATGTTCTATGTGTTGGTTAGAGGAACTAGGCACGCTTATTTCGCATTGAGGTTTCGGATTTGGTATGAGTTGGGCTGGAAGAATCCCTTCCCTTGCGTTTAAGCGAGCCTTGATTTCCTCCACCGAATTTTTAAGCTCAAGCATTATCGAATGGTTGGATTGATTTATTTGAGCTTGACCTTCCATGAATGCTTTCAATGTATCCTCTATAGGCATTTAAGGTGGGGCCATATGAATTTGCATTGGGGGCCCTCTTTGAGGATTATTTTGATTAGCCGCGTTTCCATTCGCCCAATTAGGGTTGTTTCTCCAACTAGAATTGTTCGTGTTTGAATTTGGAGTACTAAAAGGTCGTTGATAACTATTCAAAGCATTCGATTGTTCAAAGAAAAGTTCTCGAAACGCATAGATTGTTGGACAATCCGGCGTTTGATGCACATTGGAAGCACAATAGCACAAATAGTTTCAACAGCCCCCCTTTGTTGGGTTGTGTCCACTTTCTTTAGTTCCATCTCCTCGACCTTTCGTGTGAGTTTAGCCACTCTAGAACCTAGATCATCTTGCTCATTTAAACATAAATTTCTCCATTTTCCTTGGCTTGGGGTTGTTTTGAACTTGTTGGCTTAGATGTATCCCATGCTTGTGTGTTTTCAGCCAACATGTCAAAATAGTCCCAAGCTTCCTCCGTTTCCTTGTTCATGAACTCCACATTGCACATCATCTCCACAAATTAACGTATGGTTGAGTTTAATCCATCATAGAAGAAACTAATCAACCTCCACCGTTCATAGCCATGATGTGGGCATGCGTTTAATAGCTCATTATACCTTTCCCAACATTGGAAAAAAGGTTTCTTCTTCTTTTTGGGTGAAGTTCATTATAGCCCTTCTTAGTGCATTGGTTCGATGAGTAGGGAATAATTTTTTAAGAAACTCTCTAGTCATCTCAGCCCATGTCCCAATAGACTTTGGCCTTAAGGAATGTAGCCATGATTTGGCCTTCTCTTTCAAGGAAAAAGGGAATAATTTGAGTTTTATTGTATCCTTGGTCACATTGTCATAGTTTATTGTGGCAATAACCTCTTTAAATTCCTTAATATGTAAATACGTGCTCTCAGAGTCGAGTCCATGGAATTTAGGAAGAAGTTGGATAAACCCCGGTTTAAAATCAATGTTTCCCACATTGTGATGGAAAATTATGCAAGAGGGAGTACTCGTCCTAGCTGGTTGCAAATAGTCATGTAAAGTTCTAGGTTGAGGTACATCCCCCACTTCATTCTCATTCAATTCAGTAAGGTTTGGGGCTGGATTTTGATGTTGATTAGCCCCTTGATTTGGTTGATTTTCAGCCATCTCTCTAGTAATTTCAGAAAAATTTTGACGTTTCCTAGCACGAGGCTCTCTATCAATCCCTTCAACAATTACTCCGTCACGATTGAGTCGGTTATTAGATCCCCGAGCCCAATGTGGCATGCAAAACCTAAAAGAATGAAACAAAAAGGAAAAAGAATTCTTCCTTCCTTCCTTTACTCCTCTCTAAGACTTAAGCACAAGGTGTCTTGCAATGGCTAAGCCAGAAGCAAGGATAGAGATCGATTTCTCTTGGTCAATAGGGGTTCAGAGAACTCCCCACCCACTCTTTGAGTCTTTTGAGAAAAATGCAGAAAAAGAAGAAAGAGGAATAAGATTGAGAAGAGAAATCTCTGAGCACAAGGTGATCTAAGACGGCAGAGCCGACCAATAGGAATCCAGGCGGCACAAGGCCAACCTATCAGAGATCCAAAAAGAGTCTCCACCCACTCTACAAGAGATGAATATGGTAGGAATGAGTAGGAGAAGAAGAAGAGTAATGTTAGAACGATGGAACTTGATTTGTGACTTAAGATGCCTCCTTCTTCTTCCACTTCCTAAAAATCCTTGAAGTTATTCTATGTTAGAATCCTGTAAAATCAAAATAAACTAAGTTAGTATTTAGAAGAAAACCTACCCTAGAAAGCAAAACAAATCCTAAATCTATCTTAACACAATCTCAACTAAAAGTTATTTCAGAAAATTCTAAAAATACCGCATAGAAATCCCCGGCAACGACGCCAAAAACTTGTTCACTCCCCAAGTGTAGGGTTGCGAAGTAGTAATAATTCGGAAAGACCGAGTATCGTTCTCACAGAGATTTATGAATGGGTATTCTCAGATTTTTTCTAAAATAACTAGTAATTAAGATCCTATTAAGAATTAAAGGTAGAAAATAGTGATTTGGGTTTAAACAGTGAATGTGTAAGGTAATTTCAATCTAAAAAGGCACTAGAGTGCCAAGGATCCACTTTTGATAAGTTTCAATGCATCAACACAACTAGGTCTCTCATAACTCAATCGGAATCGAATTCATATCTCTATCCGATTGGAATATAGAGTGGTTCAATAAGCAATTATCCAAAACAAGTGTTTATTCATTGATTCAATTCCCACATCAATGCTCAGGCCTTGGGCACACTGCCAAGCCTCTTCCCAATCTGGTTGAGATTCACAACCATAGCTTTCATCAAATCCTGTCACTAGACTTGATTACAACTAATGATCAGAACTCTAATTAAATAAAAATCAATCAATAAATAGTTATTTCAGATTACTACAAAAGATAAGAACTTTAGTTGAATGAGTTCCCACATGAAGATTGGGCCATTGTACACAAGGCAATCAAAGGATCTACCATGCCCGGAGTCGATGATAGATCAATGAACTACACAAGCATAAACAATGCTCAGAAGGTACACTACCAAGCTTAGAATCACTAAGAATCACATGAGCCCGGAGTCATCAAGAGATCAAAGTAAAACCAAACTAGTACTTGATTCAAACTCACATTAACTAAAATTCATCAATTAAATCATAAAAAGGAAACCTAGGTTGCATCAATCCATAAAAAACAAATCAAAAGCTTCACCTCTTAGCCCTAGCTAAGAGGTTTTAGTTCATCTCTAACATCCTTGAACTAGAAGCCTAAAAAACATAAAAAAAAAAAAAAACTACTAAAACAGGAAGAAAACTAGAAACTCGAAGTGGAATCCGTCTCCTAAGCAATCTCCAAGTCCTAGCATCCTCTTGTATGAAGGGAAGAAGTCCTTTTATAGCTTGGAGATGTCCATTGCGTAAGAAACTTCCAGATTGCGCAAGAATTTACGCACTTGCGCAGAGAATTTCGGAGCCCGATTTAGAAACTGCTGTTTACGCATGGTCGACCGGTCGTACGACCGGTCTGAGGCTGCGGACGACCGGTCGCATGACCGGTCGCAAAACGTCCAAATCTGTCTAGCGAGTTTGTATAATTTTCATTCTTCAATTTTAATTCAAGGAGCGGTCGCACGACCGGTCTGAGGTGTGGACGATCGGTCGCAGATGGTCCAGAGACATGTGCAGACAACTTTCTTCTGTTGAGTGGCCAGACCGGTCGGATAACCGGTCCTAAGCTTTGGACGACCGGTCACACGACTGGTCACAGATGGCTTTTCTCTGTCTTCTTTTCTTCTCTCCTTTGCTTCTTTCTTTTACCCTTTCATGCTTGATCTTGTGGTCTTCAACACTTGTAAAGTAGCTCTATTTAGCCTTGAATCAGTGAAATCTCCGTCTTGTTCCTACAATCACAAATCATGCATTAGAGTAGTCATTTAAACATGTAAACCATGCATAATGAGTGATGAATTGGGGTTAGAATATGCACAATTAAGAGCTCAACAGCGGCCCCCTGGGTGTCGCCCAAAATTATTTATGGGGTCTGCCACTGACCGCTGCTATAAATACCCCGCCCCTTCTCATTCGAGACACGGAGAAAGATTCATCTCCCCTCTCTTCAGTCCGAGAGTTCCAAGTCCATCTCCACCCCCTTTAGCCCATTCCTCCACCAAGGAGAGCCCGAGTGAGGAGAGCCTAACCCTGGTCCAGCCCAGCCTGACCCTTTGTTCGCTTGCCTCAAGTGCAAGGCTGCGATGTAGTAATAATCTCAGTAAGACCGAGGTCGATCCACAGGGAAGGATGTAGACAATTCAAATTATCCTAATAACTAGAATCTAAAGAGGTTTGTGAAATCGGTTTTGAACATGAAACAGGAAAAATCTAATAATGAAAGAGTAACTAGAGCATTAAGGATCCACTTATAGCTCTCCTTAGATGCATAATTCGCTATGGTTTCTCACTTTCTCAACTAGAATCGAAATTAAGTCCTATCTAGCTGGATGATAGAGCGGTTATATTATCAAATCAATCTGTCATATGTGTTGTTCATCAACATGATTCCCTCAATTCAAGTTAGGACTTGAGCACACTCAATTTCATAGGTCAATCCTAATTCCAATAGATTAAGATCATAACCATAATAATCATCAAACATTGTCACAAGACTTGACTATATTATGATTTGAACTTCAGTCAAATCATATGAACAATCAACACAATATTCAGATTTTAGAACAAAAAGGTAGAACTTTGGTTTAAGTTCTCACATGGAAATCTAAGTCTAGAGCGTATTGAATCCGATTCCTCGGAGTATACAGGTCTAGAACCATGCAAAACAATTAAGAACTAAAGCAATCCTTCCAAACATCCATGAGCCATCATAAGATTAAGAAAAACTACTTAGAACTTTATTCAAACTTCTAAAAACCATTAGTCTTCATTCAATCCAACTTTGAAACCAATAAAACGAATTAAACAATCTAAGAAAACTATAAGGTTCACCTCTTAGCTCTAGCTAAGAGATTAGCTAATAAAAAACATATTAAAAACTAGAACTAGAACTAAGAAAAGGAAGAAAAACTAGCTAGAGGAGGCTAGGACGCCTCCTATGACTTGAACTCCTTGCTCCCCACGTCCTTGCTTGATTTGGAATAGAAGAGAGCACCTCCTTTTATAATACAACAAGAGTACCGCAACATAACAAATTTTGTTTCGCATCATACGGCTTAACCAATAGTCGGATTGCCTTCAAATTTGATTTGTAGCTTCCTTGTAATGTGATATTCCTCATAGATAATTTAGATTTCCAAGATTATATTCTAAATGGGCCCACCAATCAGATCAGTGACCGCCTCTCAAAATCGCGCAATTCTGGTACCTTCAGAACCACTCATGTTGCTTTCAACACTCCGGAGTGTACAGAAGTCGGATTGATCTCAAATTTTGAAAATTGGTAGAAAACTTACGCCTCAACATGATAGATGGATTAGATTGTCCAAAAAAATTCCATAATTTAGTGAAAAAATTAGAACATTTAGGCCTTTTATAAAATCTGTGCAGTTGAATCTTTCTGGATGGTCCATCTTTCTTCAACCGGAACGATCAAACCACATATCCTTTTAATCTAAAAATTTGTGGTTATTCATATATGGATGTGGTCTAGAAGATGGTCAAAGTAGATTCTTCATATCATCAATGATGGGTGGCCTGGACCGGCTCAGAGCGGAGTAGGCGGAATCTGAACTTTTTGGACAGTTCGTATTGTTTTGGCCACCACGGTCATTCTGTAGCTCCAATTGACACGAAACCACTTGGGTTATTTCAGCGTCGAGTTCCTCTTCGACGTAGATGTGTTGGATTTCTAAATATCATCAATATGGATCTAGAAAACTGTGTCAAAAATCCAAAAATGGGAATAGCCTACTGTTTGAAATCTGGAAATCTGAAATTGCATGGCCGACCGGTCTTGACTGGTTGTGACATGTCTGGTTTGGTCTAGCAACCGCTGTAGAAGGCAGCAGAGTTGGCCGACCGCTCTTGAATGGTCGGACTGTAAGACCCGTACCCTTATTTGCCCTCCATACGCTTATTTTCCAGTGCCGGTACGTCCCGGATGGACCAGATTCGCGAGCCTTGCTCGTGACCCTATTTTAGTACCGCATCGACCCAAGACCTATACCCTGGCGACTGCGTAGGCGCTGCGATTCCAACACCGCACGGCACACCCCATTGCGATACCCGGTGTGAAAGTTATGATCGATTGCGTAATCCAAGATGGGCCGCACAACGCGCGTGTGGCGTGGGCCCCACTTGCACAAATCCCAAGATCATGTCAAATCCATCACCATCATTCTCACCTATACCCATCCCATACCCCTACTCTACACACCCCATACCCCCCATCCCTCTCTCTCCTCCCAAAGTCAACTCTCACCCATACCTCCCATACCCCCCTCCCATGCACC
This sequence comes from Liriodendron chinense, assembly GCA_003013855.2. Classification (NCBI taxonomy): domain Eukaryota; kingdom Viridiplantae; phylum Streptophyta; class Magnoliopsida; order Magnoliales; family Magnoliaceae; genus Liriodendron; species Liriodendron chinense. The sequence continues at coordinate 604,896 of ML058516.1, forward strand.
ATCATGACCCCCATGATTCATTCTCTCTCTCTCCCCCCCCATACAAGTCCATACGTAGGGGGAGAGGAGAGCTCATTCCATATTTTCAATAGCTAAAGGAGAGAGAAAGAGATTTGAGAGGAGAGAGAAAGAGAAAGATTTGAGAGAAGAGAGAGATTTGAGTGATCAAGAGAGAGATTAGAGAGATTGAGGGTGGAGATCCAAGCTTGGAGGACCTCAACCATCATTCGGACCGTCTGATCGTCCGATCATCAACCCGATCCAATCCAACCGTCCATCCTTCGAGGTGAGTGCAAGGGGGACATAAATCCCCCATTTTCTTATTTCCATTCATTTTCCTTTTCTTTTGGGCCCACTTGGTGGTGAACAACCTGATGGATGGATTGGATCATCCATGAATGGGCCTCACAACCTAATAATAATAATAATAGTAATAATAATAATATGTATATATTTATATATATAAGAAAAAAAAGAAATCTACCCGCTGGACAGACAGCGTCCAGAGGACGCTGCTGCCCAGCAGGGAAGCCATTTGGGCTTGGACAGGTCCCCACACGTGGGACCCACCTTGATGTATGCATCCAATCCACGCCGTCCAGCTGTTTCTCCATCCCCTTTTAGGGCAGGAAGCCAAAAATGAAGTAGATCCAGATCTCAGGTGGACCACACCATTGAAAACAGTGGGGCTAATAAAGCTTACTGTTGAGACTTCTTGGGCCCACCGTGATGTTTGTGGACCACATCAGCCACCCAATATTGGGCTTGTTAGGTCCCCAATGAGCTGGGGAACATGATGAATGGGGTGGATTGTCCTTAAGTGGGCCCCACTTGAGATAAGCACAAAAAAAATAAAAAAAAGAAACAAAAAAATAAAAGAGGCAATGGACGTCCAGCGTCTGGAAGTTCTGACGTTGGAACGTCCAGCGTCACTTGGACGCTGTAATGGGGTCCCCACTCGTGGGACCCACCTTGATGTTTGTGTTCCATCCATACCGTCCATTTGTTTTCCCAGATCACTTTAGGGCCAGGCCCCAAATTTGAAACCAATCTAAATTTTAAGTGGACCGCACCGCGTAAAACAATGGAAATAATGATTTCTACTGTCAGAAATCCTTCAGCCCACTTTTAAGCTTCTAGCTTGAATCATATATCCAATATTGGGCTCATTGGGTCTCCCATGAGCCGAGGAACCTGATAGACGGAGTGGATCACTCTTATGTGGGCCCCACTCGATGAAAACTATGGAAAAACAAAAAAAAAAAGAGAGAAAGGAAAGGAGGGGCGTCCGGGCGCTGGGCGTACCAGCGTCCACGGACGCTGGCTCGTGCTGCCAGCTGGTGGCCCACTCGTGGGTCCCACCATGATGCATGTGCTGTATCCACACCGTCCATCCATTTGGGGAGATCATTTTAGGGCATGACCCCAAGATTGAGTCAGATCCAAGTCTCAAGGGGGCCCCACCACAGAAAACAGTAGGGACAGTGAACCTACCGTTGAAACCCTTCTTATGGCCCACCATGATGTTTATTTGAGATCCAACCTGTTCATAAGGTCACACATGTAAGGGAGAAGGGAGAACAAAAATATCAGCTTAATCGAAAACTTCTGTGGGCCCCACTTGATGAGTTCATGACAAAAAAAAGGACCACTGGACAGACAGCGTCCAGGGGACGCTGCTGCCCAGCAGCCTTGTGGGCGTCACCTCATGGGCCCCACTCGTTGGGCCCACCTAGAATGAATGTGCCTTACCTATTCCGTCCATATGTTTTTCCAGCTCATTTTAGTGGCTGAGCCCAAAATTTAAGCCTATCCCAATGTCAAGTGGACCATGCCATAGTGGGGATAATGATTTCAAACGTTGAACCCTTTTCAGGTTCTACAGTGATGTTTATTTGCCATCCAATCTGTTCATAAGATCACATGGATACGGATGAAGGAGAAAACACAAATATCTGCTTGATTCAAAACTTCTTGGAACCAGTTGGGTACCACGCTGCCCAGCAGGTGGCCCACCCTATGGGTCCCAACGTGATGTATCTATTAGCTCCACCATGATGTATATGTTTTATCCATGCCGTACACGTATTTTGACGGCCTATCTTGTATGTGCAGGCCCAAGTATGGGGCCAATGTGGTCTCAAGTGGGCTATGCCACGAAGACTTTTACATTTCCAATGGGACCCACAATCCAGGTCCCACTCTCTACGTATATATTGGGCCTTTTAAGGCCAATGTTACATGATATGTTTGGTAACATGCTAATATGATTAGCTTGATATGTCACACTGATAACATGCTTAGTATAATGAATACCATGCTCATTCATATGCCCATACGCATCATTTGTATGCCTGTTATGGATCATGATTAACCATAGCATATGCTAGTTGGCCTGTTATACTTAGGGGACCCGTGTGAGACAGGGTCGCCCCACATCATTGCGCAGTATGCGTAAGTTTGGTGCATGATTTGGATTGTATGAATCATGCATTTCGCATTATGTATGTCACGATCGCTTTCACACCCTAGCAGCATCGGGGTGGTGGCCAACATAGTCACATCATGGTTGGCAGTATTGGACACCGGAAACTTGTTCTAGTATGTGGGTGCTATGGATGTACTTGGGTGAAAGTCCCTAAACCCTGTGGTACCAGTACGATGCTCCAGCATCAAGACCGAGTGGATAACATGAGCGCCCGTGTGCCAAATACCAGTAGGCCGCATCTCCCACTGTGTCGAGGTCGGTTGGAAAGGGGTGTGACTTTATCCGCCCAGGTGCAGTGGGCTGTAAGCTAGGTCGAGTCTAACCAGCTCATGGAATGGGTCCGCTATCGGCGAGCCGGGTGGGCATTGGCATACCACTGACGAGGCGAATAGTGAGGTCTTTTCTACTCGCTTGGTTATGCGCGCGATGTGCGGCGGCCAGTATTAGAGTATACTAGACCCCGGTGATGTCCCAGATGAGAACTATTTTGATATGTGGATCAGTTGAGGATTGACATGTTTGCATTGCATCCCTAGCATGTAACACTTGGCCATGTAGGCCCTTACATCGCATAGCTTTGGGATAGCTGATAGCATTCATAAACTTAGTTACTTAGCCCTCTACTACTTTTGCTTACTCTGATATCTGTATACTTGTCATATGCATCACACGCGCACACACGCACTCTACTGAGCTTCATAGGAAGCTCATGCGCGTTTGTTTACACTGCAGGTACTAGAGCATTTCAAGAGCATTGAGCGCGGTTCATGTACCTGATATTTTGGACTTCTGCTTCATGTTGTATTTCCCTTTCCAGTACTGTACTCAACAAACTTATTAGTGGATATTTGATGATGTTTTATGGTTTTGATTATGCTCATTTACAAAAAAAAATTTACCCTGAAAATTCTCCTGGTAGGATCCCAGGATCGGAACCTGGCACATGAGAGCTAGGAGCCGAGAATGGGGTACTACGGAGGCTGTTGGCACCAAGGTCGGCGATCGGGAATTTAGTGAGCCCGGTCCCCGGGTTTGGGGCGTGACAGAAGTTGGTATCAAAGCATAACTTGGGAATACCTGCGGATGACATCACATATCTACTAATGGCCATAGATTAACTACCCTTAACTGAATGATTGTTGCAAACTTAGGATGATTAGGATCCCGATCTCATGCACTTAGCGACCCACACTAGGATCCTGTTACAACATAGTTATAATAGGATTCCCTATTTTGAGCTTAGAAACTTCTGAATATGATTCCTTAACGTGTGTGCATTCGAGAGTATCAATGCTAAGAGGTAACTGTCCTTTTCTGTAGGATATGGCGCCCAAGAGAGCCACCGGTAGGCCGTCGACCGGTGCGGGTACATCCCAGACCGCCCCAGCCCCAGTTCCAGCTCCAGCTATGACTGCTGGTCAGTTCCAGGAGATGATGCGGGTTATGACCTCCATGGCAGAGCGCCAGGAGAGGAGGTCATCTGACGCAGTTGCCCCATCGGAGCAGGATCGTGCTCGTTCCTTGTTGATGGATTTTAGGCGGATGGATCCCCCACTGTTTTTGGGCGGGCCAGACCCGGTTGCAGCGGAGAGATGGAAATCAGAGGTAACGAAGATCTTTACCACGATGCGATGCTCGACCGAGGAGCGAGTTCCTCTTGCTGTTTTCCTTTTTCAGGGAGAGGCCGAGCACTGGTGGGAGTCGGTTACCATAGCCACCCGGCTTGATTTCGAGTGGACTTGGGAGGACTTTGTAGACTGGTTTGACTGAAAGTTCTTCCCTGAGCATGTCCGCCAGCAGCGTGCTCTAGAGTTCGAGACACTGGTCCAGGGAGATATGTCAGTGTCGCAGTATGAGGCTCGATTCGTTGAGCTATCGAGATTTTTGACGTATCTCATGGATGACGAGGTGCGGAAGGCCCGTCGATTCGAGATCGGACTGCGCCTTGGCCTTCGTGGCCGTGTCACGGGACACAAGCTTCCTACATTCGAGGAGGTGGTAGAGCGGGCCCAGATATATGAGGCAGAGTGGGCCGATGCACAGCGGATCCGTGACCAGAGCGGAGACCGGAAGGGGAAGAGGAAGGCTCCTTCTAACAGCTTCCGGCAGCAGCAGACTCGGGCACAGCAGAGGCACCTGGTTCGTCCATCTGTTCGACCGCCAATAGCACCAGCAGCACCTCCAGCACTGTCCCAGAGACAGTTTGCAGGTGTTTGTTACGGATGTGGGGGGACAGGGCATCGTAGGCATGAGTGTCCCCACCCACAGCAGCAGTAGTGACAGCAGCAGCCACGCATCGACAGCAGCAGCCACAGCAGCAGAGGCAGCAGCATAGACCGCAGCAGCAGCGGCGGCGACCGCAGAGGGGACAGACACATCCCCAGCAGACTCAGGGTAGGTTCTACGCAGCCCAGCAGGATCCTCAGGCACCGGGAGGAGTCATTGATGGTACACTCATTGTCTCTACATGCATAGCTCATGTTTTGTTTGATTCTGGTGCATCGCATTCTTTTGTATCCGATGATTTCTGTCGATCGACTGGTTTGCCCGTTAGAATCAGTGTGTGAGGGCTTGTCAGTGTCGACACCCTTAGGGAAGACCGCAGTATTGAGTTTGATCTGTTCGTCTTGCCCCGTCTTGGTAGGAGAGACCTTTTTGCCCGCCGATTTGTTTGTTTTACCGATGACCGAGTTTGATGTTATCCTGGGCATGGATTGGCTGGCCGAGTATCACGCTGTATTGGACTGCTTCGCAAGAACAGTCACTTTCCTTATACTCGGCATGCCGCAGTTTCAGTTCGTTTCCGAGCCTAGAGGTGAGCAGTTGTCATCTTTGATGTCATGTGCCATAGAAGAACCGGTTGCCGTGTGCATCGACCAGCTGCCGGTAGTTTGGATTTTTCGGATGTGTATCAGGAGATTCCGGGGTTGCCACCTCGTCGGCATACCGAGTTTCAGATCAACCTCGTGCCCGGTACTGCGCCTATCTCAAAGGCCCCGTACCGTATGACACCTTTAGAGTTGCGGGAGCTGCGGAAGCAGTTGGACGAGTTGCGTGAACTAGGCTTCATCCGTCTGAGCAGTTCACCGTGGGGAGCGCCGGTACTCTTCGTGAAGAAGAAGGATGGCTCGTTGAGGCTCTGCGTGGATTACCGCGAGCTCAACAAGGTCACGATTAAGAATAGGTACCCGCTTCTGAGGATCGACGATTTATTTGACCAGTTGCGGGAGGCCCAGTTCTTTTCGAAGATTGACCTACGGTCCGGTTATCATTAGGTCCGTGTCCGGGAGGAGGATATCCCGAAGACGGCATTCAGGACGCGTTACGGTCATTTTGAGTTCCAGGTCATGTCTTTCGGACTGACCAATGCGCCCACTGTGTTCATGCAATTGATGAACGAGGTCTTTCGTCCCTACCTTGATCAATTCGTTGTGGTGTTTATCGATGACATTCTGATCTATTTGAGGACTCGGGAGGAGCATTCGCAACATCTGGAGATCACCTTGCAGACCCTCCGCACACACCAGCTTTATGCGAAGTTGGAGAAGTGTGAGTTTTGGCAGGAGGAGGTGAAGTTCCTCGGTCATGTGGTGACGAGGCAGGGAGTAGCAGTAGATCCGGTGAAGATTGATGCTGTGCGTTAGTGGGGTCAGCCCACGAACGCGTCCGAAATCCGGAGTTTCCTGGGGTTAGCAGGTTATTATCGCCGTTTCATAGAGGGCTTCTCTCGTATTGCAGCCCCGCTGACCAGGTTGACCCGGAAGGGCGCCGAGTTCGTTTGGAGTGATGCCTGTGAGCGAGCATTTGCAGAACTGAAGGACCGTCTTACTTCTACACCAGTCCTCACTCTTCCCTCCGGGAGTGAAGGATTCGTGGTTTTTACAGATGCCTCACGTAGTGGCTTAGGTGCTGTCCTGATGCAGCATGGCAGAGTAGTAGTGTATGCGTCTCGCCAGCTCAAGGTCCATAAGCACAACTACCCCACGCATGATCTGGAGCTAGCAGCGGTAGTCTTCGCACTGAAGGTGTGGAGGCACTATCTTTATGGGGTCAGGTTCGAGCTCTTTTCTGACCACAAGAGCCTGAAGTACCTCTTCTCGCAGTCCGAGTTGAACATGAGGCAGAGACGTTGGATGGAACTCCTGAAGGATTATGATTTTGATCTTCAGTACCACCCTGGCAAGGCCAACGTGGTGGCTGATGCCCTTAGCCGTCAGCCACGAGGCCTGGTGGCGCATATGATGGTCCGGGAGTGGAGGATGCTCGAGGAGGTTGTCGAGTATGATTTTGAACTGAGCCTGCAGTCTTCTATCGCGCAGTTATCGAGCTTGTCGATTCAACCCTCTCTTGTTTCTCGGGTGATCGAGGCTCAGCAGGCAGATCAGACGTTGAAGGATTATTGGGAAGAGGCCGCGTTAAAGGGTCAGACAGATTGGCAGATTGGGTCAGATGGTGGACTTCGTTTCAGGGATCGGTTGTGTGTCCCAGATATTCCTCAGCTGCGTAGAGATCTTATGGATGAGGCACACCGATCGAGGTTCACAATCCACCCAGGCTCTACCAAGATGTATCGTGATATGAGGAGGCAGTATTTTTGGGCCGGTATGAAGTGTCAGATTGCCAGTTTTGTGGCTAAGTGTGACACTTGCCAGCGTGTCAAGGCCGATCATCGCAAACCTCCAGGTCCCCTGCAGCCGTTGAGTGTCCCGTTGTAGAAATGGGAGCACGTGACCACAGACTTCATTATGGGATTGCCGATGACTGATCGCGGTCATGACACCATCTGGGTTGTCATTGATCGTTTGACGAAGTCGGCACATTTTCTTGCGATACGTGCGACCTGGTCATTGGACCGACTTGCAGAATTGTTTATCGAGGAGATTGTGAGACTGCACGGAGTCCCAGTTTCGATCGTTTCTGACCGAGATCCGAGATTTACGTCACGGTTCTGGAGGAGTTTTCAAAAGGCGATGGGGCTTGCCTTGAAGTTCAGTATCGCATATCATCCTCAGACTGATGGTCAGACCGAGAGGGTCAACCAGATCCTTGAGGACATGCTTCAAGCTTGTGTGTTGGATTTCTCAGGTAGTTGAGATAAACACCTGCGTTTGGCTGAGTTTGCATATAATAACAGCTACCAGGCGACTATCGGTATGGCTCCTTTTGAGGCGTTGTATGGTAGACCTTGTAGGTCTCCTAGTTGTTGGGCCGAGGTTGGAGAGCATCGTCTCCTAGGTCTCGAGCTTGTACAGAGGACATCAGAGGCTATCGATATCATCAGGCAGAGGATGCGCACAGCTCAGAGTCGACAGAAGAGTTTTGTAGATCGTCGACGTCGTCCCCTAGAGTTTTCCATTGGGGATCGTGTGTATCTCAGGGTCTCACCCATGAAGGGCGTGGTTCATTTTAGAGCCAAGGGGAAGCTTGCCCCGAGATTCATTGGACCCTTCGAGATCACTGGGCGCATTGGCGCCGTGGCCTATCAGCTTGCCTTGCCACTTCAGTTGTCTGGCGTCCACAATGTTTTTCATGTTTCTATGTTGCGGAAGTGTGAGTCAAACGTGGTTCCTGTGATAGATTGGTAGCCGTTGGAGATTCGTGAGGATGCTTCTTACATTGAGTAGCCGGTTCGTATCCTTGACCGGAAGGAGCAGGTCCTCCGGACCAAGGTCATTCCTTTAGTGAAGGTCCAGTGGAGTCATCATAGCGCAGATGAGGCGTCGTGGGAGCGAGAGACAGAGATTCGCGAGTCTTATCCTCATCTTTTTTATGATTGATTGTATCTGTATGATTGCTTTTCGATTCGATATGCGTATATAGTGATGCGATTCTTTGTTTTATGATCTCCGGCTAGTTTGGGTTTGTATTGCAAATTTCGAGGACAAATTTTTTGTTAGGAGGGGAGAGTTGTAAGACCCGTACCCTTATTTGCCCTCCGTATGCTTATTTTCCGGTGCCGGTACGTCCCGGATGGACCAGATTAGCGAGCCTTGATCGCGACCCTATTTTAATACCGCATCGACCCAAGACCTATACCCTGGCGACCGCGTAGGCGTTGCGATTCCAACGCCGCACAGCACGCCCCATTGCGATACCCGGTGTGAAAGTTATGATCGATTACGTAATCCAAGATGGGCCGCACAACGCGCGTGTGGCGTGGGCCCCACTTGCACAAATCCCAAGATCATGTCAAATCCATCACCATCATTCTCACCTATACCCATCCCATACCCCTACTCTACACACCCCATACCCCCCATCCCTCTCTCTCCTCCCAAAGTCAACTCTCACCCATACCTCCCATACCCCCTCCCATGCACCATCATGACCCCCATGATTCATTCCCTCCCCCTCCCCCCCCCCCCCCCCCCCCCCCCCCATACAAGTCCATATGTAGGGGGAGAGGAGAGCTCATTCCATATTTTCAATAGCTAAAGGAGAGAGAAAGAGATTTGAGAGGAGAGAGAAAGAGAAAGATTTGAGAGGAGAGAGATTTGAGTGATCAAGAGAGAGATTAGAGAGATTGAGGGTGGAGATCCAAGCTTGGAGGACCTCAACCATCATTCGGACCGTCCGGATCGTCCGATCATCAACCCGATCCAATCCAACCGTCCATCCTTCGAGGTGAGTGCAAGGGGGACATAAATCCCCCATTTTCTTATTTCCATTCATTTTCCTTTTCTTTTGGGCCCACCTGGTGGTGAACAACCTGATGGATGGATTGGATCATCCATGAATGGGCCCCACAACATAATAATAATAATAATAGTAATAATAATAATATGTATATATTTATATATATAAGAAAAAAAAAGGAAATCTACCCGCTGGACGGACAGCGTCCAGAGGACGCTGCTGCCCAGCAGGGAAGCCATTTGGGCGTGGACAGGTCCACACACGTGGGACCCACCTTGATGTATGCATCCAATCCACGTCGTCCAGCTGTTTCTCCATCCCATTTTAGGGCAGGAAGCCAAAAATGAAGTAGATCCAGATCTCAGGTGGACCACACCATTGAAAACAGTGGGGCTAATGAAGCCTATTGTTGAGACTTCTTGGGCCCACCGTGATGTTTGTGGACCACATCACCCACCCAATATTGGGCTTGTTAGGTCCCCAATGAGCTGGGGAACATGATGAATGGGGTGGATTGTCCTTAAGTGGGCCCCACTTGAGATAAGCACAAAAAAATAAAAAAAAGAAACAAAAAAATAAAAGAGGCAATGGACGTCCAGCGTCTGGACGTTCTGACGTTGGAACGTCCAGCGTCACTTGGACGCTGTAATGGGGTCCCCACTCGTGGGACCCACCTTGATGTTTGTGTTCCATCCACGCCGTCCATCTGTTTTCCCAAATCACTTTAGGGTCAGGCCCCAAATTTGAAACCGATCCAAATTTTAAGTGGACCGCATCGCTTAAAACAGTGGAAATAATGATTTCTACTGTCAGAAATCCTTCGGCCCACTTTTAAGCTTCTAGCTTGAATCATATATCCAATATTGGGCTCATTGGGTCTCCCATGAGCCGAGAAACCTGATAGACGGAGTGGATCACTCTTATGTGGGCCCCACTCGATGAAAACTATGGAAAAACAAAAAAAAAAGAAAGAGAGAAAGGAAAGGAGGGGCGTCCGGGCGCTTGGCGTACCAGCGTCCACGGACGCTGGCTCGTGCTGCCAGCTGGTGGCCCACTCGTGGGTCCCACCATGATGCATGTGCTGTATCCACACCGTCCATCCATTTGGGGAGATCATTTTAGGGCATGACCCCAAGATTGAGTCAGATCCAAGTCTCAAGGGGGCCTCACCACAGAAAATAGTAAGGACAGTGAACCTACCGTTGAAACCCTTCTTATGGCCCACCATGATGTTTATTTGAGATCCAACCTGTTCATAAGGTCACACATGTAAGGGAGAAGGGAGAACAAAAATATCAGCTTAATCGAAAACTTCTGTGGGCCCCACTTGATGAGTTCATGACAAAAAATAAAAAATAAAAAATAAAAAAAAGGACCGCTGGACAAACAGCGTCCAGGGGACGCTGCTGCCGAGCAGCCTTGTGGGCGTCACCCCATGGGCCCCACTCATTGGGCCCACCTAGAATGAATGTGCCTTACCTATTCCGTCCATATGTTTTTCCAGCTCATTTTAGTGGCTGAGCCCAAAATTTAAGCCTATCCTAATGTCAAGTGGACCATGCCACAGTGGGGATAATGATTTCAAACGTTGAACCCTTTTCAGGTTCTACAGTGATGTTTATTTGCCATCCAATCTGTTCATAAGATCACATGGATATGGATGAAGGAGAAAACACAAATATCTGCTTGATTCAAAACTTCTTGGAACCAATTGGGTACCACGCTGCCCAACAGGTGGCCCACCCTATGGGTCCCAACGTGATGTATCTATTAGCTCCACCATGATGTATATGTTTTATCCATGCCGTACACGTATTTTGACGGCCTATCTTGTATGTGTAGGCCCAAGTATGGGGCCAATGTGGTCTCAAGTGGGCTATGCTACGAAGACTTTTACATTTCCAATGGGACCCACAGTCCGGGTCCCACTCTCTATGTATATATTGGGCCTTTTAAGGCCAATGTTGCATGATATGTTTGGTAACATGCTAGTATGATTAGCTTGATATGTCACACTGATAACATGCTTAGTATAATGAATACCATGCTCATTCATATGCCCATACGCATCATTTGTATGCCTGCTATGGATCGATTAACTATAGCATATGCTAGTTGGCTTGTTATACTTAGGGGACCCGTGTGAGAGAGGGTCGCCCCACATGATTGCGCAGTATGCGTAAGTTTGGTGCATGATTTGGATTGTATGACTCATGCATTTCGCATTATGTATGTCATGATCGCTTTCACACCCTAGCAGCATCGGGGTGGTGGCCACCATAGTCACATCATGGTTGGCAGTATTGGACACCGGAAACTTGTTCTAGTACTTGGGTGTTGAGCTCTTAATTGTGCATATTTTAACCCCAATTCATCACTCATTATGCATGGTTTTCATAATTTAAAGACTAATCAAATACATGTTTTGTGGTTGTAGGAATGAGAGTTACTTTGCCCAATTGATGACCAAAAGAGCTGATTTAGAACCTTGAATGAAGACCCAAGGAGGGCTGAAGGAAGAAGGAAGCAAAGAAAGAAGCAAAGAAAGAAGAAAATAGAAGAAAGAAAGGAAGAAAACAAGAAGAAACAGAGACCGACCGGTCTTGACCGGTCGGCCAAGGAAGCCCGACCGGTCTTGACCGGTCGGCCATGCTTGCTGGAGTAATGCCAAAGAGGGCCTGACCGGTCGTGACCGGTCGGCCAGCCCTGTCCGACCGGTCGTGACCGGTCGGCCATGCAAGTTTCAGATTCCAGTTTCTAAAACAGCAATGTATTCCCGCACCTGGTTTTTCGGACCAGTTTTCTGGGCTGATCTTGATGATATTTGGAAATCCAACACATCCATGTCGAAGAGGAGCTCGACGCCGAACTAACCCAAGTGGTTTCGTGTCGATCGGAGCTACGGATTGATCGTGGTGGCCAAAACAATACGAACTGTCCAGAAAGTTCCAGATTTCGCTGTTCCACTCTGGGCCGGTCCAGGTGGCCCATCATTGATGATATGAAGAATCTACTTTGATCATCTTTTAGACCACATCCATATATGAATAACCACAAAAGTTTCAGATCAAAAGGGTGTGTGGTTTGATCGTACCGGTTGAAGAAAGATGGACCATCCAGAAAGCTCCAACTGCGCAGAGTTTATAAAAGCCCTAATTGTTCTAATTTTCGGACCACATTCTGAGATCGTTTTGGACAATCTAATCCTTCTATCATGTAGAGGAGGAAGTTTTCTACTCATGTTCAAAATTTGAGATCAATCCGACCTCTGTACACTCCGGAGCGTTGAAAGCAAGATGACTGGTTCTGAAGGTACCCGAAGTGCGCGATTTTGAGAGGCGGTCAGTGATGTGATTGGTGGGCCCATTCAGAGGACAATCTTGGAAATCTAAATCATCTATGAGGAAGATCACATTACAAGGAAGCTACAAATCAAATTTGAAGGCAATCCGACCATTGGATAAGCCGTACCAAGCGAAACAAATTCTGCTATGTTGCTGTACTAGTGCTGCACTATAAAAGGAGGTGCTCTCTTCTATTCCAGGGCAACCAAGGACGTGGGGAGCAAGGAGTTCAAGTCATAGGAGGCTTCCTAGCCTCCTCCAGCTAGTTTTTCTTCCTTTTCTTAGTTCTAGTTCTAGTTTTTAATATGCTTTTTATTAGCTAATCTCTTAGCTAGAGCTAAGAGGTGAACCTTATAGTTTTCTTAGAATGTTTAATTCGTTTTATTGGTTTTAAGATTGGTTTTCATGATTATGAACTAAGGTTTGAAGTTTATACAAGTTTTTAAGTAATTTTTCTTCGTCTTGTGATGACTCACGGATGTTTGGATGAATTACTTAGCCTCTTAATTCGTTTGCAACGGTCTAGACCTGTATGATCTGAGGAATCGGAGTGCGCTCTAGTACTAAGCTCTTCATGAAGGGACTTCCTACCAAAGTTTTATTTTTGTTGTTTTTTCTGGAATATGTAATGACTGTGCATGTAATTTGAATCCAGTTTAAATCCTGATCTAGCCTTGTCTTGTGAGAGGACTTGAGGATGGTTATGATTGTGAACTGGACTTATAGAAAAGGGGAATGACCTATGCAATTGAGCATGCTCAGATCAGCCTACATTGAGTGAATTTGATGCATGGAACTTACATATTACAGACTGTTTGGTTTAACAGCTCTATCATCCGACTAGATAGACAGGAATGTCGATTCTAGTTGAGAGAATAAGAAACCATAGCGAATTATGCATCTAAGGAAAGCTATAAGTGGATCCTTGATGCTCTAGTTATCTTTCCATTATCAGATTTTCTATTTTATGTTCAAAACCAATTTCACAAACCTCTTTGATTCTAGTTATTAGGATAGTTGGAATTGTTTACTTCCTTCCCTGTGGATCGACCTCGGTCTTACCGAGATTATTACTACATCGCAGCCTTGCACTTGAGGCGAGCGAACAAGTTTTTGGCGCCGTTGCCGGGGAAAGAAGTTGAACGGTTCTAATTGTTCTAGTAGCTATAGAGTAGTCTTAATTAGGTAGGATTTTCAGTTTTTATAGAAGAAGCTTTTCCGATTTTTTTTTTTTTTTTTTTAGATTACTAACAATTTTTTTTGTTGGATTTTGTAGGACATTGTTGCTGACATATATCTCGCTCTATTGGGTAACATCTCTCCATCTCCCTTCTTTTTGTTCTTTTTTCTAGATTAGGGTAGTTCCAACTCTTTAAAATCTCATTATGGCTGATTGGAAGTGTGGTGCTTATGCATACCTTTTGGAAGATGAAATAACAGACCATGAAATTGAAACTCTTTATGATTGGAACCATTATAAGCATAAGTATTTTTCTAAGACTCAATCTACTTCTAATACTTCCCCACGTAAGACGATGCGTGATTGCATTAATGAAAACAATACACATATTGAGGCACAACGTAAGGCAATGGGAGAGTATCGGAAAGAGATGAATAATGTTCCACCGGTTAGGACAATGTATGATCACTTGTATGGCTACACATATCAACAACCATCTAAAAGCCCAACATATGACATGCATAATCCAAATTGGTGGGAGCATCAAAATTTCAACTTGGAAGATGAGCCAACCATGGATGCCAACAACTATCCTCAAGAGTTTCTTTCTCATGAGCCGCAACCGACACGAACTCTTGAGTATGTGCTGCAAGAGTTTATGGAAACAACTAAGCAATGCATACAAAACCTCTCGCCATCTCAAAATATTGAACCCAACATTGGGAACACCGAATCAATCCCCAACAATGAGGAGGATGAGGTTATCCAAACCCAACCTTCTCTAGATTTAATGACTAAACTTCTAGAGGATATTGATCTCAGTGATCCCACCATTACCATTGATTATGGTAAATCAACTATCTCTTTTAGCTATTTCGATTTGAATGATGAAGAGATTTCAAGGACGGTTGACGAACCCGAGGAATCTACAAAATCTGAAAGTGATAGTTTGATTGCCTACAATGAGGGTTTAAAGGATGATTGTGAGTCCATGATTTGTTCTTCCAAAGGGCCGAATATTTTTGAGTCACCAGAAGATATTCTTACTAGAGAGATGGCTGAAGTCGATATTTTTGAGTCCTTCCACCAACATAACATGACCAATTCTATGGTGGAAGAACTCCCTTGGGTTGAAAATTCTGTTTCTTTGGATGATGTGGTGGCACAATCTGAAATTTTAGATCAACCAATGCTACATGATGTGCTTACCAATGAATCTGAAAAATTTTCTTTGGAAGACCTCCCCTCTATAGAGGAGGAATTCCTTACCCTTGAAACAGAATTTCCTCAATCACTTAGGGAGAACGAGGACCCTTCATCCGACTCTCTCGATTTCCTAGAGGAATGCATGACCCACCCCTATGATCTGGATGATGAGATGATTAAGGAGTTGGATAGTTTGTTAGACACGGTGTCGGTGCCTGAAGAACACCATTCCACTGATTTACACTCTTTACCATGGTTTGTGGAAGCACCATGCAAATCTGAATTTGTGGAGGAGACAATTCAAACTGAAAAATACTTAATGAATGTCTCTCCACCATCATGGGTTCTTCAACCCATTGAAAATTCTGATTGGGAGGACCCGTTTTTAATCAATTACAACCCAATTCAGAACTTGAGGAGATATCTTTTTGCTGCTCTTATCTCCTCCTTACAAGCGTGTGGTGCATACTATGATTGGACTTTCATGAAGAAACGCACACATGTATACATTCGAGCAGGACTTTGGATGGTCCTCATGAGAAACCTATTGAAATTCATGAAGATCCTGCTCAAATTTGATCATGTAGTCGATCAGACTAATCAAAGGTAGGTAGGTAGGTTAGGATTTCTTTCTGCATTTAGGATTGAATAAGTCTCATTGAGACAATGGAAGATGCTAGAATTGATCAACTTGATACCTCAGGTACTCTCGTTCTCACTCTCCTTTGTTTTGTGTCATTGCTCTCATATCATGCATATTGCATATCTTATTACATTGAGGACAATGTAAGATTTTCGTTGGGGGGTGAGATTCCTTAGATGAATCTACTAGCTTTTGTGACATTTCGAGCAATTATGTAGAAAATTTTCGATTTTTCTAAAATTCAAAACTCTTTTGGAAAACGTTGTTTCTATGCATTCAAGATGATACGAGTATAAGAAGAGGAGATACGAAGTGAGTGATGTTGCAAGCTTTGAATTTCTTTTAATATAATGGTTTTATATGTGAATTCCCCTATTTATGTGAGTGATAGAAAATTTGAACACTTTTACACCTAGTTCACATTACACGATTTTCATGGGTTGAAAGGATTATGTGATTTGTGGATTAACTATACTTTGATTTAAGGTGTTGAGAAACCAAGCCGGGGTACTTTGTCCATCCTTGTCCATGGGAAAATAACGAAAGATATGGATTTCTAAAAATCCTATCTAATTTAAAAAGAAAAAGGAAAAGGAAGGATGAAATTGGGAATGATGGAAAAATGGTGGAAAATTCCGATTAGGGCTACCTACTACCAACCGGGGGATGGTCTACTCGTAACCAAAGCCGGAAATGGGACGTAGTGTGAAAGTCATCGGAAGGACGGTAAGACAAATTCCTGTCATAGGCTTGTTGTTGCTCTATGCACCTTGAAATCCATAGTTTAGTTGATCTATGATGAAGATGAGCCCAGAAACTCATGAGATGAACTTTCACTATGCACACTAGGGTGAATTTGTTCAAGTTCTTCTATTTATCAATCAATCAGTGGGAATTTCATATAAATACTTATTATGTTCTAAGAGTTTAAGGTTTCAACTTCTATCACCTAATTTCTCTGATTTTTATGCTTGTGTGTCTTGGAATGTATAGAAGAATAGTTTCTAGAGGAGAGTTGGATTTGGAGAATGAAACTTGTTTCACGCATGTTTTGCTCGGGACTAGCAAAATGCTGGTTGGGGGGGTGTGTTGAGCTCTTAATTGTGCATATTTTAACCCCAATTCATCACTCATTATGCATGGTTTTCATAATTTAAAGACTAATCAAATACATGTTTTGTGGTTGTAGGAATGAGAGTTACTTTGCCCAATTGATGACCAAAAGAGCTGATTTAGAACCTTGGATGAAGACCCAAGGAGGGCTGAAGGAAGAAGGAAGCAAAGAAAGAAGCAAAGAAAGAAGAAAATAGAAGAAAGAAAGGAAGAAAACAAGAAGAAACAGAGACCGACCGGTCTTGACCGGTCGGCCAAGGAAGCCCGACCGGTCTTGACCGGTCGGCCATGCTTGCTGGAGTAATGCCAAAGAGGGCCTGACCGGTCGTGACCGGTCGGCCAGCCCTGTCCGACCGGTCGTGACCGGTCGGCCATGCAAGTTTCAGATTCCAGTTTCTAAAACAGCAATGTATTCCCGCACCTGGTTTTTCGGACCAGTTTTCTGGGCCGATCTTGATGATATTTGGAAATCTAACACATCCATGTCGAAGAGGAGCTCGACGCCGAACTAACCCAAGTGGTTTCGTGTCGATCGGAGCTACGGATTGATCGTGGTGGCCAAAACAATACGAACTGTCCAGAAAGTTCCAGATTTCGCTGTTCCACTCTGGGCCGGTCCAGGTGGCCCATCATTGATGATATGAAGAATCTACTTTGATCATCTTTTAGACCACATCCATATATGAATAACCACAAAAGTTTCAGATCAAAAGGGTGTGTGGTTTGATCGTACCGGTTGAAGAAAGATGGACCATCCAGAAAGCTCCAACTGCGCAGAGTTTATAAAAGCCCTAATTGTTCTAATTTTCGGACCACATTCTGAGATCGTTTTGGACAATCTAATCCTTCTATCATGTAGAGGAGGAAGTTTTCTACTCATGTTCAAAATTTGAGATCAATCCGACCTCTGTACACTCCGGAGCGTTGAAAGCAAGATGACTGGTTCTGAAGGTACCCGAAGTGCGCGATTTTGAGAGGCGGTCAGTGATGTGATTGGTGGGCCCATTCAGAGGACAATCTTGGAAATCTAAATCATCTATGAGGAAGATCACATTACAAGGAAGCTACAAATCAAATTTGAAGGCAATCCGACCATTGGATAAGCCGTACCAAGCGAAACAAATTCTGCTATGTTGCTGTACTAGTGCTGCACTATAAAAGGAGGTGCTCTCTTCTATTCCAGGGCAACCAAGGACGTGGGGAGCAAGGAGTTCAAGTCATAGGAGGCTTCCTAGCCTCCTCCAGCTAGTTTTTCTTCCTTTTCTTAGTTCTAGTTCTAGTTTTTAATATGCTTTTTATTAGCTAATCTCTTAGCTAGAGCTAAGAGGTGAACCTTATAGTTTTCTTAGAATGTTTAATTCGTTTTATTGGTTTTAAGATTGGTTTTCATGATTATGAACTAAGGTTTGAAGTTTATACAAGTTTTTAAGTAATTTTTCTTCGTCTTGTGATGACTCACGGATGTTTGGATGAATTACTTAGCCTCTTAATTCGTTTGCAACGGTCTAGACCTGTATGATCTGAGGAATCGGAGTGCGCTCTAGTACTAAGCTCTTCATGAAGGGACTTCCTACCAAAGTTTTATTTTTGTTGTTTTTTCTGGAATATGTAATGACTGTGCATGTAATTTGAATCCAGTTTAAATCCTGATCTAGCCTTGTCTTGTGAGAGGACTTGAGGATGGTTATGATTGTGAACTGGACTTATAGAAAAGGGGAATGACCTATGCAATTGAGCATGCTCAGATCAGCCTACATTGAGTGAATTTGATGCATGGAACTTACATATTACAGACTGTTTGGTTTAACAGCTCTATCATCCGACTAGATAGACAGGAATGTCGATTCTAGTTGAGAGAATAAGAAACCATAGCGAATTATGCATCTAAGGAAAGCTATAAGTGGATCCTTGATGCTCTAGTTATCTTTCCATTATCAGATTTTCTATTTTATGTTCAAAACCAATTTCACAAACCTCTTTGATTCTAGTTATTAGGATAGTTGGAATTGTTTACTTCCTTCCCTGTGGATCGACCTCGGTCTTACCGAGATTATTACTACATCGCAGCCATGCACTTGAGGCGAGCGAACATTGGGCGCTATGAATGTCCTTGGGTGAAAGTCCCTAAATCGTGTGGTACTAGTAGGATGCTCCAGCGTCGAGACCGAGTGGATAACATGAGCGCCCATGTGCCAAATACCAGTAGGCCGCGTCTCCCACTGTGTCGAGGTCGGTTGGAAAGGGGTGTGACCTTATCCGCCCGGGTGCAGTGGGCTGTAAGCTAGGTCGAGTCTGACCAGCTCATAGAATGGGTCCGCTATCGGCGAGCCGGGTGGGCATTGGCATACCACTGACGAGGCGGATAATGAGGTCTTTTCTACTCGCTTGGTTATGCGCGCGATGTGCGGCAGCCAGTATTAGAGTATACTAGACCCCGGTGATGTCCCAGATGAGAACTATTTTGATATGTGGATCAGTTGAGGATTGACATGTTTGCATTGCATCCCTAGCGTGTAACACTCGGCCATGTAGGCCCTTGCATCGCATAGCCTTGGGATGGCTGATAGCATTCATAAACTTAGTAACTTAGCCCTCTACTACTTTCGCTTACTCTGATATCTGTATACTTGTCATATGCATCACACGCGCACACACGTACTCTACTGAGCTTCGTAGGAAGCTCATGCGCATTTGTTTACACTGCAGGTACTAGAGCATTTTAGCAGCGTTGAGCGCGGTTCATGTACCTGATATTTTGGACTTCTACTTCATGTTGTATTTTCCTTTCCAGTACTGTACTCAACAAACTTATTAGTGGATATTTGATGATGTTTTATGGTTTTGATTATGCTCCTGTACAAAAAAAATTTACCCTGAAAATCCTCCTGGTAGGATCCCAGGATCGGAACCTGGCACATGAGAGCTAGGAGCCGAGAATGGGGTACTACGGAGGCTGTTGGCACCAAGGTCGGTGATCGGAAATTTAGTGAGCCCGGTCCCCGGGTTTGGGGCGTGACACGGACCACCTTGTGGGGCTCCTTTTCATTCTTTCCTTCTTTCTTCATGATTCTTTGGCCCACCTTGGGTCTTCATCCAAGGTTCCTAAATATGCTTCTTTTAGCTATTGATCGAGTGAACTCTCTCTCATTCCTACAATCACAAAACAATGCATTAGAATAGTCTTTAAACATAAAATCCATGCATAATGAGTGATGAATTGGGGTTAGAATATGCACAATTAAGGGCTCAACACCCTGGTCTAAGACTCCCAAGCCACCCAAGTCTTGATCTAGCCACTTGAAGAAAACCCTTGTGACACCTCCGTCCATCCACCTACTCTTTTACCAGCATCATCTCATTCACATCTAGCATCAGTGCAACATTTACTTTTCTTCCAACCCCCCTGCTTATCATATCACTGCAAAAACTTCGATTATTCGAGTACACAGCATACATCCCGGATAAAGCACCTGTCAGTTCGAGCGTATGCTTTGGGCTTGCCTGTTAATGGAAACCTGCCCATCAGAAACTCTTACTATTCAGACCTGCATTCATGCATCATGTCATCTATGAGAATTTACGAGGATTAAATCAGACTTTCAAGTATTTGTTCGATTCTGTGAAGTAGAGATCGTACTTTGGTACGGGCAGTGTGGGGTGCTTAACCTCTTCCCACCTTATAACCGTGATCCCTTACCCCGAATCTCTGGCCACAGATCAAAAGGAGTCATTTTAGAGGAATGAATCTTGGGATTCCCTTCTCTAACGTTTCTACGGGGTCTAACCGACTGTAGATTTGAAGTAATTGGCTAGTGGCGACTCTAGTCTTATACAAACTCATCTAAACACATCTAGCTTAACACAACAACAGATAAAAGCCCTCGAGAATGAGGTAAGCCAGTGGCACAAACTGCGATTCGCGCGCATACACCCCCTCTTCTTTTCTGAAAGGAAGGGAGAACGTCCGGGAGCGCGGAACGACGAGCGTCCACACATGCATAGTGAGTGATGAATTGGGGTCAGAATATGCATAATTAAGAGCTCAACAATGTGTGGCTAGCCTCATAAGAAAAGTTGAGGCCATGGAATTAGGGAAGGGAGAAAAGACGAAGGAAGTTGAGAGTATTTATGGAATTTGTTTCGGTAACCAACATGCAACACAGGATTGTCCTACAATCTCTGCGTTCTAGGAAGTTCTACAAGAACAATCAAATAACATAAATAACTATCAACGTCCATTTAGCAATCCAAACTCGAACACGTATAATTCTAGTTGGAGGAATCATCCCAATTTCAGTTGGAGGAATGGGCCATCAGAGAATGCAAACAATAACTCAAAAAGCTACACTTGAGGAGATAGTGGGTATATTCGTCTCAGCCCAGGTTGAGTACAACAAGAATAATTATCACAAAATAGATGGGTTCATACAAGAGCAACTAAAATACAATAAGAATTCATCTTAAGCCATCAATGATTTGAAAACTTAAATGGCTAGAGTTGAATCTCATCCTAGTGTTAGGGAGAAAGGCACACTTCCTGCCCAACCTCTCCCTAACCTAAGAACCCAATTTGAGATACAAGACTTCAGCCCATCCTCCCAAAATACAGAGCATGTTCAAGCTATCACCACTTTGAGGAGTGGCAAAACAAATGATAAATCCAATCCGGTGAAGGCCCCAAAGCCTAATGATCCGAAAATTGCCAATAAGGATGATATCTTGAACAACACTCCACATGAAAAAGAACTGGAAAGGCAATACAAGCCGGTCACCCCGTTTCCATAAAGGTTGATTTCACCCAAACCTTTAGACAAAAACCTAGAAATTCTAGAGGTTTTTAAGCAAGTGAAGATCAACATTCCGTTGTTGGATGCTATAAAACAAATACCATCCTATGCCAAATTTCTAAAGGAATTGTGTATAGTCAAAAGGAAACACAATGTTCACAACAAAGTACTTTTGACTGATAATTTGAGCGCCATTATTAAAGAAGAGGTGCTCCAAAAATACAAGGATCCGGGTAGTCCTACCATCTCATGCATCATAGGTGACTACCAGATCGAACAAGCTTTACTCGATCTTGGGGCAAGTGTTAACCTCATCCCATACTCGGTCTATGAACAAGCTGGGTTAGGTGAATTAAAACCCATCAAAACCACACTTCAACTCGTAGATAGATCTATTCGTATACCGAGAGGGATGATTGAAGATGTCCTTGTCCAAGTTGATAAATTCTACTATCCAGTACATTTTATTGTCTTGGATACACATCCTGTGATGGGAACCGGTGCTCAAATTCCTGTCATACTTGGCCGCTCTTTCTTAGCCACTTCAAATTCGATTATCAATTGTAGAAACGGGCTGGTACAAATGTCCTTTGGAAATATGACACTCAAACTGAACATTTTTTATTTATGCAAACAACCACGGGATGTTGATGACGAGATCCACGAAATAAATTTTATTGAATCATTCGTGGAAGACAAATCCCTCCTGACTTTCTATTCCGATCCCTTGGAGGCATGGTTGGCCCATTCTCATGAGATTGATGATGACATGATAAGAGAGATGGATGCCATTTTAGATTCTATGCCGGTACTTGATAATAAAAGATGGAAGGCACCATTTGAGCCTTTACCCCTAAGCGAGAACAAGCCGCTTCCATCTAATATTAATGCATCGAAGCTCGACCTAAAACCATTACCCAATGATTTGAAATATGTTTATTTAGGTCGAGATGAGACATATTCGGTGGTGATTTCTTCCCACTTGGATGAGGAATAAGAGTGTAGGCTGATAGCCACTCTAATAGAGCACAAAAGTGCCATTGGATGGTCAATTGCGGATCTCAAAAGCATAGACCCCCTGATTTGTACTCATTGCATACACCTTGAGGAGAATGCGAAGACATCTAGCAACCACAAAGACACCTCAATCCAAATATGAAAGAAGTGGTTAAGGCCGAGGTGTTGAAACTATTGGATGTGGGTATCATTTACCCAATATCCGACAGTTAATGGGTGAGTCCAACTCAAGTGGTACATAAGAAATCCGGAATAACCATAGTAGCCAATGCCAATAATGAACTCGTGCCAACCAGAGTCACTACCGGTTGGAGAATGTGCATTAACTAGAGGAAGCTAAACACAGTTATAAGGAAAAACCACTTCCCCTTACCATTTGTTGATCAAATCTTAGAAAGGTTGGTGGGTCATTCCCACTTTTGCTTCCTTGATGGGTATTCAGGGTATAACCAAATAGAGATCGCCCTAGAAGACCAAGAGAAGACAACATTCACTTTTCCATTCGGCACTTTTACCTATCGAAGGATGCCATTTGGACTATGTAATGCCTTTGCCACTTTTCAGCGTTGTATGTTGAGTATTTTTTCTGATATGGTGGGGACGATTCTTGAAGTTTTCATGGACGATTTCTCTGTATTTGGTTGTAACTTGGATGAGTGTCTTGTGCACTTAAAAACTATTTTAAAAAGATGTGAAGACAAGAACCTTGTCTTGAATTGGGAGAAATGTCATTTTATGGTTCAAAAAGGAATTGTCCTTGGTCACATCATCTCACAAAATGGAATTAAGGTGGACAAGGCTAAAATCGATCTTATCTCTAACCTTCCATCCCCCAAAAGTGTACGTGATGTGCGGTCCTTTTTAGGACATGCCGGATTCTATAGACGGTTCATAAAGGACTTTAGTTCATTCTCTCATCCTTTATGTAACCTCTTTCAAAAGGAAAACTCATTCGAGTGGAATAAAGATTGTCAAAATGCCTATGACAAACTTAAAGTCATATTGTCATGTGCTCCCATAATGCAACCACCCGATTGGAGCCTTCCTTTTGAAATCATGTGTGATGCAAGTGACTACGTTATTGGGGCTGTGTTAGGCCAAAGAAAAGAGAAGAAGCCTTGCGTCATCTACTATGTAAGTAGAACCTTATACTCGGCTCAAGCAAACTACACTACTACAGAAAAAGAACTCTTGGCTGTAGTTTTTGTTTTAGACAAGTTTCGGTCCTACTTGATCGGATCCAAGATCATCATATTCACCGACCATGCTGCGCTTAAGTACCTTCTCTCGAAGAAGGATGCTAAGCCACGCTTGTTAAGATGGATCCTCTTACTCCAAGAATTTGACATAGAAATACGAGACAAGAAAGGAGTAGAAAACCTAGTTGCTGACCATCTTTTTAGACTTGTCCTCACCGATTCCCCTGAGACGACCGCGATCAATGACATATTCCCTGATGAACAACTTTTTAAAGTCTCCCAATTGCCATGGTATGCGGACAGTGCTAACTATCTTGCTACAGGTACAACTCCGACACATTGGAAAAAGCAAGATAAGGACAAGTTCTTCAACGAGGTGAGAAAATTCTTATGGGACGACCCATACTTATTCAAGTATTGTCCCGATCAAATCATAAGGAGATGTGTGCCGGATTATGAACAACACAATATCATCTCCTTTTGTCATTCTCAGGCGTGTGGTGGCCACTTTTCGGCTAAGAAGACCACAACCAAAATTCTACAAAGTGGGTTTTATTGGCCCACCATGTTTAAGGACACCCATGAGTTTTGTAAAATATGTGAGCCTTGTCAGACATTGGGAGGAATCTCCCGTAGAAATATGATGCCACTCAATCCCATCTTTCCAATCGAAATTTTTTATTGTCAGGGCATCGATTTCATGGGTTCATTCCCATCTTCTTTTGTAAATCTATATATCTTGCTTGCCATCGACTATGTTTCAAAATGGGTCGAGGCAATTCATGTCGGAACAATGACCATAAAACGGTCATTCGTTTCTTAAAAGAAAATATCCTTTCCCGGTTTGGAACACCTCGAGTCATTATAAGTGATGGTGGATCCCATTTTTGTAACCACCCGTTTGAAGATTTAATGAAAAAATATGGTGTCAATCACAAGGTGAGCACTCCCTATCACCCATAAACAAGTGGACAAGCTGAGATATTCAACAGGGAAATTAAACATATTTTGGAGAAAACAGTGAACCCCGATCGCAAAGATTGGTCGCTTCGACTTACCGATGCACTCTGGGCCTACCGTACCGTGTTCAAGACTCCCATTGGAATGTCTATAGACGTGTCTATGGGAAAGCTTGTCACTTGCCCATGGAGTTGGAACATAGGGCATATTGGGCGCTAAAGAAGATGAATTTTGATTCTGACAAAGCAAGCTCGTTGCGCAAACTTCAATTGAATGAACTTGCAGAACTTCGGAACGAAGCTTATGAAAATGAGAGAATTTACAAGGACAAGACGAAGGTGTTCCATGATAGGAGCATCCTTCGTAAGACCTTCACGATCAACCAAAAGGTCCTTATGTATAATTCTCGATTGCATTTATTTTCGTAGAAATTGAAGCCTCGATGGACCGGTCCTTTCATTGTGAAAACTGTTTATCCATACGGAACCGTCGAGTTGTTAAATTTACGGAACGGTAATATCTTTAAAGCAAATGGTCAATGCCTAAAGCTGTTCTTTGAAAATTTTCCTTCAGAAGGTATGTCCATACCTCTGACTGATCCTATGTATCAGGACATTTAATCTCCTAGTCTGATGGAGGTATAGAGTAGTTAGGATTAGGATTTTGTTGCTTTTAGTTTGCTTTTTCCATAGGGTTGTTAGAAGGAGTAGAATTCCAATCCTTACTCTCTCAGGTATTCTCATTCCTCACTCCCTTTATTTTATAATTGCTCTCATGTTTTGCCTATTGCATATCGTTTACATTGAGGTCAATGCAAGATTTGGTTGGGGGGTGTGGGATCACTAGGATGAATCTAGTGTTTTGTTTTGTAACATCTCGAGCAACATGAAGATGATTTTTCAGATTTTCTCTAAAAATTCAAAACTCCATTGGACAACTTTGTTTCTATGCATTCAGGATGGTGTAAGTATAAGAAAAGGAGAGGCGAAGTGATTGATGTTGAATACTTTGAACATTCTTTAAGGTACTAGTCTTATATGTGAATTCTCCTATTTTTATGAATGATAGAACTTTTGAACACTTTTACACCTAGTTCACTTCACACGATTCTCATGTTTTGAAGGGATTATTAGATTTATGGATTAGCTAAGTTTGGATTCGAGGTGTTGAGAAACCAAGTCGGGGTATTTTGTCCATCCTTGTCCATGGAAAAATAACGAAAGATATGGATTTCTAAAAATCCTATCTAATGAAAAAGAAAACGGAAAGGAAGGATGAAAATGTGGGAATGATGGAGAATATGGTGGAAAATTTCAAAAAGGGCTACCTATTACCAACCGGGGGATGCTCTACCTATAACCAAAGTCGGATATGGGAAGTAGTGTGAAAGTCGTCGGAAGGACGATAAGGCAAATTCCTATCATAGGTTTGGGTTGATCTGTACACCTTGAATTCCATACCTTAGCTGATTTATGAAAAAGATAATCCCGAATTTCAATGAGATGAGCATTCACTGAGCACACTAGGTTAAATTGTTTAAATACTTCTATTTATCAATCAATCAGCGGGAAGTCCATATGAGTACTTGTTATGTTCTTGAAAGTTTAAGGTTTCAACCTCTATCACTTTGTCTTTTTTATTTTTGTACTTGCATGTCTTAGAGTATATAGAAGCATAGTTTCTAAAGGAGAGTTGGGTTTTGGAGGAATGAATTGTTTCATGCATGTTTTGCTATGGACTAGCAAAATGCTGGTTGGGGGGTTGTTCACTCCCCAAGTGTAGGGTTGCGAAGTAGTAATAATTCGGAAAGACCGAGTATCGTTCCCACAGAGATTTATGAATGGGTATTCTCAGTTTTTGTCTAAAACAACTAGTAATTAAGATCCTATTAAGAACTAAAACTGGAAAATAACAATTTGGGTTTAAATAGTGAATGTGTAAGGTAATTTCAATCTAAAAGGCACTAGAGTACCAAGGATCCACTTTTGATAAGTTTCAATGCATCAACACAACTAGGTCTCTCATAACTCAATCGGAATTGAATTCATATCTCTATCCGATTGGAATATAAAGCGGTTCAATCAGCAATTATCCAAAATAAGTGTTTATTCATTGATTTGATTCCCACAACCATGCTCAGGCCTTGGGCACACTCAATTGTGTAGGCCAAGCCTCTTTCCAATCTAATTGAGACTCACAACCATAGCCTTCATCAAATCCTGTCACTAGACTTGATTACAACTAATGATTAGAACTCTAATTAAATCAAAATCAATCAACAAACAACTATTTCAGATTACTACAAAAGATAAGAACTTTAGTTGAATGAGTTCCCACATGAAAATCAGGCCATTGCATACAAGGCAATCAAAGAATCTACCATGCCCGGAGTCGATGATAGATCAATGAACTACACAAGCATAAACAATGCTCAGAAGCTAAATTACTAAGTTAAGATCACTAAGAATCACATGAGCCCAGATTCATCAAGAGATCAAAGTAAAAACCCAACTAGTACTTGATTCAAACTCATATTAACTAAAATTCATCAATTAAATCATAAAAAGGAAACCTAGGTTGCATTAATCCATCAAAAATGAATCAAAAGCTTCACCTCTTAGCTCTAGTTAAGAGGTTTTAGTTCATCTCTAACATCCTTGAACTAGAAAGCCTCAAAAACATAAAAACTACTAAAACAAGAAGAAAACTAGAAAAACTTGAAGTAGAATCCGTCTCCTAAGCAATCCCCACGTCCTAGCATGCCTTGGTATGAAGAGGAGAAGTCTCTTTTATAGATTGGCGCGGAAGATTCCAGATTTAGCAAGGAGTTACGCAATTGTGCAGAGAATTTCGGAGCTTCACGCACATGCTGTTGCACTGACGACCGGTCGCACGACCGGTCTCAAAACTGCATAATCTGTCTAGAGAGTTTTTGTGTTTCTGGACTAGTCTCGACCTGTCTGGCGACCGGTCTAAGATGCGAAAAGCAGTCCAAAATATACACTGTCGACCTGTCTGTCGACCTATCTGACGACCGGTCTACAGACAGGTCTAAGAACAAAAGTTCAGTTTTTCTTCTTTATCTCCTCTCTTTCTTTCTTGCTTCTTTCTTCCACCTTTTGGTACTTGTTATATTGATCTTCAATGCATATAAAGTGACTCTTTTAACCATGAATTGGTGAAGTCTCCTCATTCCTACAATCACAAATCCATGCATTAGATTAGTCTTTAAATCATGAAACCATGCATAATGCGTGATGAATTGGGGTTAGAATATGCACAATTAAGAGCTCAACAGGGGTGTGTTGAGTGCTTAAATATGTATATTCTAACCCTATTTCATCACTAACTATGCATGGTTTTCAAGCTTAAAGACTATTCTAATTCGTGGTTTCATGATTGTAGCAATGAGAGGGACTCCGCCCAATTGATGACTAAAAAGCTCTATTTAGGAGCCTTGGATGAAGACCCAAGGTGGGCCAAAGAAAGAAGAGAGCAAGGAGAGAGAAGAGACAAGGAAAGAAAGAAGGAAAATGCAGAAAAATAGGTCTGACCGGTCGGCCAAGAGGGCCACGACCGGTTTAGACCGATCGGCCACGTCCTGCTACCTCTCTAGACACTTAATGCAAAGAGGCCAACCGGTCAAGACCGGTTGGCCAAGGCTTTCCCTCCTCATGCAGGCACACTGGACCGTCCACAAATAGGCTAGACCGGTCGTGACTGGTCGGGCAGCCCAGTCCGACTGGTCTTGACCAGTCGGCCAGTGTAATTTCAGCGGATTCCAGTAACTTCCTCTTGAAGCTCTGATTTTTTAGCGCAAGTGCGTAAGTACTACGCAAATCCGAAAGATTCTGAGGCGGTAGGGCCTTTTCACAATAAAAGGGGACCTAGGGATTATAGCTAAGGTATCCTAGAAGAGATATACGAAGGTGGGAAGCTGTGGAAGTCGGATTCAGAGTTCCACAACTCCTCTTAGTTTGTGTCTTCTAGTTTTATGTTTTTAGTTGTTTTCATGCTTCCTTGGATCATGAATGGCTAAACCTATTCGCTAGGGCTAAGAGGTGAAGGTTATAGTGAATCTGAGATGCTTTAATTCGTTTTATGTTGGCTTTAAGTTGGAATTATTGAAAAAATAATGGTTTATAGAAGTTTGAATAAACTTCTAAGTAGTTTTTCTTAATCTTATGATGGCTTATGGATGTTTGGGAGAATTTCTTTAGTTCTTAATTGTTTTGCATGGTTCTAGACCTGTACGCTCCGAGGAATTGGATTCAATACGTCTACACTTGGATTTCCATGTGGGAACTTCAACCGAAGTTCTACCTTTTTGTACTAGTTTCTGAATTATGTGTTGATGGTATATGTGATTTGAATGAAGTTCAAATCATGATCTAATTATGCTTTATGACAGAATTTAATGATGATTATGATTGTGATCTTAATCTATTAGAACTAGGATTGACCTATGCAATTGAGTGTGCTCAAGTCCTAACTTGAATTGAGGGAATCATGTATAGAATCACACATATGACAGATTGTGTAATACAACCGCTCTGTGTTGAGCTCTTAATTGTGCATATTCTAACCCTAATTCATCACTCATTATGCATGGTTTCATGATTTAAAGACTAATCTAATGCATGGATTTGTGATTGTAGGAATGAGAAGGAGTCTTCACCAATTCATGGTTAAAAGAGTCACTTTGTATGCATTGAAGATCAATAGAACAAGTGCCGAAAGGTGGAAGAAAGAAGCAAGAAAGAAAGAGAAGAGATGATGAAGAAAATCTGAAATTTTATGCTTAAACCTGTCTGTAGACCGGTCGCCAGACCGGTTGACAGTGTATATTTTGGACTGTTTTTCTCATCTTAGACCGGTCGCTAGACAGGTCGAGGGGTGTCCAGAAACACCAAACTCACTGGACTATTTTTTAGGTTTTGAGACCGGTCGTGCGACCGGTCGTCAGCGTAGCAGCGTGTGCGTGAAGCTCCGAAAATCTCTGCACAATTGCGTAACTCTTTGCTAAATCTGGAATCTTCCGCGCCAATCTATAAAAGCGACTTCTCTTCTTCATACCAAGGCATGCTAGGACGTGGGGATTGCTTGGAGAGACGGATTCTACTTCGAGTTTTCTTAGTTTTCTTCCTGTTTTAGTAGTTTTTTATGTTTTTGAGGCTTCTAGTTTAAGGATGCTAGAGATGAACTAAAACCTCTTAGCTAGGGCTAAGAGGTGAAGCTTTTGATTTGTTTTTGATGGATTAATGCAACCTAGGTTCCTTTCTATGATTTAATTGATGAATTTTAGTTAATGTGAGTTTGAATCAAGTACTAGTTGGGTTTTTACTTTGATCTCTTGATGACTCCGGGCTCATGTGATTCTTAGTGATCCTAACTTAGTAATTTAGCTTCTGAGCATTGTTTATGCTTGTGTAGTTCATTGATCTATCATCGACTCCGGGCATGGTAGATTCTTTGATTGCCTTGTATGCAATGGCCTGATTTTCATGTGGGAACTCATTCAACTAAAGTTCTTATCTTTTTATTATAATCTGAAATAGCTGCTTGCTGATTGATTTTGATTTGATTAGACTTCTAATCATTAGTTGTAATCAAGTCTAGTGACAGGATTTGATGAAAGCTATGGTTGTGAATCTCAACTAGATTAGGAAGAGGCTTGGCCTACACAATTGAGTGTGCCCAAGGCTTGAGCATTGATGTGGGAATTGAATCAATGAATAAGCAACTGTTCTGGATAATTGTTGATTTAACCGCTCTATATTCCGATCGGATAGAGATATGAATTCGATTCCGATTGAGTTATGAGAGACCTAGTTGTGTTGATGCATTGAAACTTATCAAAAGTGGATCCTTGGTGCTCTAGTGCCTTTTTAGATTGAAATTACCTTACACATTCACTGTTTAAACCCAGATTTGCTATTTTCCTAGTTTTAGTTCTTAATAGGATCTTAATTACTAGCTGTTTTAGTTAAATTCTGAGAATACCCATTCATAAATCTCTGTGGGAATGATACTCGGTCTTTCCGAATTATTACTACTTCACAACCCTACACTTGGGGAGTGAACACTCTATCATCCGACTAGATAGGATTTGATTTTGATTCTAGTTGTGTAATGGGAAACCACAGAGAATTATGCATTGAGGATTACTACAAGTGGATCCTTGGACCCCTAGTGCTTTCTTATATTGATTACATTCAATTTTAGTTTAAGAATTCTATCTACATTCAATTTTAGAAATCTATTTTGTTAACTCTCAAGTAGAGAACATTAGAATTAATTTTGTGAATTCCTGACAAGTCCCTGAGAATGATCTCGGTCTCTACTGAATATTACTACATCGCAACCCTACACTTGGGGAAGCGAACACTATCTCAATTTGATTGTAACCGGAATAACCATCTAGGAAGCAATAATAGGAATGACCAGCTAACCTCTCCAAAATTTGATCCATGAATGGGAGAGGGAAGTGGTCCTTCTTAGTGACTGTGTTTAGCTTCTGATAATCAGTGCACATACGCCAACCGGTGGTCACTCTAGTCGGTATAAGCTCGTTGTTGGCGTTTTCTACAATGGTAATATCGAATTTCTTAGGGACAACTTGGGTAGGACTCACCCATTGGCTATCCGAGATGGGGTAGATGATACCCACATTTAGTAGCTTTAACACCTCAGCTTTGACAACCTCCATCATGTTTGGATTTAGCCTCCTTTGAGGTTGTCTAGTCGTTTTCGCATTTTCTTCGAGGTGTATACGGTGAGTACAAACCGAAGAGTCTATCCCCTTGAGATCTGCTATTGTCCAACCTATGGCTCCCCTATGTTCTTCGAGTAGCTCAATCAACTTGAGCTCTTAGTCTTTCCCTAGGTGAGAGGCAATGGCAACTGAGAATGTTTCTTCTTGACCCAAGTATACATATTTAAGCTTGGATGACAATGGTTTAAGTTCAAGCTTCGGTGGTTTGATGTTAGACGGCAAAGGCCTTGATGTGGTTGGTGGCAATCTTTCAAAATGGGGCCTCCACCGGCTAGTACCAACTACCAATTTCTCACTATTTAATGCTTGCACAATTTCACTAATGATGGGGTCTTTGGAATTCTCAAAATGTTCCAAGCATACCTCCAAGCTTTCTAGTGGTTCAAGTTGGAGGAGCTCTTCTTCTTCAAAAGATTCGAGCATGTTTACCTCGAAGAGCTCGTCGTCATCAACATCCCTATGCCTTTTGCCCAAGTGGAACATGTTCACCTCTAATGTCATGTTCCCAAAGGATAATTGCATCACCCCGTTCCGGCAATTGATGAATGCGTTTAATGTAGCAAGGAACGGGTGGCTTAAAATCACCGGTGTTTGAGTGCTAGCATCTATAACCGGTTGTGTGTTCAAGACGATAAAATCTACCGGGTAGTAGAATTTGTCAACTTGGACTAGAACATCCTCAACTATCCCTCTCGGTACACGGATGGATCTATCAGCGAGTTGCAATGTGGTTTTGGTGGGTTTTAATTCACTAAGACCCATTTGCTCATATACCGAGTACGGGATCAAGTTTACGCTTGCCCCCAAGTCTAGTAATGCACGCTCAATCAGGTAGTCTCCAATGATACATCAGATTGTGGGACTACCGGGATCTTTGAATTTTGTGGGAGTCTTTTGAGTGAGAATGGCACTCACTTACTCATTTAAGAAGGCCTTTTACTGCACATTATATTTGCGTTTAGTTGTGCATAGGTCCTTTAGAAACTTGGCATAAGAAGGGATTTGTTTGATGGCATCAAGCAATGGAATGTTTATCTTGACTTGTCTAAAAATCTCTTAAATATCATGAGAGTTTGGAAGAGATTTTGGAGCAACCAATCTTGAAGGGAATGGTGCTACGGGCTTGTAAGCGCGTTCCGTTTCTTGTGGGGCTAAGTTGGATCCGTCCTCATCCTCATAATTTACTAGATCATTAGGCTTCTTGGCCTTCACCAGAATAGTTTTGTCAATTTGATTACCACTTCTAAGAGTGGTGACGGATTTGGCTTGCTCCATATGTTGGTTGGAGAGATTAGGAATGCTTACTTCATGTACTTGCTTTGGATTGGGCTGAGGTTGGGCCGGAAAGGTCCCTTCCCTAACGTTCAAGCGTCCCTTAATTTCATCAACCGAGACTTTAAGCTCTTGGAACATTTGTTGATTTGTTTGATCGATTTGCGTTTACCCTTGCATAAACGCTTTTAAGGTGTCCTCCATTGAGAATTGAGGTGGGGCCATATTTTGCATGGGTGACCCTCCTTGAGAGTTGGTAGGATTGCCCGTGGGAGCATTCTTCCAACTGAAATTTGGGTGGTTCTTCCAAGTAAAATTGTACGTATTACCCATCGGCCCATTAAAAGGCCGTTGATAACCATATGTGGCATTTGCATGTTCATGTAACACCTCTTGAAACGCAAGAATTGTAGGACAATCTTGCGTAGCGTGTAAATTGGTGAAACAAATCCCACATGTGGTCTCAATAGCTTCATTGGACTTTGAAACTCCACTCTTATTAAGTTCCATGGCCTCAATCTTCCTTATGAGGCTGACTAACCTTACATTTACATCATCTTCCTCCTTGACGATATAAATCCCTCCTTTCTCTTTTTCTTGAGTAGGTTTGGGGTTATTAGATTTATCCGAGGTATCGCATGATTGGGCATTCTTGGCCAACATATCCAAATAACTCCAAGCTTCATCTGGATTTTTTCTCATAAACTCGTCGTTGCACATCATCTCTACAAATTGGCGCATATTGGAACTTAATCCATCATTGAAGAAGTTTATAATGCGCCAACTTTCATAGTCGTGATGTGGGCAAGCAAGTAGGAGGTCATCAAACCTTTCCCAGCATTGGAAGAATGATTCACTCTCTTTAAGCGAAAAATTCATTATGGCTCTTCGAAGGGTGTCCGTTTTATGAGTCGGGAAGAACATTTTCAAGAATTCCTGGGCCATCTCGTTCCATGACCTTATCGAGTGTGGTCTAAGAGAGTGAAGCCAAGTCTTGGCTCTTTCTTTCAATGAGAAGGAAAAAAGTTTAAGTTTAATTGCATCTTCAGAGACATTAATGTATTGCAAGGTAGTCACCACTTCTTCAAATTCCTTTAAGTGCAAATATGGGTTTTCAGAGTCTAACCCATGGAACTTTGGTATAAATTGAATCACACCCGGCTTTATATCGATGTTTCCCCCGGTTGGTGGTAAGACCACGTATGAGGGTGTAGTTGCACGGGCCAGTTGTAGGTAGTCTCGTAATGATCTCATTGGAGGAACGTTATGTACCTCATTCTCTCCTACTCCCTCTTGATTTGCGTTTGTAATTGGAGTAGGGTGGAGGATTTCTTAAAGGTGTTTGATCCATACTCCCCAAACTATCACAATGCTCTTAGTATTTTCAAACTTGTCTATAGACTGACAATAGTCTAACTAGACCACCTTCGGATTGGAGACGATTGGAGTGGTCACGTTCCCAACAGGACATAAACCACTTCACTAAAAACTAAACTAATCCTAAGTCCTAAAATATGAAATTAATAAAAAATCTAAAAATTGAAAATCTACAAAAAAAGCACTAAGTTAGAAGGATATTACCTAATTGGCTTGAACTAGAGAAGCAATCCTACAAAGCAAACCAATGTGTTAGTTTTGGGAAATCAGAAAAACCTATCTCCTTCTACTTCTACAGCCACTAAAACAATCTAGAACTATTATCTAAATTCCCCAGCAACGGCACCAAAAACTTGCTTCGCTCGCCTCAAGTGCAAGGCTGCGATGTAGTAATAAATCTTAGTAAGATCGAGGTCGATCCATAGGGAATTAGAGAACAACTTCTAAGCTATTCCAGCAACTAGGATTGCAATAATTAAGAGATTCAATTAAAGGAATTGTGTTAAAATAGTAACTTAAGAAAAACAGTAATTAAAGGAACTAAGGCTTTCAAAGGTTCACTTGTAGGAATCCCATGTCAATCCAATTAATTCAAGCATAAAATAACTAGATTTGAAGTTCTATCTCTCATCTAGTTGGAATATAAAGCATTAAACACATTCAATCCCACTTAAGTTGAACTTCCAAGTTCTAGTCCCATTTAACCACATATAGCATTCGAAATCATAGCCTTCGGAGTAACAACCATGCCTATGGACTAGGGCATGCTCAAGGGTTACCATAATTCGAATCTAATCAAGAAAAACATGATAATCTCAGAGAATTGCAAGGAATCCATGTCCGGAGCACATGAACTCTCATAAAACTTCTAAAAATATCAACTTTATAAGAACTAGAACATTCAAAATTCAAACTTGAAGTGAAACTACTTGAATCAAACTGAATTAAACATAAAATTGGCTTCAAGCTTCACCTATTAGCCTTAACTAAGAGATTCTAGCTGAGCATTGTCATACTACACTAGAACTCGATGAAAAAAAGACATAAAAAGCATAAAAAATGGAGTTGGGAGGGTTGTAAACGCTCCACGACGGCTTCCTTCACTCCCTACGAGGTTCCTCAGCTTCTACGATGCCCTAGGAAGAGAACCGAGGTGTCCTTTTATAGTGGGGAGGCTCTATCGTGTCGAAATCTTTCAGAATTGCGTAGCACTACGCACTTGTGCAGAAATTCTCGGAACTGGATTTAGAAAACTCTAATTACGCATGGCCGACCGGTCGTGACCTGTCGGACTGGGCTGGCCGACCAGTCTTGACTGGTTGGTCTTGTTGGAATGGACATCCAGTGTGCATAGAGAGGTCACTGACCCGTAGGCCGACCGGTCTTGACCGGTCAGACTAAACTGGTCCTTTGTCCAGCAAGCTTCAGAGGAGGACGGTAGGGTGGCCGACCAGTCACGATCGTTCGTGGCTCCCTTGGCCGACCGGTCATGACTGGTCGGATCTCTTCTTTTCATATTTTCTTTCTTCCTTTCTTCTTCTCTCTCCTCTCCTTGCTTTCTTCTTTCTTTGACCCCTTTGGGCCTTCATCTAAAGCTCCTAAATATGGTCTTTTAGCTATCATTTGTGCCAAGTCTCTCTCTCAATCCTACATCCACAAAATATTCGTTAGATGGGTCTTTTAAACATGCAAACCATGCATATAATATGATGTAATGGGCTAGGTCATGTATAAATTGGAGGTTCAACACACTCGCCTTAAGTGCAAAGCTGCGATGTAGTAATAATTCTCGGTAAGACTGAGGTCGATCCACAGGGAAAGAGGTAAACCAATTCAAACTATTCCAGCAACTCCAATCTTAGCAATTATAGGATTCAAATATGTAATTTGAATTAACTAAGGCCCAAGGATCCACTTATAGTAGCCCCATGTGAATTCATTTATCCAAGCATAACACAACTAGAATTGAAGTTTTATCTCTCTTCTAATTGGAAGATTTAACATTCAAACACAAACAATCCTCACTTAAGTCGAAAAATAAGATTCTAGTCTTAATGAATCACATAGAATTAGAATATGTAGCCTTCGAAGTAACAACCATGCCTATGGACCATGGTATGCTCAGGGATTACTACAATTCGAATATAATCAAACCAAACATGATAATCTCAGAGAATTGCAAGGAACCCATGTCTGAAGCACATGAACTCTCATGAAACATCCAAAAATACCAACTTTTATTCAAACTAGAACTTAAAAACCCAAACTTAGATAAAGTATTTGAATCAAAACGAATTCAACATGATAACCACCCACAAGCTTCACCTCTTAGCCTTAGCTAAGAGGTTCTAGCCGAGCATTATCATGATTCAACTAAAAATAATGAAAAAACTAATTAAAAGCATGAAAAATCGGATTCAGGAGAGTTGCGGATGCTCCACAACGATCTTCTTCAACTCCCACGAAGTCCTTGATCTTCTATGATGCCCTAGGAACGAAACTTAGGTACCCTTTTATAAATTTAGAGTCCCAACGACTCAGAATCTTCCAGAATTACGCAATACTTACGCACAACGCATGAAATTTCGGAACTTGTTGAAGAAGCTGCTGAAAATCAGCAATTTTATACTAGCCGACCAGTCTTGACCAGTCAAACCTGTCTGATGGGAGTCTAGAAAGTGCAGAGAGGGGGCCGACCTCATGGACGACCGGTCAGACCAGTCTAGACCTTGGTCAAGTGACTTCCAAGAGGGGGCAGCAACATGGCCGACCGGTCAAGCCTTCTTTTCTTCTCTTTTTCTTCTTTCTTCTCTCCTTACTTTCTTCTTCCTTCTTTGGTCCACCTTAGGCTTCATCAACTAGCTTCTAAATATCGTCTTTTAGCCATCAATTGAGTGAAGTCTCTCTCTCATTCCTACATCCACAAAACATGCATTAGACGAGTCTTTTAAGTATGCAAACCATGCATATATGTGATGTAATAGGCTAAGAAATGTATAAATTAGAGGCTCAACACTTAGACAACTTATGATACACCCTAATCCTGAATTCATTCCATATATAGCAAACAACCCAAAATTAGAAGCATGTTGCGCAAAACCGCATAACCATGCACAACACCGCCATTGTGTACAATCGTTTAGCAAACCGATCGCACAGAGTGCAAAATAGTCTAGAGAGGAAACTTCCAAATTTGTCACATTTGCCTCAACAGCCAACTGGTCGAAGCACACCTTAGATCGGTCGCCCAATTGGTCTAAAACACCTAAAAACCATCCAAACCTCACGGTGCTCCCTGGGAAGAAATCAGATCGTTCGACTGATCAGTCTAAACATCCAACCTTAGCACAGTTTGAAGGCTTCTCTAACATTCTCCTCCGAGGCTTCAAACGTCGAATCCAACCTTCCTTGTTTTCTTTATCATCTCATCTTCAACATAGCTCCACCACTTCTCATGCCTCCATCAACCTTATCCTTGCACTTTCACGCCCTTTACCGCTCTTCTCATGTCGCCCTTGGGTACTTGCCACATACGATCAATCGTGGATCCTGCTGGAGATCCTGCAGCTCCACCATGAAACGTGCTTCCGATTAACTTGTAAAGATGGCCACATGTTGAGCTCTTAATTGTGCATATTCTAACCCCAATTTATTACTCATTATGCA
The DNA here is from genome assembly GCA_003013855.2 of Liriodendron chinense. Classification (NCBI taxonomy): domain Eukaryota; kingdom Viridiplantae; phylum Streptophyta; class Magnoliopsida; order Magnoliales; family Magnoliaceae; genus Liriodendron; species Liriodendron chinense. The sequence continues at coordinate 642,559 of ML058516.1, forward strand.
TGGTTTTCATGATTTAAAGATGAATCTAATGCATAGTTTTGTGGTTGTAGGAATGAGAGAGAGACTTTGTCATTATGATGTTTAGAGGCCCTTCTTACATGCCTAGAAGACCAAAGAACAAAGCACCAAAAGGTGGAGCAAAGGAGTAATGAAGGTTGACTAGGAAAAACTAAGAAAAACACATGTTTTTAGCCTGACCAACTGGCCAGCCAAACCCTCCAGAAACAGCAAATTCTCTGGACTGATTTTGTGAAGGCCGACCAGTCGGCCGACCGGCCGGATGACAGGTCGGCCATGCACTTTCATAAGTCAGATTTCAAACAGAGGCAGTCCCTTTTTGGTTTTTTGGCCCAGCTTCGAGGGCCATCTTGATGATATTTAAAAATCCAACACATTTATGTCGAAGAGGAGCTCGATGCCGAAATAACCCAAGTGGTTTCATGTCGATCGGAGCTACGGATTGACCGTGGTGGCCAAAACAATACGAGCTGTCCAGAAAGTTTCCTGATTCCACCTACTCAACTCTGAGCCGGTCTAGGTGACCCATTATTGATGATATGAAGAATCTACTTTGACCATCTTCTAGAGCACATAGATATATGAATAACCACAAAGTTTCAAGTCAAAAAGATGCGTGGTTTGATCGTACCAGTCGAAGAAAGATGGACCATCCAAAGAGATTCCAACTGCGCAGATTTTATAAAAATCTCTAAGTAATCTAATTTTTGGACCACATTCTGAATTGTTTTAGACAATCTAATCCATCTATCATGTAGAGGAGGAAGGCTTCTACCAATGTTCAAAATCTGAGATCAATCCAACCTCTGGACACTACGTAGCGTTGAAAGTAAGATGACTGGTTCTGAAGATACCCGAATTGCACGATTTTGAGAGGCGGTCGCTGATATGATTGGTGGGCCCATTCAGAAGATAATATTAAAAATCTAAATCATCTATGAGGAAGATCACATTACAAGGAAGCTACAAATAAAATTTGAAGGTAATCCGATCAGTTGGTTAAGCCACACCAAGCGAAACAAAATCTGCTATGTTGTTGTACTATTGCTGTATTATAAAAGGAGATGTTCTCTTCTATTCTAAATCAAGCAAGGACATGGGGAGCAAGGATTTCAAGTCATAGAGGCTTCCTAGCCTCCTATAGCTAGTTTTTCTTCCTTTTCTTAGTTCTAGTTCTAGTTTTTAATATGCTTTTCATTAGCTAATCTCTAATCTAGAGCTAAGAGGTGAACCTTATAGTTTTCTCAGATTGTTTAATTCGTTTTATTGGTTTCAAGTTGGATTTATTGAAGAACAATAGTTTTTAGAAGTTTGAATAAAGTTCGAAGTAGTTTTTCTTAATCTTATGATGGCTCATGGATATTTAGAAGAATTGCTTGAGTTCTTAATTGTTTTGAATTATTCTAGACCTGTACGCTCTAAGGAATCAGATTCAATACGCTCTAGACCTTTGATCCTCATGTGGGAACTTCAAACCAAAGTTCTATCTTTTCTAAAAATTCTAAAATATGTGTTGGGTGTTTATGTGATTTGAATCAAGTTCAAACCATATATTAATTAAGCTCTGTGATAAGATTTGATGATTATTATGGTTATGATCTTAATCTATTGGAACTAGGATTGACCTATGCAATTGAGTGTGTGTTCGCTTCCCCAAGTGTAGGGTTGCAATGTAGTAATAATCTCAGTAAGACCGAGGTCGATCCACAGGGAAGGAAGTAAACAATTCTAACTATCCTAATAACTAGAATCAAAGACGTTTGTGAAATTGGTTTTGAACATAAAATAGAAAATCTAATAATGAAAAGATAACTAGAGCATCAAGGATCCACTTATAGCTCTTCTTAGATGCATAATTCGCTATGGTTTCTTACTTTCTCAACTAGAATCGACATTCCTGTCTATCTAGTCGGATGATAGAGCTGTTAAACCAAACAGTCTGTCATATGTAAGTTCTATGCATAGGATTCACTCAATGAAGGCTGAGCTGAGCATGCTCAATTGCATAGGTCATTCCCCTTTCCAAAAGGTCCAGTTCACAATCATAACCATCCTCAAGTCCTCTCACAAGACAAGGCTAGATCAGGACTTGAACTGGATTCAAATCACATACACAGTCCATACATATTCCAGAAAAACAGAAAAATAAAACTTTGGTAGGAAGTCCCTTCATGAAGAGCTTAGTACTAGAGCGCACTCCGATTCCTCAGATCATACAGGTCTAGACCGTTGCAAACGAATTAAGAGGCTAAGTAATTCATCCAAACATCCGTGAGTCATCACAAGACTAAGAAAAATTACTTAAAAACTTGTATAAACTTCAAACCTTAGTTCATAATCATGAATTCCAAACTAAAAACCAATAAAACGAATTAAACAATCTAAGAAAACTATAAGGTTCACCTCGTAGCTCTAGCTAAGAGATTAGCTAATAAAAAGCATATTAAAAACTAGAACTAGAACTAAGAAAAGGAAGAAAAACTAGCTGGAGGAGGCTAGGAAGCCTCCTATGACTTGAACTCCTTGCTCCCCACGTCCTTGGTTGCCCTGGAATAGAAGAGAGCACCTCCTTTTATAGTGCAGCACTAGTACAGCAATATAGCAGAATTTGTTTCGCTTGGTACGGCTTATCCAATGGTCGGATTGCCTTCAAATTTGATTTGTAGCTTCCTTGTAATGTGATCTTCCTCATAGATGATTTAGATTTCCAAGATTGTCCTCTGAATGGGCCCACCAATCACATCACCGACCGCCTCTCAAAATCGCGCACTTCGGGTACCTTCAGAACCAGTCATCTTGCTTTCAACGCTCCGGAGTGTACAGAGGTCGGATTGATCTCAAATTTTGAACATGAGTAGAAAACTTCCTCCTCTACATGATAGAAGGATTAGATTGTCCAAAACGATCTCAGAATGTGGTCCGAAAATTAGAACAATTAGGGCTTTTATAAACTCTGCGCAGTTGGAGCTTTCTGAATGGTCCATCTTTCTTCAACCGGTACGATCAAACCACACACCCTTTTGATCTGAAACTTTTGTGGTTATTCATATATGGATGTGGTCTAAAAGATGGTCAAAGTAGATTCTTCATATCATCAATGATGGGCCACCTGGACCGGCCCAGAGTGGAACAGCGAAATCTGGAACTTTCTGGACAGTTCGTATTGTTTTGGCCACCACGATCAATCCGTAGCTCCGATCGACACGAAACCACTTGGATTAGTTTGGCGTCGAGCTCCTCTTCGACATGGATGTGTTGGATTTCCAAATATCATCAAGATCGGCCCAAAAAACTGGTCCGAAAAACCAGGTGCGGGAATACATTGCTGTTTTAGAAACTGGAATCTGAAACTTGCATGGCCGACCGGTCACGACCGGTCGGACAGGGCTGGCCGACCGGTCACGACCGGTCAGGCCCTCTTTGGCATTACTCCAGCAAGCATGGCCGACCGGTCAAGACCGGTCGGTCTCTGTTTCTTCTTGTTTTCTTCCTTTCTTTCTTCTATTTTCTTCTTTCTTTACTTCTTTCGTTGCTTCCTTCTTCCTTCAGCCCTCCTTGGGTCTTCATCCAAGGTTCTAAATCAGCTCTTTTGGTCATGAATTGGGCAAAGTAACTCTCATTCCTACAACCACAAAACATGTATTTGATTAGTCTTTAAATTATGAAAACCATGCATAATGAGTGATGAATTGGGGTTAAAATATGCACAATTAATAGCTCAACACACCCCCCAACCAGCATTTTGCTAGTCCCGAGCAAAACATGCGTGAAACAAGTTTCATTCTCCAAATCCAACTCTCCTCTAGAAACTATTCTTCTATACATTCCAAGACACACAAGCATGAAAATCAGAGAAATTAGGTGATAGAAGTTGAAACCTTAAACTCTTAGAACATAATAAGTATTTATATGAAATTCCCACTGATTGATTGATAAATAGAAGAACTTGAACAAATTCACCCTAGTGTGCATAGTGAAAGTTCATCTCATGAGTTTCTGGGCTCATCTTCATCATAGATCAACTAAACTATGGATTTCAAGGTGCATAGAGCAACAACAAGCCTATGACAGGAATTTGTCTTACCGTCCTTCCGACGACTTTCACACTACGTCCCATTTCCGGCTTTGGTTACGGGTAGACCATCCCCCGGTTGGTAGTAGGTAGCCCTAATCGGAATTTTCCACTATTTTTCCATCATTCCCAATTTCATCCTTCCTTTTCCTTTTTCTTTTTAAATTAGATAGGATTTTTAGAAATCCATATCTTTCGTTATTTTCCCATGGACAAGGATGGACAAAGTACCCCGGCTTGGTTTCTCAACACCTTAAATCAAAGTATAGTTAATCCACAAATCACATAATCCTTTCAACCCATGAAAATCGTGTAATGTGAACTAGGTGTAAAAGTGTTCAAATTTTCTATCACTCACATAAATAGGGGAATTCACATATAAAACCATTATATTAAAAGAAATTCAAAGCTTGCAACATCACTCACTTCGTATCTCCTCTTCTTATACTCGTATCATCTTGAATGCATAGAAACAACATTTTCCAAAAGAGTTTTGAATTTTAGAAAAATCGAAAATTTTCTACATAATTGCTCGAAATGTCACAAAAGCTAGTAGATTCATCTAAGGAATCTCACCCCCCAACCAAAATCTTACATTGTCCTCAATGTAATAAGATATGCAATATGCATGACATGAGAGCAATGACACAAAACAAAGGAGAGTGAGAACGAGAGTACCTGAGGTAGCAAGTTGATCAATTCTAGCATCTTCCATTGTCTCAATGAGACTTATTCAATCCTAAATGCAGAAAGAAATCCTAACCTACCTACCTACCTTTGATTAGTCTGATCGACTACATGATCAAATTTGAGCAGGATCTTCATGAATTTCAATAGGTTTCTCATGAGGACCATCCAAAGTCCTGCTCGAATGTATACATGTGTGCGTTTCTTCATGAAAGTCCAATCATAGTATGCACCACACGCATGTAAGGAGGAGATAAGAGCAGCAAAAAGATATCTCCTCAAGTTCTGAATTGGGTTGTAATTGATTAAAAACGGGTCCTCCCAATCAGAATTTTCAATGGGTTGAAGAACCCATGATGGTGGAGAGACATTCATTAAGTATTTTTCAGTTTGGATTGTCTCCTCCACAAATTCAGATTTGCATGGTGCTTCCACAAACCATGGTAAAGAGTGTAAATCAGTGGAATGGTGTTCTTCAGGCACCGACACCATGTCTAACAAACTATCCAACTCCTTAATCATCTCATCATCCAGATCATAGGGGTGGGTCATGCATTCCTTTAGGAAATCGAGAGAGTCGAATGAAGGGTCCTCGTTCTCCCTAAGTGATTGAGGAAATTCTGTTTCAAGGCTAAGGAATTCCTCCTCTATAGAGGGGAGGTCTTCCAAAGAAAAATTTTCAGATTTAGTGGTAAGCACATTATCTAGCATTGGTTGATCTTTTGAAATTTCAGATTGTGCCACCCCATCATCCAAAGAAGCAGAATTTTCAACCCAAGGGAGTTCTTCCACAATAGAATCCGGCATGTGTTGTTGGTGGAAGGACTTAAAAATATCGACTTCGGCCATCTCTCTAGCAAGAATATCTTTCGGTGATTCAAAAACATTCGGCCCTTTGGAAGAACAAATCATGGACTCACAATCATCCTTTAAACCCTCATTGTAGGCAATCAAACTATCACTTTTAGATTTTGTAGATTCCTCGGGTTCGTCAACCGTCCTTGAAATCTCTTCATCATTCAAATCGAAATAGCTAAAAGAGATAGTTGATTTACCATAATCAATGGTAATGGTGGGATCACTGAGATCAATATCCTCTAGAAGTTTAGTCATTAAATCTAGAGAAGGTTGGGTTTGGATAACCTCATCCTCCTCATTGTTGGGGATTGATTCGGTGTTCCCAATGTTGGGTTCAATATTTTGAGATGGCGAGAGGTTTTGTATGCATTTCTTAGTTGTTTCCATAAACTCTTGCAGCACATCCTCAAGAGTTCGTGTCGGTTGCGGCTCATGAGAAAGAAACTCTTGAGGATAGTTGTTGGCATCCATGGTTGGCTCATCTTCCAAGTTGAAATTTTGATGCTCCCACCAATTTGGATTATGCATGTCATATGTTGGGCTTTTAGATGGTTGTTGATATGTGTAGCCATACAAGTGAGCATACATTGTCCTAACCGATGGAACATTATTCATCTCTTTCCGATACTCTCCCATTGCCTTACGTTGTGCCTCAATATGTGTATTGTTTTCATTAATGTAATCACGCATCGTCTTACGTGGGGAAGTATTAGAAGTAGATTGAGTGTTAGAAAAATACTTATGCTTATAATGGTTCCAATCATAAAGAGTTTCAATTTCATGGTCTGTTATTTCATCTTCCAAAAGGTATGCATAAGCACCACACTTCCAATCAGCCATAATGAGATTTTAAAGAGTTGGAACTACCCTAATCTAGAAAAAAGAACAAAAAGAAGGGAGATGGAGAGATGTTACCCAATAGAGTGAGATATATGTCAGCAACAATGTCCTACAAAATCCAACAAAAAAAAAAATTGTTAGTAGTCTAAAAAAAAAATCAGAAAGGCTTCTTCTATAAAAACTGAAAATCCTACCTAACTAAGACTACTCTATAGCTACTAGAACAATTAGAACCGTTCAACTTCTGTCCCCGGCAACGGCGCCAAAAACTTGTTCGCTTCCCCAAGTGTAGGGTTGCGATGTAGTAATAATCTCAGTAAGACCGAGGTCGATCCACAGGGAAGGAAGTAAACAATTCTAACTATCCTAATAACTAGAATCAAAGAGGTTTGTGAAATTGGTTTTGAACATAAAATAGAAAATCTAATAATGAAAAGATAACTAGAGCATCAAGGATCCACTTATAGCTCTTCTTAGATGCATAATTCGCTATGGTTTCTTACTTTCTCAACTAGAATCGACATTCCTGTCTATCTAGTCGGATGATAGAGCTGTTAAACCAAATAGTCTGTCATATGTAAGTTCTATGCATAGGATTCACTCAATGAAGGCTGAGCTGAGCATGCTCAATTGCATAGGTCATTCCCCTTTCCAAAAGGTCCAGTTCACAATCATAACCATCCTCAAGTCCTCTCACAAGACAAGGCTAGATCAGGACTTGAACTGGATTCAAATCACATACACAGTCCATACATATTCCAGAAAAACAGAAAAATAAAACTTTGGTAGGAAGTCCCTTCATGAAGAGCTTAGTACTAGAGCGCACTCCGATTCCTCAGATCATACAGGTCTAGACCGTTGCAAACGAATTAAGAGGCTAAGTAATTCATCCAAACATCCGTGAGTCATCACAAGACTAAGAAAAATTACTTAAAAACTTGTATAAACTTCAAACCTTAGTTCATAATCATGAATTCCAAACTAAAAACCAATAAAACGAATTAAACAATCTAAGAAAACTATAAGGTTCACCTCGTAGCTCTAGCTAAGAGATTAGCTAATAAAAAGCATATTAAAAACTAGAACTAGAACTAAGAAAAGGAAGAAAAACTAGCTGGAGGAGGCTAGGAAGCCTCCTATGACTTGAACTCCTTGCTCCCCACGTCCTTGGTTGCCCTGGAATAGAAGAGAGCACCTCCTTTTATAGTGCAGCACTAGTACAGCAACATAGCAGAATTTGTTTCGCTTGGTACGGCTTATCCAATGGTCGGATTGCCTTCAAATTTGATTTGTAGCTTCCTTGTAATGTGATCTTCCTCATAGATGATTTAGATTTCCAAGATTGTCCTCTGAATGGGCCCACCAATCACATCACCGACCGCCTCTCAAAATCGCGCACTTCGGGTACCTTCAGAACCAGTCATCTTGCTTTCAACGCTCCGGAGTGTACAGAGGTCGGATTGATCTCAAATTTTGAACATGAGTAGAAAACTTCCTCCTCTACATGATAGAAGGATTAGATTGTCCAAAACGATCTCAGAATGTGGTCCGAAAATTAGAACAATTAGGGCTTTTATAAACTCTGCGCAGTTGGAGCTTTCTGGATGGTCCATCTTTCTTCAACCGGTACGATCAAACCACACACCCTTTTGATCTGAAACTTTTGTGGTTATTCATATATGGATGTGGTCTAAAAGATGGTCAAAGTAGATTCTTCATATCATCAATGATGGGCCACCTGGACCGGCCCAGAGTGGAACAGCGAAATCTGGAACTTTCTGGACAGTTCGTATTGTTTTGGCCACCACGATCAATCCGTAGCTCCGATCGACACGAAACCACTTGGGTTAGTTTTGCGTCGAGCTCCTCTTCGAATGGATATGTTGGATTTCCAAATATCATCAAGATCGGCCCAGAAAACTGGTCCGAAAAACCAGGTGCGGGAATACATTGCTGTTTTAGAAACTGGAATCTGAAACTTGCATGGCCGACCGGTCACGACCGGTCAGGCCCTCTTTGGCATTACTCCAGCAAGCATGGCCGACCGGTCAAGACCGGTCGGGCTTCCTTGGCCGACCGGTCAAGACCGGTCGGTCTCTGTTTCTTCTTGTTTTCTTCCTTTCTTTCTTCTATTTTCTTCTTTCTTTACTTCTTTCTTTGCTTCCTTCTTCCTTCAGCCCTCCTTGGGTCTTCATCCAAGGTTCTAAATCAGCTCTTTTGGTCATGAATTGGGCAAAGTAACTCTCATTCCTACAACCACAAAACATGTATTTGATTAGTCTTTAAATTATGAAAACCATGCATAATGAGTGATGAATTGGGGTTAAAATATGCACAATTAATAGCTCAACAGTGTGCTCAAGTCCTAACTTGAATTGAGGGAATCATGTAGATGAACAACACATGTGTTGGATTTCTTTAATAATATAACCGTTCTATCATCCGGCTAGATAGGATTTGATTTCGATTCTAGTTGAGGAAGTGAGAAACCACAACGAATTATGCATCTAAGGAGAGCTATAAGTGGATCCTTGATGCTCTAGTTATCTTTTCATTATCAGATTTTTCTGTTTCATGTTCAAAACCAATTTCACAAACCTCTTAAGATTTTAGTTATTAGGATAGTTTGAATTGTTTACTTCCTTCCCCGTGGATCGACCTCAGTCTTACCGAGATTATTACTACATCCTAGCCTTACACTTGAGGAGAGCGAACAAGTTTTTGGCGCCGTTGCCGGGGAAGAGGTTAAACGGTTCTAATTGTTCTAGTAGTTTTAGAGTAGTCTTAGTTAGGTAGGATTTTCAGTTTTTTTTTTCTAGAAGTAGTTTTCTGATTTTTTCTAGATTACTAACAATTCTCTGTTTTTGTGTTTTGTAGGAACTTGGTTGCTGACATAGTTCTCACTTCCACGGGTAACATATCCCCATCTCCCTTCCTTTTTTTTATTTTTCTTCCTAGATTGGGATTGTTTCAACTTCTTATAATTTTATTATAAATGATTGGATGGGTGGATTGTTTAAATACCTTTTGGAAGATGAGAGGTCGGACCATGGAATCAAAACTCAATATGATTGGAACCATTACAAGCATGAATATTTTCCTAAGACTCAATCTACTTCTAATACTCCCCCAAGTAAGACATTGCGAGATTACTGGAATAAAAACAATGTGCATAACTTTTCGCCGGGTAAGACAATGGGAGAGTATCGGAAAGAGATGAATAATGTTCCACTGGTTAAGACAATGTATGATCACTTGTTTGGCTACACATATCAACAACCATCTAATAGCCCAACATATGACATGGATAATCTTAATAAGTGGGAGCATCAAATTTTTAATTTGGGAGATGAGCCAACCAAGGATGCCAACAATTATCCTCAAGAGTTTCTTTCTCATGAGCCACAACCGACATGAACTCTTGAGGATACACTGTGAGAGTTTATGGAAATAACTAAGCAATGCATACAAAACCTCTCGCCATCTCAAAATCCTAAACCCGACATTGGGAACACCGAATCATTTCCCAACAATGAGGAGGATGAGACTATCCAAGCCCAACCCTATTCTGATTTGATGACTAAACTTTTAGGGGATATAGATCTCAGTGATCCCAACATTACCATCGATTATGGTTATCAACTATCTCTTTTAACTATTCTAATTTGAATGATGAAGAGATTTTAAGGACAGTTGACGAACTTGAGGAATCTACAAAATCTAAAAGTGATAGCTTGATTAACTACAATGAGGGTTTGAAGGATGATTGTGAGTCCATGATTTCTTCTTCCAAAGGGCCGAATGTTTATGAGTCGTCGGAAGATATTCTTGCTAGAGAGATGACCGTAGTCGATATTTTTGAGTCTTTCCACTGACAACACATGCTGGATTCTATTGTGGAAGAACTCCCTTGGGTTGAAAATTCTGTTTCTTTGGATGACGGGGTGACACAATCTGAAATTTTAAAAGATTAACCAATGTTAGATGATGTGCTTACCACTAAATCTGAAAAATTTTCTTTGGAAGACCTCCCCTCTATAGAAGAGGAATTCCTTACCCTTGAAACAGAATTTCCTCAATCACTTAGGGAGAACGAGAACCCTTCATCTGACTCTCTCGATTTTCTAGAGGAATGCATGGCCCAACCCTATGATCTTGATGATGAGATGATTAAGGAGTTGGATAGTTTATTAGACACGGTGTCGGTGCCTAAAGAACACCATTCCATTGATTTCCACTCTTTACCATTATTTGTGGAAATACCGTACAATTCTGAATTTATGGAGGAGACAACCCAAACTGAAGAATACTTGATGAATGTCTCTCCAACATCATGGGTTCTTCAACTCATTGAAAATTCTGATTAGGAGGAGCCGTTTTTAATCAATTACAACCCAATTCAGAACTTGAGGAGATATCTTTTTGCTGCTCTTATATCCTCCTTACATGCGTGTGGTGCACACTATGATTGGACCTTAATGAAGAAACGCACCCATGTGTACATTCGAGCAGGACTTTGGATCGTCCTCATGAGAAACCTATTGAAATTCATGAAGATCTTGCTCAAATTTGATCATGTAGTCAATCAGACTAATCAAAGTTAGGTAGGTATGTTAGGATTTCTTTTCTACATTTAGGATTGAATAAGTCTCATCGAGACAATGGAAGATGCTAGAATTGATCAACTTGCTACCTCAGGTACTCTCGTTCTCACTCTCCTTTGTTTTATGTCATTGCTCTCATGTCATGTATATTACATATCTTATTACATTGAGGACAATCTTTGATTTTAGTTGGGGGGGTGAGAGATTCCTTAGATGAATCTACTAGCTTTTGTGACATTTCGTGCAATTATGTAGAAATTTTTTGATTTTTCAGAAAATTCAAAACTCCTTTGGAAAACCGCGTTTATATGCACTTGGGATGTCGTAGTATGAAAGAAAGAAAGATGTAGTGAGATGATTTTGAAACTCTTAAAGGACTTGTAACATGATGGTTTTCTAATTGGATTCCCCTATTGATTTGATTGATAGAAAAATTGAAACACTTTTACACCTAGTTCACTTTACATGATTCTCATGTTTTGAAAGGATTATGTAGATTTGTGGATTGGCTAGATTTAGATTTGAGGTGCTGAGAAACCAAGCCGGGGTACTTTGTCCATCCTTGTGTTCACTCCCCAAGTGTAGGTTTGCGAAGTAGTAATAATTCGGAAAGACCGAGTATCGTTCCCACAGAGATTTATGAATGGGTATTCTCAGAATTTGTCTAAAACAACTACTAATTAAGATCCTATTAAGAACTAAAACTGAAAAATTGCAATTTGGGTTTAAACAGTGAATGTGTAAGGTAATTTCAATATAAAAAGGCACTAGAGCGCCAAGGATCCACTTTTGATAAGTTTCAATGCATCAATACAACTAGGTCTCTCATAACTCAATCGGAATCGAATTCATATCTCTATCCGATCGGAATATAGAGCGGTTAAATCAACAATTATCCAAAACAAGTGCTTATTCATTGATTCAATTCCCACAACAATGCTCAGGCCTTGGGCACACTCAATTGTGTAGGCCAAGCCTCTTTCAAATCTAGTTGAGATTCACAACCATAGCTTTCATCAAATCCTGTCACTAGACTTGATTACAACTAATGATTAGAACTCTAATTAAATCAAAATCAATCAGCAAACTAGCTATTTCAGATTATAATAAAAAGATAAGAACTTTAGTTGAATAAGTTTCCACATAAAGATCAGGCCATTGCATACAAGGCAATCAAAGAATCTACCATGCCCAGAGTCGATAACAGATCAATGAGCTACACAAGCATAAACAATGCTCAGAAGGTAAGCTACCAAGCTTAGAATCACTAAGAATCACATGAGCCCGGAGTCATCAAGAGATCAAAGTAAAACCAAACTAGTACTTGATTCAAACTCATATTGAACTAAAATTCTTCAATTAAAACAAAAAAGGAAACCTAGGTTGCATCAATCCATAAAAAACGAATCAAAAGCTTCACCTCTTAGCCCTAGCTAAGAGGTTTTAGCTCATCTCTAACATCCTTGAACTAGAAGCCTCAAAAACATAAAAACTACTAAAACAAGAAGAAAACTAGAAAACTTGAAGTAGAATCTGTCTCCTAAGCAATCTCCACGTCCTAGCATCCCCTGGTATGAAGGGAAGAAGTCCTTTTATAGCTTGGAGGTGTCCATTGCGCAAGAAACTTCCAGATTTCGCGTAATGATACGCACTTGCGTAGAGAATTTCGGAGCCTGATTTAGAAGCTGCTGTTTACGCAGGTACGACCGGTCGCATGGTCGGTCTGAGCTTGTGGACGACCGGTCGCACAACCGGTCGTAAAACGGCAAAAATCGTCCAGCGAGTTTGCACAATTTTTCACTCTTCAATTTTAATTCAAGGACCGGTCGCACGATCGGTCTGAGGTGTGGACGACCGGTCGCACGACCTGTCGCAGATGGTCCAGAGCCAGTGTGCAAACAGGCTTCTTCTGTTGAGTAGCCAGACCGGTCGGATGACTAGTCTTAGGCTTTGGACGACCGGTTGGACGACCAGTCGTGAGTGCAGTTCTCTTCTTTCTTTCCTTTATCTCCTTTGCTTCTTTCTTCATCCTTTTGCACTTGGTTCTATGATCTTCAATGTATATAAAGTGCTCTATTTAGCCTTGAATCAGTGAAATCTCCATCATGTCCCTACAATCACAAATCATGCATTAGAGTATACCTTTAAACGTGTAAACCATGCATAATGAGTGATGAATTGGGGTTAGAATATGCACAATTAAGAGCTCAACACACCCCCCAACCAGCATTTTGCTAGTCCCGAGCAAAACATGCGTGAAATAAGTTTCATTCTCCAAAACCCAACTCTCTTTCAGAAACTATTCTTCTATACATTCCAAGACGCATAAACTTAAAATTCAGAGAAATTAGGTGATGGAGGTTGAAACCTTAAACTCTCAGAACATAATAAGTGTTTATATGAAATTCCTGCCGATTGATTGATAAATGGAAGAACTTGAACAAATTCAACCTAGTGTGCATAGTGAAAGATCATCTCATGAGTTTCCGAGATTAGTTTCTTCATAAATCAACTAAACTATAGATCTCAAGGTGCATAGAGCAACAACAAGCCTATGACAGGAATTTGCCTTACCGTCCTTCTGACGACTTTCACACTACGTCCCATTTCTGGCTTTGGTTACGGGTAGACCATCCCCCGGTTGGTAGTAGGTAGCCCTAATCGAAATTTTCCACCGTTTTCCATCATTCCCAATTTCATTTCTCCTTTTCCTTTTTTCTTTTACATTAGATAGGATTTTTAGAAATCCATATCTTTCGTTATTTTCCCATGGACAAGGATGGACAAAGTACCCCGGCTTGGTTTCTCAACACCTCAAATCAAAGTCTAGCTAATCCACAAATCACATAATCCTTTCAAATCATGAAAATCGTGTAATGTGAACTAGGTGTAAAAGTATTCAAATTTTCTATCAATCATAAAAATAGATGAATTCACATATAAAACCATTATATTAAGAGAAATTCAAATCTTGCAACATCCTTCACTTCGTATCTCCTCTTCTTATACTCATGCTATCTCGAATACATAGAATCAAAGTTTTCCAAAAGAGTTTTGAATTTTTGAAAAATTAAAAATTTTCTACATCATTGCTCGAAATGTCACAAAAACTAGTAGATTCATCTAAGGAATCTCTCACCCCCACCCAAAACTTCACATTGTCCTCAATGTAAGAACGTGTACAATGAATGCAACACATGAGAGCAATGACAAAACAAAAAGGAGTGAGAAAGAGAGATATCACCTGAAGCATATATTTCATGGCAAGATTAACTTTTGGAGATGGATTACTTCACAACTAATTCAACTATCAAAGAAAATCCTAATGGGAAGGTATTCTAGAAAATCATCCTCCGTCAGACTAGGAGGTTAATCCCAACAACTCATCCAAAAGCATAAAGTCAAGCAGAATCATTAGATGGATCAAAAGGTTTCGCAGTAACGTCATCCAATATCCTGCTGTACAATAAACATGTGTGTAGATAAACCACTGAAAATCCCAAAAATGAATATCAGCAGGTTCCTGAAGGTGTGCATCACATATATAAGGGGAGACAACATCATATTTATCAGAAAAAATATGTCTCCAATCAGATTTTCCTGGGCATTGATATTGCAAGTAAGGATCATCCCAGGGTTGGTGGAGTTCGGTATGCATGATCCACAAAGGTGTGGAAATATGAATTGACTTCTCAGTACAACAAGGTATTGTTTTCACATCCTTCTCTTGGCTAGCGTCATATGCCGATACCGACTCAAAAAGTGTGACCATATCCCTTATCATATCATCGTTCTCATCTAGGGAGTAAGTTACATCTTCGTCTAAGTGACCGGAGTAAAAAGGTGAGAGGGATTCATCTTCCACAATATAATTGATCATGTTTATTTCGTGGACCTCCTCATCTTCATCCTCTTGTTGATTGTCAACATTGAAAGCATTCAACTCAATCGTCATATTGCCAAAAGACATTTGTATGACCCCACTCCTACAATTTATGATAGTGTTTGATGTAGCTAAGAATGGGTGGCCAAGTATCACAGGAATTTGGGGTCCAATATTAACCATGGGTCGTATGTCCAAGACAATAAAGTCCACCGGGTAGTAGACTTTGTCAACTTGGACAAGGACGTCCTCAATCACCCCTCTCGGAATACGAATCGATCGGTCAGCAAGTTGTAATGTGGTTTTAGTGGGTTTTAATTCACCTAAACCCAATTGTTCATAGACCGAAAAGGGGATTAAGTTCACACTTGCCCCTAGATCGAGTAAAGCATGTTTTACCCGGTAATCTCCAATTATGCATGTTATTGTCGGACAACCGGGATCTTTGTATTTCTTGGGCATCCCGTGGTTGATAATGGCACTTACGTTCTCTGTAAAAAATGCCTTCTTTTGCACATGTATTTTCTTTTAACCTTGAAAGGTCTTTTAAAAATTTAGCATATGACGGTATTTGTTTAATGGCATCCAACAATGGGATGTTGATTTTGACTTGCTTGAAAACCTCCAAATATTCCTGATATTTATCTTTAGGTTTGGCTGAAATCAAGCGTTGGGGGAATGGGGCAATGGGCCTATATTCGTTTAATGGCTCTTTTTCATTCATGGCGGTGCTAGGTCCATCATCTTCTTTGGAAGATGCCGGATCATTAGGCGTTGAAACTTTCACTGGATCAGATTTTTCAATAATTTTACCACTTCTAAGAGTGGTGATGGCCTTAGCATGTTCCATGTGTTGGTTAGAAGAACTAGGCACGCTTATTTCGTATTGTGGTTTTGGATTTGGTATGGGTTGGGCTGGAAGAATCCCTTCCCTTGCGTTTAAGCGATCCTTGATTTCCTCCACCGAATTTTTAAGCTCAAGCATTATCGTATGGTTGGATTGATTTATTTAAGCTTGTCCTTCCATGAATGCTTTCAAAGTATCCTCTATAGGCATTTGAGGTGGGGCCATAGGAGTTTGCATTAGGGGCCCCCTTTGAGGATTACTTTGGTTAGCCGTATTTCCATTCGCCCAATTGAAGTTAGGGTTGTTTCTCCAACTAGAATTGTTCATGTTTGAATTTGGAGTACTAAAAGGTCGTTGATAACTATTTAAAGCATTTGATTGTTCAAATAAAAGTTCTCGAAACGCATAGATTGTAGGACAATCCGACGTTTGATGCACATTGGAAGCACAAATACCACAAATAGTTTCAACAGCCCCCCTTTGTTGGGTTGTGTCCACTTTTCTTTAGTTCCATCTCCTCGACCTTTCGTGTGAGTTTAGCCACTCTAGAACCTAGATCCTCTTGCTCATTTAAAACATAAATTTCTCCCTTTTCCTTAGCTTGGGGTTGTTTTGAACTTATTGGCTTAGATGTATCCCATGCTTATGTGTTTTCAGCCAACGTGTCAAAATAATCCCAAGCTTCCTCTGTTTCCTTGTTCATGAACTCCCCATTGCACATCATCTCCACAAATTGGCGCATGGTTAAGTTTAATCCATCATATAAGAAACTAATCAACCTCCACTGTTCATAGCCATGATGCGGGCATGCGTTTAATAGCTCATTATACATGTTCCAACATTGGAAAAAGGTTTCTTCTTCTTTTTGGGCGAAGTTCATTATGGCCCTTCTTAGTGCATTGGTTCGATGAGTAGGGAAGAATTTTTTAAGAAACTCCTTAGTCATCTCAGCCCATGTTCCAATAGACCTCGGCCTTAAGGAATGTAGCCATGATTTGGCCTTCTCTTTCAAGGAAAAAGGGAATAATTTGAGTTTTATTGTATCCTTGGTCACATTGTCATAGTTTATTGTGGCAATAACCTCTTCAAATTCCTTAATATGTAGATACACACTCTCAGAGTCGAGTCCATGAATCTAGGAAGAAGTTGGATCAACCCCGGTTTAAAATCAATGTTTCCCACATTGTGAGGGAAAATTATGCAAGAGGGAGTACTCGTGTTATAGGCAAAATGATGGAGATAAGATTTCACGCGGAAATGCCCATTTCGCTCTCGCTCTCGAGATTGTCTGATCGAGAGTCGAATATTGGATAAGTGCGGGACGTCCATTCGACTCTCGAGATTGTCTGATCGAGAGTCGAATATTGGATAAGTGCGGGACGTCCATTCGACTCTCGAGATTATCTGCTCGAGAGTCGAATGTTGGATAAGTGCGGGACGTCCATTCGATTCTCGAGCACACCTGATCAGGAGTCATAGATTGAAAAATACGGAGCAGCTATTCGCAAGTCTCGAGTCTTCATAACCGATAGTCAAATACGGCAAAATTCGATCCGCGAACAGATCTTCTCACAAGTCGTTGAAAGACGTCACATCTAAGTATGTACTCGGACTCGCGACCACATTCTAACTTGCGAGTAGCTTTCCTGCGGTAATATCTCTTAGCTTTCAGTACTAGCACCCGATTCCCGTCGAGCAGCTTGTCCAATCCCTCTGCGACACCAAGCAGGGCTACAACCAGTTCAGTGGTTTCTGTCTTGTCGGCGTCTCCTTCCTTTTCGGAGGTTATGACTCCAACTACGGGCGTCTCCTTCCTTTTCGGAGGTTATGACTCCAACAACGGGCGTCTCCTCCTTTCGGGTACTCAACGGCGTCTCCTCTTTCGGAGGTTATGACTCCAACTACGGGCGTCTCCTTCCTTTTCGGAGGTTATGACTCCAACTACGGGCGTCTCCTTCCTTTTTGGAGGCTATGATTCCAACTATGGCTTCCAGCCGGATTTCAAGGGATTACCATCAAGGGGCGTGATTGTTGGAATAAGTCATTGGGTTGGATCTGACTAAAAAGATAGGATCTTATCCCACGAAATCAGCGAATTCTCAGTATCGTATGCGACATCAACGGGATTTCGACATCTCACGTAACAAATTGGATTGCTTCAGATCTATATAAAGGGGTGGCTCCATTGAGAGCAGGTACGCACACATCATTCGATCTTGGTCTCGTTTACTTGGCTTCTCTTCTTACTGTGGCCTAACTTAAGCATCGGAGGGCTAACGGCTGGTCCCCAGCCACCCTTATTTGCTGTCTTGCTTTAGGTCTGGTGGTGGAAATCCCTGCTGGAGTGAAGGAGAAAAGTCGGAGGATCTCGTTACAAAATTTGACATTAACAGTTTGGCGCCGTCTGTGGGAACGACTTGATCGTCAAAATCAATCGTGTTAACCACCGATCAAAATCCTTCGGTGATGCCTCCTAAAAAGACTGTTCATCCTTCAACTTCGAGGCAGGCACCACCTCCGCCTGATGAGACGGAATCCGCACCTGCCCTCCCACCTATTCCGACGGATATCCCTCAAGGAGCCCCAAATATGCCATCAACAATCCATTATTGGAGGCCTCTGGAAATCAAGATGATGTCCTACGATTCCTCGGAAACACTCTCCTAACTCTAAACGCCGGAGTTCAGGCGCTGTCAAATCGGCTTGATCTGCACTTCCCTGAACCGCAAAGACAACCCTCCGAAGGGTTACCACCGCCACCCATACCAGTTGCTTCCAGACATTCTATGGATGAACCACAGGTCCCACCACTTGGCGGCCATCCCCCTGTGCCGTCTCCACATTCCATACATTCCAGTTCGTCTCGACAACCTCAACCGCAAGGCTCCACCGCCGAAACGTCTAGCTATACCCTGCCATGGGAAGGAGATCTCAAAAGAATCCAAGATCGTTTTGATGTCATGGAACAGAGATACCAGGCAAATCGGCCATCTGCTGTCATGGCGGCGATACATCAATCTGAATCTCCCTTCACTAGCGAGGTCATGGAAGCCCCGTTGCCCAGAAAGTATCGAGCGCCTGTTATCGCTCCGTATATAGGCATTGGCGATCCTCTGGAACATCTGAATACATACAGGTCCCTCATGGAGTTGGAGGGATATGGTTCAGAAATCATGTGTAGGGCTTTTCCCCTTACATTGAAGGAAGCGGCTCGTACGTGGTTTCGGGGGTTAAAGCCTTGTTCCATCAGTTCCTTTTCCCAATTATCAGAGATATTTCTTTCTCAATTCATGGGAAGTATTCGCATTAAGAAGCCAGCCTCCCATCTGATGAATTTGAAACAGCAGCATGGGGAAACAATAAAGGAGTTCACAGTACGATTCACTGCCGAAGTCGTTCAAACTGAGGGATACACCGAAGAAAAGGGTCTTACAGCCCTCATTGCTGGAATAACGAGCGAGAAATTCAGGTTTGCCTTAGATAAAAGCCCACCGAAAACTATGGCAGAATTTCAAGCCAAAGCTCAGAAATATATCAATGCAGAAGAAGTCGCATTGACACGCCATGGAGTACAGAGCAAGAAGTGCAAACCAGAAGGAGCCTCTTCTACGGATAAGAAATACCGTCGTGACCAGCGCGATCGTTCTCCCAAGAGGCCTTACTCTGGTAAATATCATAATTACACTCCTCTCAATCAGTCTCCTGAAAAGGTTCTAATGGAAATTAAACACAAGCCATATGTGAAGTGGCCTGCAAAGATCAAATCCGATCCCGAGAAGAGGGACAAGAGCAAGTTCTGTTACTTTCACAAAGATCACGGGCATAGGACCCAGGACTGCATCTCTTTACGAGACCATATCGAAGCCCTTATTCGAAAAGGCCATCTCCAGGATTATGTTGCTCGTAAAAATCGATCACCAGAAAGGGCGAAGACCTCATCTCGCCAAAAGGAACCACCTCATCATCAAACCAACCAGGAGGACGCCGAGCCCACAGGAGAAATCCGCACTATCGTCGGGGGTCCAGCTTGCGGGGGTGACTCTCAAGCTTCGAGAAAGGCATACGCCCGAAAGGCGTCCAAAGAACCCCAGCAGATCTATTGGCTGGAACAAGCGTCCAACTCATCGAAGGCTAGCCATCCTCCAATTTCTTTCACCCTCGAAGATGCAGCGGGAATTCACTTCCCTCATGAAGATTCCATCATAGTCACACTGAAGGTATCAAATTATCTGACTCATCGAATTATGGTGGATACAGGTAGCTCGGCCGATATTCTGTATTTGGAGGCTTTCGACAAGATGGCACTTGCCAGAAACCTCCTCAAGCCAGTATCGACCCCTCTTGTCAGCTTTGGAGGAGAGGTGGTAACACCTGAAGGAAGTATCGATCTCCCAGTCACCTTTGGGGAGAGTCCAGCGAAGACCACCGTCTTCGTAAACTTCCTCGTCGTGGATCGAAAATCAGCATATAACACCATCTTGGGGCGACCGTCTCTAACTAAGGTTGGAGCGGCCTTGCACCCTTCATATTTATGTGTTAAATTTCCGACCCCAAATGGCATCGGGGTCGTGCGAGGAAGTCAGCAGGAGGCACAGTCCTGTTACCAGATAGCCCTCCAAGATTGAAAGAAGGCTCAAGCGACACCTGTCATGGAACTAGTTCAAGGTTCATCCGACATTCTCGCCACCGTGTTGGATCCGAGGGAAAATGCTCTGAAATCAGGAACTCCAGGGGAGGAAACAGTGGCGATCCGCTTGACCGAAGACGACCCGTCTAAGATCGTGTACATCGGTTCCTCCTTAAACATTGTCCATCGTGAAAATTTGATCCGTTTCCTCACCGAATACAAGGACGTGTTTGCTTGGTCTCATAAAGATATGCCAGGTATCGATCCTGATGTCATCGCACATCGTCTCAACATTGACCCGAAGCATAAACCCGTACATCAGTGTCGACGTGCCTTTACTGTAGAAAGACAAATGACAATCAAAACTGAAGTTGAAAAGCTACTCGCGGCTAATTTCATAAAAGAAGTTGACTACCCAGAATGGGTCGCCAACGTAGTTCTCGTCCGGAAAGCTAATGGCAAATGGAGGATGTGCGTCGACTATTCAGACTTGAACAAAGCATGTCCCAAAGATAGTTTTCCGACACCGCGGATCGACCAGTTGGTTGACTCAACAGCTGGGCATGCTCTCCTCAGTTTTATGGATGCTTATTCTGGTTACAACCAGATTATGATGCATCCACCTGATAGCCAGCATACTGCCTTCATCACAGATCGAGGACTATATTGCTACCAGGTAATGCCGTTCGGTCTCAAAAATGCAGGGGCCACTTATCAACGTCTTGTCAACAAAATATTCGCTGCTCAAATCGGTAGGAATATGGAAGTATATGTTGACGATATGCTCGTGAAAAGCATCGATGAAGATGACCACATTCCTGATCTTCGAGAAGCCTTTGATCTGATGAGGAAGTATCAGATGAAATTAAATCCAGAAAAATGTGCGTTTGGAGTATCTGCAGGGAAATTTCTTGGGTTCATGGTTGGCCAACGTGGAATTGAGGCGAATCCCGAAAAGATTAAAGCATTGATAGAGATGAAATCACCAGTGACTCTGAAGGACGTTCAGCGTCTAGCTGGTCGCATCGCATCATTGAACAGGTTCATCTCGCGAGCATCTGACAAGTGCTTGCCCTTCTTCAAACTCCTTCGTGCAACGGCCAAGTCTGATTGGAAGTGGACACCTCAATGTGAAGAAGCTTTTCAACAACTGAAGCAATATATGAGCGCTCCCCCCATTTTATCTAAGCCTGTGGCACATGAGCAACTCATTCTTTATTTATCTGTGTCTTCCACGGCCGTTAGTGCCGCTTTAATAAGAGAAGATTCTGGGGTACAAAGGCCCGTTTATTATATCAGTCGAGCAATGGTTGATGCAGAAACTAGGTATTCTGATATGGAGAAACTGGCCCTAGCCTTAATCACGGCAGCTCGAAAACTGCGACCATACTTTCAAGCCCATGCTATTTTAGTACTAACAAATCATCCACTACGGCAAGTCCTTCAAAAGCCTGAGGCTTCCGGGCGCTTAACTAAATGGGCGGTCGAGATCAGCGAGCATGATATCTCATTCTGTCCTAAGACCGCAGTCAAGGGCCAGGCCGTGGCTGACTTCATCGCTGAATTTACGTATTCTTCTGAAGATAATGTCATGACCAGCGACCAGCCTCCTTGGTCTCTCTTCGTAGACGGGTCGTCGCGGGCCACTGGCAGTGGAGCGGGCCTGATTTTGGTGGCTCCCGACGGGTCGCATTTTCAATATGCTCTGCGTTTTGAATCACGCATCTCCAATAATGAAGCAGAATATGAGGCCCTGATTGTTGGCCTCGAGCTAGCCGTTGTCCTCGCAGTCCAGAATTTGATAATTCATAGCGACTCCCAGCTCATTGTCAACCAAGTTCTCGGCGAATTCGAGACCAAAGAAGAAAGAATGGCCTTATACAAGTCTCGTGTCCTCATCCTGCTCGCCAAACTGAAGACTTATAAAATATTTCATATCCCTCGCGAGCAGAACCAACTTGCCGATTCCTTGGCAAAACTCGCTTCTGCACCGGAATCGGAGCTATCACATTCGATCCCCATCGAGCACCGTCAACACTTGAGTATCGACCAAGTGACTCTCGAGCAAGTTATATCGGTACAATCGTCTCCATGCTGGATGGATCCTATCATCCTCTATCTCAGAGATGGATACCTACCAGAAGACAAGAAAGCTGCAAGACAAATTCGGCTTCGAGCTGCCAGGTACACCTTACAAGATGGAATCTTGTTGCGAAAAAGCTTCTCCTTGCCTTATTTAAGGTGTCTTCATCCAGAAGAAGCACATCGTGTTCTAGATGAAGTACACCAGGGGGCATGTGGTAATCATCCCAGGGGGCGATCTCTAGCATATAAAGCAATGAGGCAAGGATATTATTGGCCTACTATGAAAGCAGACGCCATAGAATTTTCTAAAACATGCGACAAGTGTCAACGATATCAACCTATACCTCGTGTACCGTCTGAGCGGATGACCCCAGTCGACAGCCCTTGGCCTTTTGCTCAGTGGGGGATCGATATCATCGGGCCCTTACCTATGGAAAGGGACAGAATAGGTTCGCGATCGTGGCGGTTGATTATTTCACCAAATGGGCCGAGGCAGAGCCATTAGCCAAAATAACTGAAAAACAAACTACTAAGTTTATGTGGAGAAATATCATATGTCGCTTCGGACTTCCTCATACTATAATTATCGATAACGGAACGCAGTTCGACAACACAGCCTTTGATGAATTTTGCGACAAATGGAAGATACGTAATCTCCGCACTTCTCCATATCATCCTCAGGCGAATGGGCAGGTCGAGGCAGTGAATAAAATCATA
Source organism: Liriodendron chinense (assembly GCA_003013855.2). Taxonomy (NCBI): domain Eukaryota; kingdom Viridiplantae; phylum Streptophyta; class Magnoliopsida; order Magnoliales; family Magnoliaceae; genus Liriodendron; species Liriodendron chinense. The sequence continues at coordinate 665,797 of ML058516.1, forward strand.
AAGCATCATTTAAAGACCAAGCTAAGTGAATGTAAAGGGGTGTGGCCAGAACTTCTGCCAGAGGTGTTATGGGCCTATAGAACCACGGCTTGTACATCGACAGGTGAAACTCCTTTCTCCTTAGCATTTGGTGTTGACGCAGTAGTACCAGTGGAAATTCAAGTGCCCTCATATCGGATCGAACAGTACGATCCCGCGAGCAATCAGGAAAACCTTCGACTTCATCTCGATCTCTTGGAAGAGCGAAGAAATGCTTCCCAAGTACGAGTGGCGGCATATCAACAACGTATTGCTCGTTATCGGAATGCGAAGGTTCGACCTAGATCCTTCCAGTTCGGAGATTTGGTCCTAAGGCAAAATCTTGGAATTCCTGTTCGTTCATTGGATCCGAATTGGGAAGGCCCGTATCGGGTTATTAGGGTTGCGTGACCCGGTACTTATTATCTTGAAGACATGCAAGGGAAGCCTGTACGTCGCCCTTGGCACGTGGAGCATTTACTACGATACTACTCCTAGATTCGATGTAGTTTATCATAACGTTTTATGAATAAAGTGAAAGATATCTTTTGGCCGTTACTCCATTTATATGGACCTGAATAGCCCTGAAGAGAGTGCTTACACATCCTCTTGGCCAATTGCCTACCTTTGGTAGGACTAAAATCATTACTAGTTGGTTGCTTCTCCATTTTCATGGACCTGAACAGCCTCGAAGAGAATGAATACCATCTCTTGACCAACCTTCTGCCCTTGGTAGAATCAAATTCTCAATCGATAGATCAGTCTATCTCAACGCGGACATGGTCTCACGACTCCCGGATTGAGTCTAATTCATTTTTTTATGAGTTAGTTACTCGCGATTGGTGAGAGGGGGGATCGCACTCCGGAATGCGAGCACCGCAGCTCGTGCTCAAATTAGGGCAGCGATCGGGGTCACATCCTAATCACGAGCAGCTTAGCTCATGCTCGAATTAAAGGGTCACATCTCTGATGAATCCATTCAAGATCAACATAAAGCAAAAAATGAAAGATGAAGGGAGAACAGCAACAAAACAGTAACACTTCCAAAAAATATCTTTTCATTGATAATTAGATGATTACAAATACATGAGCGCAGATACAAGAGAGAAGAAAAAAAGAAATCAATCGCTTGGAGGAGCCACGCTCTCGACTTCAGGGCCCATTTCAGGAGCCCCTCCAGCCTGCGTGGCTTCAGTCACCTCGTTCTCGGCAGCAGCTTGCTCTTCTGCAGCTATGATGGTCGCGACTCGACCGAATTCCCCCATATCGAAGGATGGGATCATTCGTTGCACCACTCTTAGTGCAAAGTCTCGACCAGCATCGTATGACTCATATCGTTCATCATCATACAGCTGCGAAGTCCGGAACTCGAAACTGCCCGAGCACCTTCCTCCGAGAGCATTTTTACAAGGGCGACTCTCTCCTCGTCCCAGTGGATCGAGTCGTCCTTAAGCTGCGCAAGAGCGGTGCGCTCCCTAGTCAAGTTGTCGTAGGCCTCCTTGAGCTGCGACCTGGCCCCCGCGAATTGCTCCTCTAACGAGATCTTGTCCTGCCGGAAGATCTCCCTCTCTCTCTCTCTGCCTTCTCCTTCAGACCCGTGAGCTTCACGTAGTCTGAGTCCAAGGCCTGATACCTGTCGGTCAGGACTTGGATCTTCTCGATGAGGATCTTTTTCTCCTCATCTCTCTTCGAGATCACTGCCTCACAAGCCTTGAGCAGTTGATCTCTTCCTTGAACTGCCTTTTCCAAGGCAGTCCTCTTTCCCTCAGCCTCCTCTATCGTGCGACGGGCGGCAACGATATCACGCCTCGTTCGCAGAATAAGAACTAAACCCTGCAAAGAGAGGAAAAATATAAGAGTTCTGGAACGTAACAACAGGTCGAAACAGGTCTTGACGAAGTCTTACCTGAACCATCCTCATCCCCGCTTCGAGGATAAGGTTCTCAGGACTTGGCTCGGGGAGAGACCCGAAGGCGTGAGGCGGGACGTTCTCGAACAAAAATTTACATACAGGGTGGAGGTGGCGTGGAATCGAGTACGTCCGGCTCCCAGACGGTTGGGCAACGACCAAACCGGCCTGCTCGCGAGGTGGAGGCATGGACTCGCGAGCAGGTCCCTGCTCGACAGCCGGGACCAGTTCCCGAGCAGGAGTTGGCTCTTGAGGCTCTACCTGCTCTCGAGCCTCTTCAGCTGGGAGGCAGTTGGACCCCACCCCATCTGGGGAATTATCTGCAATGTTGATCACTGGTGGCCCAGGTGCGACCACCAGTGAAGGAATAGTGGGCCCAGCTGGGGCCCCCGCCATGCTCGCGGGAAGGGCAGGCTGGTCGCTGCCCGTGCGGATGGAGGATTGAGAGGGTTCGGCAGGGGTTCTCTTCTGCCTTTTGGAGCCTGTGCCCTTCAGTCGGGGCAGTAGGCCTCTCTTCTCTCCAGCCTTCGTCATTTCAACTTCTCTTCTGGATATGAGGCCTGCTGCTGCAAGTCGCGAAGGAGATAAGCAAGCCTCGATATGCCTATCTTCGACAGGCACCTTATAGACTCTGACAATCTTCTCGTTGATCCCTCCTTTCAAATTCGGTTTCCTCAATGCCGGGATACCTGTGAGCACAAATAAGGGTCAAACGAAGCAAAACCCTAAAAATTATTCTGAGGAAACTGTACAATACGGGATTGTCTACCTTCACAGAAAAACCAGGTCACTCCTGGACCCCTGGAGGAGGCAGACTCCCAGCTCCCGGAAGCATAGAACCACCGCTTCCTCCAGCCGGGATAGTTCGAGGAGGGCTTCCCCAACACGAAATTATCCCGGTGCCAATAACACAAATAATACCAGCCTTCGCTGGAGGGAGCTTTCTTCAGACGAAACATACGGAGGAACTCCTCCGCCGTGAGTTCCCCGTTGCCAGCCTGAGCCCAAAGGGTAAAGGAGCCCAAAACCACCCTCCACCCGTTCACAATGAGTTGCCCAGGGGCAATCTTGTAACACCGTAGTACATCGCGAACGAAGGGATGGAGGGGAAGGCGTACCCCCAGGATAAGCTGGTACTCATAAAATGCTACGCATCCTGGGGGGGGGGGGGGGGGGGAGTCTAGGTGTTTCTCCACCTCCGGGCAAGAGGAGAGTTACAGAGTCAGGGATTTGGTATCTCTCCCGTAGCTCAGCCAGCCGGTCCTCCGATAAAATGGAAGGATATCCGGCTGCTGTGTATCTCCCCGCCGAAACCCTTGCACTGCTGGAGGCAGAGGACTCCGGAGTGGCATCACCAAGAGGGACAGTAGTCTCGTCAGAGTTCCCAGCCATGGGGAGATAAAAATAAAAGAAGGAGAAGAAAAAGGAAGTATACCGGAAAAAGGAAAGAAAATGAGCACCGGAAGAGGAAGAAGAATGGAAAGGAAAGGCTGCAGGTTCCTTTCGAAAAAACTTCTGTAGAAAATCAAAGAAATGACGGACTCTGTATATTTATAGGCAATCATTCCGCCGTATCTGATGACATGTGGCAGTCCCTCCCTTGACACAGCGCTCGAGCAGGCACGCCCATTAATTACACAAACACGTGGCGAGCGCCCCTTCATTTTCCGTCTGCGGAAAGGCTGCGGAAAGCTGGCGTTCATTAATTCCAGCCCATCATGTGGGGTGCCGTTCTCGATGCAAGCAGCGGGCGGTTTCGTGTGATAGTAAGCTAAGTCCTTTCCTTAAGAATTCTTAGCGGCAAGGACTTGGGGGGCATCTGTTATAGGCAAAATGATGGAGATAAGATTTCACACGGAAATGCCCATTTCGCTCTCGCTCTCGAGATTGTCTGATCGAGAGTCGAATATTGGATAAGTGCGGGACGTCCATTCGACTCTCGAGATTGTCTGATCGAGAGTCGAATATTGGATAAGTGCGGGACGTCCATTCGACTCTCGAGATTATCTGCTCGAGAGTCGAATGTTGGATAAGTGCGGGACGTCCATTCGATTCTCGAGCACACCTGATCAGGAGTCATAGATTGAAAAATACGGAGCAGCTATTCGCAAGTCTCGAGTCTTCATAACCGATAGTCAAATACGGTAAAATTCGATCCGCGAACAGATCTTCTCACAAGTCGTTGAAAGACGTCACATCTAAGTATGTACTCGGACTCGCGACCACATTCTAACTTGCGAGTAGCTTTCCTGCGGTAATATCTCTTAGCTTTCAGTACTAGCACCCGATTCCCGTCGAGCAGCTTGTCCAATCCCTCTGCGACACCAAGCAGGGCTACAACCAGTTCGGTGGTTTCTGTCTTGTCGGCGTCTCCTTCCTTTTCGGAGGTTATGACTCCAACTACGGGCGTCTCCTTCCTTTTCGGAGGTTATGACTCCAACTATGGGCGTCTCCTTCCTTTTTGGAGGCTATGATTCCAACTATGGCTTCCAGCCGGATTTCAAGGGATTACCATCAAGGGGCGTGATTGTTGGAATAAGTCATTGGGTTGGATCTGACTAAAAAGATAGGATCTTATCCCACGAAATCAGCGAATTCTCAGTATCGTATGCGACATCAACGGGATTTCGACATCTCACGTAACAAATTGGATTGCTTCAGATCTATATAAAGGGGTGGCTCCATTGAGAGCAGGTACGCACACATCATTCGATCTTGGTCTCGTTTACTTGGCTTCTCTTCTTACTGTGGCCTAACTTAAGCATCGGAGGGCTAACGGCTGGTCCCCAGCCACCCTTATTTGCTGTCTTGCTTTAGGTCTGGTGGTGGAAATTCCTGTTGGAGTGAAGGAGAAAAGTTGGAGGATCTCGTTACAAAATTTGACATTAACAACTCGTCCTAGCTGGTTGTAAATAGTCACGTAAAGTCCTAGGTTGAGGTACATCCCCCACTTCATTCTCATCCAATTCAGTAAGGTTTGGGGCTGGATTTTAATGTTGATTAACCCTTTGATTTGGTTGATTTTCAGCCATTTCTCTAGTAATTTCAGGAATATTTTGACGTTTTCTAGCACAAGGCTCTCTTTCAATCCCTTCATCAATTATTCCGTACACGATTGAGTCGGTTATTAGATTCCCGAGCCCAATGTGCCATGCAACTCCTAAAAGAATGAAACAAAAAGGAAAAAGAATTCTTCCTTCCTTCCTTTACTCCTCTCTAAGACTTAAGCACAAGGTGTCTTGCAATGGCTGAGCCAGAAGCAAGGATAGAGACCGATTTCTCCTGGTAATAGGGGTTCAGAGAACTCCCTACTTACTCTTTGAGTCTTTTGAGAAAAGTGCAGAAAAAGAAGAAAGAGGAATAAGATTGAGAAGAGAAATCTCTAAGCACAAGGTGATCCAAGACGGCAGAGCCAACCAATAGGAATCAAGGTGGCATAAGGCCAACCTGTCAGAGATCCAGAAGGACTCTCCACCCACTCTACAAGAGATGAATATGGTAGGAATGAGTAGGAGAAGAAGAAAAGTAAGTTTAGAATGATAAAACCTGATTTGTGACTTAAGATGCCTACTTCTTCTTCAACTTCCTAAAAATCCCTGGATTAGACCTATGTTAGAATCCTGCAAAAATCAAAACAAAGTAAGTTAGTATTTAGAAGAAAACCTATCTTAGAAAGCAAAACAAATCCTAAACCTATCTTAACACAATCTCAACTAAAAATTATTTCAGAAAATTCTAACAATACCGCATAGAAATCCCCGGCAACGGCGCCAAAAACTTGTTCACTCCCCAAGTGTAGGGTTGCGAAGTAGTAATAATTCGGAAAGACCGAGTATCATTCCCACAGAGATTTATGAATGGGTATTTTCAGAATTTGTCTAAAACAACTAGTAATTAAGATCCTATTAAGAACTAAAACTGGAAAATAGTAATTTGGGTTTAAACAGTTAATGTGTAAGGTAATTTCAATCTAAAAAGGCACCAGAGCTACCAAGGATCCACTTTTGATAAGTTTCAATGCATCAATATAACTAGGTCTCTCATAACTCAATCGGAATCGAATTCATATCTCTATCCGATTGGAATATAGAGCGGTTAAATCAATAATTATCCAAAACAAGTACTTATTCATTGATTCAATTCCCACAACAATGCTCAGGCCTTGGGCACACTCAATTGTGTAGGCCAAGCCTCTTTCCAATCTAGTTGAGATTTACAACCATAGCTTTCATCAAATCCTGTCACTAGACTTGATTACAACTAATGATTAGAACTCTAATTAAATTAAAATCAATCAGCAAACGGCTATTTCAGATTATAATAAAAAGATAAGAACTTTAGTTGAATAAGTTCCCACATGAAGATCAGGCCATTGCATACAAGGCAATCAAAGAATCTACTATGCCCGGAGTCGATGATAGATCAATGAACTACACAAGCATAAACAATGCTCAGAAGGTAAGCTACCAAGCTTAGAATCACTAAGAATCACATGAGCCCGGAGTCATCAAGAGATCAAAGTAAAATCAAACTAGTACTTGATTCAAACTCATATTGAACTAAAATTCTTCAATTAAAACAAAAAAGGAAACTTAGGTTGAATCAATCCATCAAAAACGAATCAAAAGCTTCACCTCTTAGCCCTAGCTAAGAGGTTTTAATTCATCTCTAACATCCTTGAACTAGAAGCCTCAAAAACATAAAAACTACTAAAACAAGAAGAAAACTAGAAAACTTGAAGTAGAATTCATCTCCTAAGCAATCTCCACGTCCTAGCATCCCTTGGTATGAAGGAAGAAGTCCTTTTATAGCTTGGAGGTGTCCATTGCGCAAGAAACTTCCAGATTTCGCGTAATGATACGCACTTGCGCAGAGAATTTCGGAGCCTGATTTAGAAGCTGCTGTTTACGCAGGTACGACCAGTCGCATGGTCGGTCTGAGCTTGTGGACGACCGGTCGCACAACCGGTCGTAAAACGGCAAAAATCGTCCAGCGAGTTTGCACAATTTTTCACTCTTCAATTTTAATTCAAGGACCGGTCGCACGATCGGTCTGAGGTGTGGACGACCGGTCGCACGACCGGTCACAGATGGTCCAGAGACAATGTGTAAACAGGCTTCTTCTGTTGAGTAGCCAGACCGGTCGGACGACCGGTCTTAGGCTTTGGACGACCGGTCGGACGACCGGTCGTGAGTGCAGTTCTCTTCTTTCTTTCCTTTATCTCCTTTGCTTCTTTCTTCATCCTTTTACACTTGGTTCTATGATCTTCAATGTATATAAAGTGCTCTATTTAGCCTTGAATCAGTGAAATCTCCATCATGTCCCTACAATCACAAATCATGCATTAGAGTAGACCTTTAAACGTGTAAACCATGCATAATGAGTGATGAATTGGGGTTAGAATATGCACAATTAAGAGCTCAACACCTTGTCCATGGGAAAATAACGAAAGATATGGATTTCTAAAAATCTTGTCTAATGTGTATGAAAAGGAAAGGAATGATGAAAATATGGGAACGTTTAAAAATATGGTGGAAAATTTTGAAAAGGGCTACCTATTACCAATCGGGGGATGGTCTACCATAACCAGGACGTAGTGTGAAAGCCATCGAAAGGACGGTAAGGCAAATTTCTGTCATAGGCTTGTTGTTGATCTGTACACCTTAGATCCCTAATTTAGTTGATCTATGAAGAAGATAACGTAAAAAATTCATGAGATAAACATTCACTATGCACATTAAGTTAAATTTGTTTGGATCCTTCTATTTATCAATCAATCAGTGGGAATTCCATATGAACACTTGTTATGTTTTTGGAAGTTTAAGGTCTCAACTTCTATCACTCAGTTTCATTGATTTTTGTACTTGCATGTCTTGAAATGTATAGAAACATAATTTCCGAAGAAGAGTTGGGTTTTGAAGAATGAAACTTGTTTCACGCATGTTTTGCTCAGGACTAGCAAAATGCTGGTTGGGGGGTGTGTTGAGCTCTTAATTGTGCATATTCTAACCCCAATTCATCACTCATTATGCATGATTTTCATGATTTAAAGATGAATCTAATGCATAGTTTTGTGGTTGTAGGAATGAGAGAGAGACTTTGTCATTATGATGTTTAGAGGCCCTTCTTACATGCTTGGAAGACCAAAGAACAAAGGACCAAAAGGTGGAGCAAAGGAGTAATGAAGATTGAGGAGGAAAAAATAAGAAAAACACATGTTTTTAGCCTGATCGCTGGCTGGCCAAACCCTCCAGAAATAGCAAATTCTCTGGACTAATTTGGTGAAGGCCGACCTGTCATCCGGCCAGTTAGCCGACCGGTCGGACTACAGGTCGACCATGCACTTTCAGAAGTCAGATTTCAAATAGAGGCAGTCCCTTTTTTTATTTTTCAGCCCAATTTTTGGGGGCCATCTTGATGATATTTGAAAATCCAACATGTCCATGTCGAAGAGGAGCTCCATGCCGAAATAAGCCAAGTGGTTTCATGTTGATCAGAGCTATGGATTGACCGTGGTGGCCAAAACAATATGAACTGTCCAGACAGTTTCCAGATTCCACCAACTCAACTTTGGCCCGGTCCAGGTGACCCATCATTGATGATATGAAGAATCTACTTTGACCATCTTCTAGAGCACATAGATATATGAATAACCACAAAGTTTCAGGTCAAAAGGATGTGTGGTTTGATTGTACTAGTCGAAGAAAGATGGACCATCCAAAGAGATTCCATCTGCGCAGATTTTATAAAAAGCCCTAAGTGTTCTAATTTTTGGACTACATTTTGAAATTGTTTTACGCAATCTAATCCATCTATCATGTAGAGGAGGAAAGCTTCTACCAATGTTCAAATTTGAGATCAATCCAACCTCTGTACACTCCGTAGCGTTGAAAGCAAGATGACTGGTTCTGAAGGTACCTGAATTGCGCAATTTTGAGAGGAGGTCGCTAATTTGATTAGTGGACACATTCAAAAGATAATCTTGAAAATTTAAATCATTTATGAGGAAGATCACATTACAAGGAAGCTACAAATGAAATTTGAAGGCAATTCGATCATTGGTTAAGCCGCACCAAGCGAAACAAAATCTGCTATGTTGCTGTACTATTGCTGCATTATAAAAGGAGATGCTCTCTTCTATTCCAAATCAAGAAAGGACATGGGGAGCAAGGAGTTCAACTCATAGGAGGCTTCCTAGCCTCCTACAACTAGTTTTTCTTCATTTTCTTAGTTCTGGCTCTAGTTTTTAATATGCTTTTCATTAGTTAATCTCTTAGCTAGAGCTAAGAGGTGAACCTTATAATTTTCATAGATTGTTTAATTCGTTTTATTGGTTTTAAGTTGGATTTATTGAAGAACAATGGTTTTTAGAAGTTTGAATAAATTTTTAAGTAGTTTTTCTTAATCTTATGATGGCTTATGGATATTTAGAAGAATTGCTTGAGTTCTTAATTGTTTTAAATTATTCTAGACTTGTATGCTATGAGGAATCGGATTCAATACGCTCTAGACCTTTGATCCTCATGTGGGAACTTCAAACCAAAGTTTTATCTTTTCTAGAAATTCTGAAATATTTGTTGGGTGTTTATGTGATTTGAATCAAGTTCAAACCATGGATTAATTAAGCTCTGTGACAAGGTTTGATGATTATTATGGTTATGATCTTAATCTATTGAAATTAAGATTGACCTATGCAATTAAGTGTGCTCAAGTCCTAACTTGAATTGAGGGAATCATGTGGATGAACAACACGTGTTGGATTGCTTTGATAATATAACCGCTCTATCATTCGGCTAGATAGGATTTGATTTCGATTCTAGTTGAGTAAGTCAGAAACCACAACGAATTATGCATCTAAGGAGAGCTATAAGTGGATCCTTAATGCTCTAATTATCTTTTCATTATCATATTTTTCTGTTTCATGTTCAAAACTGATTTCACAAACCTCTCAAGATTCTAGTTATTAGGATAGTTCGAATTGTTTGCTTCCTTCCCTGTGGCTCGACCTCGGTCATACCGATATTATTACTACATCGCAGCCTTGCACTTGAGGCGAGCGAACACCACACCTCTGTGTCTTCATCCACACGAGTGCCCCCTTCAACTATTTGCAACAACGATCACGTCTGATGAACCTACATCGTTTCTCCTCGAGTGCACCAAGATAAATCGCATTCTTCTTCATCTTAGGGATATGCTTCACATCTTCCAGGATGCGTTCGAACCCATCGAACATCCTATGCACACCGAACTAGTACCACCACCTTGTGAGCGTAGCCATCGCCCACAAACATCGATCCAGAATCATACTCCCTATATGTCATGAATGAACTCCAGTCAGGACAAATGTGAATTGAAGCACCTGAATTTAGGATCCACTTGTTGAGCTTCCATTTTATACATATTCTAACCCATTACATCATATTATATGCATGGTTTGCATACTTAAAAGAGTCATCTAATACATGTTTTTGTGATTGTAGGAATGAGAGGGAAACTTCACCAATTCATGGTTAAAGGAGTCACTTTGTATGCCTTGAAGATCAAAGAAATAAAGGATAAGAGATGGAGGAAAGATGCAATGTAATGGAGGAAGAAAAGTGTGAAAAAGTCATAATTTACAGCCCGATCGGCCGGCCAGCCGGCTAAACCCTCTAATAATACAAATATCTCTAGAGTGATTTTGTGAAGGCCAACCTGTGGTCTGGCTGACCGAATGACAGGTCGGCCATGCACTTTCTAAAGCAGATTTCAAATATAGGCAGTCCCCTTTTTTATTTTTGGCTCAATTTTTGGGGCTTATCTTGATGATATTTGAAAATCTAACACAACCATGTCGAAGAGGAGCTCGAAGCCGAAATAACCTAAGTGATTTCGTGTCGATTGGAGCTACGGATTGATCGTGGCAGCCTAAACTATGAGAACTGTCCAGAAGGTTTCCAGATTTCGCTGCTCAACACTGGAATGGTCCAGGTGGCCCATTATTGATGATATGAAAAATATAATTTAACCATCTTCTATACCACATCCATATATGAATAACTACAGAGTTTCAGGTCAAAAGGATGTGTGGTTTGATCGTACCAGTTGAAGAAAAATGGACCATCCAGAAAGATTCAACTGCGCAGATTTTATAAAAGGCCTAAGTGTTCTAATTTTTTCACTTAATTATAGAGTTGATTTGTAAAATCTAATCTATCTATCATCTAGAGGATGAAGGTTTCTACTAATGTTCCAAATTTGAGATCAACCATAGTGTTGAAAGCAAGATGACAGGTTCTGGAGGTACCCAAATTGCACTGATTTTGAGAGACGGTCACTGATCTGATTGGTGGGCCCATTCATAAGATAATCTTGGAAATCTAAATCATCTGTGAGGAAGATCAAGTTCCAAGGAAGCTACAAATCAAATTTGAAGGCGATCCGACCATTGGTTAAGTCGTACAAAGCGAAACAAAATCTGCTATGTTGCAGTACTCTTGCTGTATTATAAAAGGAGGTGCTCACTTCTATTCCAAGGCAGTCAAGGATGTGGGAAGCAAGGAGTTCAAGTCCTAGGAGGCTACTTAGCCTCCTATAATTAGTTTTTCTTCCTTTTCTTAGTTCTCGTTCTAGTTTTAATATTTTTTTTTTCTTAGTTAACCTCTTAGCTAGAGCTAGAGGTGAAATTTGTAGTTGGTTTCAATGCTTTAATTCTTTTATTTCAAGTCCCCTTTCTTAATTTTGGATTTTGAACTTTTAGTTTAAATAAAGTTTGGATTTTTAGATGAATTATGAGAGTTTGTGTACTCCGAACATGAGTTCCTTGCAATTCTCTGAGATTGCCATGATGGGTTTGTTTATATTCGAATTGTAGTAACCCCAGAGCATGTCATAGTCTCTTAGCATGGCTGTTAGTTCGAAGGCTACAAGTTTGAGTTCTATGTGCTTCATTAGAACTAGAAATTTAATTTTCATATTTAAGTGGGATTGTTTATGCTTGAATGTTATATCGTCCAATTAGATGAGAGATAGAAATTTGATTCTAATTATGTTGTGCTTGGATGAATGGATTAGTATTGAACTACTATAAGTGGATCCTTGATGCTCTAGTTCTTTCCAAATATAAGATTTTCCTGTTTTATGTTAAAAACTGTTTTCCTAAACTTCTTGGATTCTATTCATTGGAGTAGTTGGAATTGTTTACTTCTTTCCCTGTGGATCGACCTCAGTCTTACCGAGAATTATTACTACATCACAACCTTGCACTTGGGGCGAGCGAACACCACTCTCCACCGAGAGACCCATTTCGGATACAGTCAATACTTCACAAAGATCACCACTATCCTATAAGGTATTAGCACCCTCTCTAGAAGAATTTTCAGACTTCTCTTGCTTCACCTTGAGATTCTGACAATCCCCCTTCGTGTGGCCTTCTTAACCACAATTCCAGCACCGCACCTTGGCTTTCCTTTTGCCCGTAGCTTTAGAACCCTATTTTGAATATCTCCCATCGTGCTCTGAATCTCTTCCCCTCATAACCAGTGCCTCTGAGGAAGAATGAGAAATTACGTCACCACTTTTCTTTCTCACATCCCTCGACTGGAGGGCTAAGATAATGGTCTCAACGTTGATGGTCTCCCTCCCTGAGCATAAAGACTCCCTGAATGACTGGTATGATTCTAGAAGAGAATTCAGCAAGATACATCCTTGATATTCATACTTCATCGGCTCATCTATCTCTACCAACTTGCAAACCAGCCGATTGAACGTGCTAATATGATCCTCTACTTCTGTCCCCTCCGTCATCCTCAAAGTGAACAACTGCATCAACAGATACATCTGGTTCTTTAGTGGTTTCTTAGCATATACTTTCTATAGCTTAGCTATTGTATTAGCTGTTGTCTTCTCCTTCATGACGTGATAGAGGACATCATCTGTCAGGCACAACAGGATCGAGGTTCTGGCCTTTTTTTCAAGCTTCTTCCACTCATCCTCTTTCATAGCCTCAAGTCGCTTTCCAAGAGCTTCTTCAAGCCCTTGTTGAACTAGGAGGGATTCGATCTTCACCTTCCATAGTTCATAGTTGTTTTTTCCAGAGAACTTCTCTACTTCAAATCTCGTGCTCAATGTTATGCTCTCGTCTTAGATCCGAATTTTGCTCCACCCCAATGATAGCTTTGATACCACTTAATGGGAAAACCGACAGTGGAAGCAAGCGAACACAAAGTAGAATATGGAATCAAATGAGCAACACAATGCAATCACACACGCACACAATTAACCACACAGAAACAATCTGATTTTACGTGGAAAAACCCCTCAACGGGTAAAAATCCATGTCACAAAGCGATATGCTATGAATCAGAAGATTATAGAGATGAACAACCCATAAGCAAGGAAACCGAAGATAAAAACCAAGCTCTCTCTCTCTCTCTCTCTCTCTCTCTCTCTCTCTCTCTCTCAAAACACTCTCCCCTCACCCTAATACAATTAGGAAACCACACCTTAGGATACACCTTAATCTCGGATTCATGCCATATATATAGTAAATAACCCAAAATTAGAAACATGTTACGTAAAACCGCGTAACCATGCACAACACTGCCATTGTGCACGACCGGTTGGCAGACCAGTCGCACATGGCGTAAAATAGTCTAGAGAGGAAACTTCCAAATTCGTCACGTCTGCCTTAACATTTGGCTGGTTGGCCGAGTAGTTGGAGCATACCTCAGACCGGTCACTCAACCGGTTTGAAACACCCAAAAACTGTCCAAACCTCTTTGTGCTCGCCCTACGGAAATCAAATTGGTCAGCTGACCGATCTGAGCACCCAACTTTAGCATAGTTTAAAGGCTCATCCAACGGGTGACCGGTCTGAAACACCCAAAAACTATCCAAACCTCTCTATGCTCCATCGACAGAAATTAGACCGGTTGGCCGACCAGTTTGAGCACCCAACTTTAACATAGTTTGAAGGCTTCTCCAACATCCATAATCGTCACTAAATTGAGACGAGTCGTCATTGAAGAAAAAAATCAGCCCCATTTAGTGACAGCTTCTAGTTACAATAATACATTTGACAAAAATGCCCTTAGTTGAAATACCAACTGTAATATCTTGTCCATTTTTAAGGATAGATTGGTATTTTTACTTCATTATGTATTAACATTATTCTATTTTTTTCTCAATTTTAATGGTTAGTTGTGTAAGAATTTGATGTGCACTCTTATATTTACATACATTTTTACACCCAAGTAGTCTTTGAAATTGTACATTTTGGTGTATGCTGAAGCTTGGGAGAGCTAGCTAGAACTATCGGTAAGTCCTAGAGGGGGGAGGGGGTGATTAGGACCTTTTTTAATCCTTTAAAACTCTTGCATAATTAAATTAGTTTAGAAATTATAAACTAATTAAACAAGAATACTTAGCTTCAAAGCTTAAGTGGGTCCAATCACAAAGGCTAGAAAAGATTAAGCAATTGAGCAACCTAACCTAAGCATAGATTATAAATGATACAACATGTTAAACTACTAATCAATGTGTAATATCTAGACTACAAAAGATAATACAACTAAAACAACTAGTTCAGAGAGTAAAAATGCATCATGTACATGAATCTACCTAGTAAGTGCATATCATATAATTCATCTAAGCATTCATATAATTCATCAATTAAAAGACAATGCAAAAAATGGAAATGTGCTCAAATGAGAATCACAAACACAATGATGTATAGTGGTTCAGTTTTCCTATTATACTCCCGGTTGTCATACTAACCTCTTTAGTACATCGAATTTCACTAAGGGAGTTTAAATCAGGCTCCTCTCAACCTAGGTGTTTCAAATCAGTTCCATCCTACGGAGGAGTTTAACAAGGTTCATCCCAACCTATGACGAAGATTTTTCAAGTTCATCTCTCAATCTAAATATTTATGGGTTTTATCTAACCTATGAGTTTACAGGTTCCTCCCAACGCTTTGGTACTATAAGAACCTAGTGTACACTCCCTCCGGAGGCTCCTCTTGAATACTTAGTTGAGTTTAATTCCAAAATCACTGTCACACTCAATCCTCCATAAGGAAAGGGTGAAATCGGACTCTTAATAATGACACTTACTTGTCAAATTGAGCCCCTTATTCAACATCGCTTGGGTTGCTTTATCATCACTCTCTCGTGCTTCAATCAGCTCTCATTTTCTCCCCCGATCTTGTTGCTGATGCTATGTTAAGACCTTAGCTCCAATGATTAATCGCCTTGCATATGATCTTCATGAGATGACCAAGGTGATAGGAGGTGGTGAATCTTCTACAATTAGTTGTATGTTGAAAGCCTAGAAGGATTTGCCTATTTGGATCTCTAGAGAGGTTTAGACAAAAGATATGCCTATGATATAGGTGTCTAAAACATCTAGAGATCAAGAGAGAACAAGCCCATCTTCATTTGAGCTTCTGAATGCTCTAACTTGTGATGAATCATAAGCAAGAAAGCTTGGGTGTGGACAGGATTAGAGCCTAAAGATGTGGGTAATGTGGGTGACTTTTAACGCACAAAATTCTCTCTCTTGAGCCTAAGAACCGCGCCTCGTCTTTATATAGATAAAGCTCCAATGGTTAAAAATGGTAGCCAACGGCTCTTTGGCAACCGGTCGTTGTTCGCTTCCCCAAGTGTAGGGTTGCGATGTAGTAATAAACTCGGTAAGACCGAGGTCGATCCACAGGGACTTATGTAGGAATTCACAAACACATCCAATAGCTTCTGTTGAGAAGCTAACAACCAGATTTGTAGGAGATTGATGTAAGCAACAACTTTGAATTTAAATAGAAGTAAACAGTTATAAAAAGGCACTAGGGGTTCAAGGATCCACTTGTAGCAATCCTTGATGCTCAATTCGCTGTGGTTTCACACTTTCTCAACTAGAATTGAAATTAAGATCTATCTAGTCGGATGATAGAACAGTTAAACCAAACAACCTGCCATATGTATAAACAATGTATATGATTCACTCAATGCAAGCTAGGGTGAGCATGCTCAATTGCATAGGTCAGACCTAATTCAAATAAGCTAAGTTCACAATCACAACCATCCTTAAGTCCTGTCACAAGACAAGCTAGATTATGATTTGAACTTGATTCAAATCATATACACAGTCCCATACATACTACAGAAATTCAGAAAAGTAGAACTTTGGTAGGAAGTTCCCATATGAAGATCATAGTACTAGAGCGTACTCCAATTCCTCGGATCATACAGGTCTAGACTAGCACACAACCATTAAGAACTCAAGTAATTCTCCCAAACATCCATGAGTCATCATAAGACTAAGAAAAACTACTTAGAACTTGTATTAACTTCAAACCATTATTCTTAAACATGAAATCCAACTTGAAAACCAACTTAAATGAATTGAAACATCTTAGATTCACTACAAGCTTCACCTCTTAGCCCTAGCTAAGAGGTTTAGTTGTTCATGATCCAAGGAAACATGAAACAACTAAGGAAAAACATAAAAATGAGAAAGCAAACTAGGAGTTGTGGAACTCCGAAATCCACTTCCGCCGCCTCCCACCTTGCTCAAACTCTTCTAAGATACCCTAGGAACGATTCCTAGGTGTCCTTCTTTAGTAGGAAGGCTCCGCAGCATCAGAATCCTCCAGAAATTGCGTAAGCTTACGCAGTGCGCAGAGAAAATTGGGACTTGTAGAACATGCCTCATTACGCAGACGACCGGTCGCACGATCGGTCTGAGCTGCAGGATGACCGGTCGCACAACCAGTCTCAAAAACCCCAAAATCGTCCAGAGAGTTTTGGAAATTTTCAACCTAGAAAAATTAATTCAAGGACCGGTCGCACGACCGGTCGCAGCAGTGGATGACTGGTCGCACGACCGGTCGTGAACCGTCCAGAGAGTTGTGGCCTCTGGGTCCCTTTTGTTGACTGATCGGACCGGTCGGACGACTGGTCCTTGACCTTGGACGACTGGTCATGGGCACCTTCTTCTGCTTTCTTTCTTCTTTTCTCTGACTTCTTTCTTTCATCCTTTGACGCTTAGCCCCTTTGATCTTCTATGCTTGTAAACGGCTTCTTTAAGTCTCCATTTAATGAAACCTCTCTCTCATCCTACAATCACAATTTCATGCATTAGATTAGTCTATAAATCGTGAAAACCTTGCATAATGAGTGATGAATTGGGGTTAGAATATGCACAATTAAGAGCTCAACACACCCCCCAACCAGCATTTTGTTAGTCCTGAGCAAAACATGCATGAAACCAATTTCATTTGCTAAACCCAACTCTCCTTTAGAAACCATTCTTCTATACATCCCAAGCTACACAAGTGTAAGAGTTAGAGAAATTAGGTGATAGAGGTTGAAACCGTAAACTCTCAAAACATAATAAATATCCATATGAAATTCTCGCTGATTGTTTGACAAATAGAAGAACTTGAACAAATTCAACCTAGTGTGCATTATGAAGGTTCATCTCATGAGTTTCCAGGATTATCTTCTTCACAGATCAACTAGACTATAGATCTTAAGATATATAGAGCAACAACAAGCCAATGACAGGAATTTGCCTTACTGTTCTTCCGACGACTTTCACACTACATCCCATGTCTGGCTTTGGTTACGGGTAGACCACCCCCGGTTGGTAATAGGTAGCCCTAATCGAAATTTTCCACCATTTTTCCATCATTCCCAATTTCATCCTTCCTTTTCCTTTTTCTTTTAAATTAGATAGGATTTTTAGAAATCCATATCTTTCGTTATTTTCCCATGGACAAGGATGGACAAAGTACCCCGGCTTGGTTTCTCAACACTTTAAATCAAAGTCTAGCTAATCCACAAATCACATAATCGTTTCAACTCATGAAAATCTTGTAATGTGAACTAGGTGTAAAGGTGTTCAAATTTTCTATCAATCACATAACTAGGAGAATTCACATATAAAACCATTATGCTATGAGAAGTTCAAGACTTACAACCTCATACACTTCATATCTCCTCCTCTTATGCTCATATCATCTTGAATGCATAGAAACAAAGTTTTCCAAAGGAGTTTGTATTTTAGAAAAATAGAAAAATTTCTACATAATTGCTCGAAATGTTACAAAACGCTGGATTCATCCAAGTGATCCTACACCCCCCAACCAAATCTTGCATTGTCCTCAATGTAAAAGATGTGCAATGAGCAAAACATGAGAGCAATTTGAAAATCAAAGGAAGTGAGAAATGATAGTACCTGAGAGAGTGAAAAGTGGAATTCTTCCTCTTCTAACAAACCTATGAAAAATGAACAAAAGCAACCAAATCCTAATCATAACTACTCTATACCTCCATCAGACTAGGAGATCAATCATCCTGATACACAGGATCAGTCAGAGGTATAGACGTACCTTCTGAAGGAAACTTCTCAAAGAATGACTTTAATTGCTGACCATTTGCTTTAAATATGTTGTCGTTCCTTGGATTTAACAACTCGACGGTCCCATATGGGTAGACATTTTGCACAATGTAGGGACCGGTCCATCGAGATCGCAATTTTCTCAGAAATAAATGTAGGCGAGAGTTATACAGAAGGACTTTTGATTGATCGTGAATGTCTTACGAAGAATGTTCTTATCATGGAACACATTCGTCTTGTCCTTGTAAATTCTCTCATGCTCATATGCTTCGTTTCGGATTTCTGCAAGTTCATTCAATTGTAGTTTGCGTAACGAGCTCGCCTTGTTAGAATCAAAATTCATCTTCTTAATTGCCCAATATGCCCTATGTTCCAACTCCACAGGCAAGTGACAAGCCTTCCCATAGACAAGTCTATAGAGAGACATTCCAATAGGGGTCTTAAAAGCGGTACGGTAGGCCCAAAGCGCATCGGTAAGTCGAAGTGACCAATCATTGCGATCGGGGTTCACCGTTTTCTCTAAAATGTGTTTAATTTCCCTATTGGATATCTCAGCTTGTCCACTAGTTTGTGGGTGATAGGGAGTGCTCACTTTGTGTGTGACGCCATATTTCTTCATTAAGGTTTCAAAAAGGCGATTACAAAAGTGAGACCCTCCATCACTTATGATGACTCGAGGTGTTCCAAATCAGGAAAGAATATTCTCTTTTAAGAAGCGAACGACCGTTTTATGGTCATTATTCGGGCAAGGGATGGCCTCGACCCATTTCGATACATAGTCAACGGCAAACAAGATGTATGTGTTTCCAAAAGAAGATGGGAATGGACCCATGAAATCGATGCCCCAACAATAAAAAAATTTTGATTATTAAGATGGGATTGAGTGGCATCATATTTCTACGGGAGATTCCTCCCAATTTCTGACAAGGTTCACATGTTTTGTAAAACTCATGTGTGTCTTTGAACATAGTGGGCCAATAAAACCCACATTGCAAAATTTTTGTTGTGGTCTTTTTAGCCGAAAAGTGGCCACCACATGCCTGAGAATGACAGAAGGAGATGATACTTTGTTGTTCATCATCTGGCACACATCTCCTTATGATTTGATCGGGAGAATACTTGAATAAGCATGGGTCATCCCATAGGAATTTTCGCACCTCAGTGAAGAATTTATCTTTATCTTGCTTTTTCCAATGTTTAGGAATTGTACTTGTAGCAAGATAGTTAGCAATGTCCGCATACCATGGCAATTGGAAAACAGCAAAAAGTTGTTCATCAGAGAACATGTCATTGATCGCGGTCGTTTCAGGGGAATCGGTGAGGACAAGTAGAGAAAGATGGTTAGCCACTACATTTTCTACTCAATTCTTATCACATATCTCTATGTCAAATTTCTGGAGTAGAAGGATCCATCTTAACAACCGTGGTTTAGCATCCTTCTTAGAAAGAAGGTACTTAAGCGTGGCATGGTCAGTGAATATGATGATCTTGGATCCAATCAAGTAGGACCTAAACTTGTCCAAGGCAAAAACTACGGCTAAAAGTTCTTTTTCTGTAGTAGTGTAGTTTGCTTGGGCTGAGTTTAAAGTTCTACTTGCATAGTAGATAACACATGGCTTCTTCTCTTTTCTTTGGCCTAGCACGGCCCCAATAGCATAGTTGCTTGCATCGCACATAATTTCAAAAGGAAGGCTCCAATCGGGTGGTTGCATTATGGGAGCACATGTCAACATACCTTTAAGTGTGGTAAAGGCCTTTTGACATTCTTCATTCCACTCTAATGAGTTTTCCTTTTGAAGTAGGTTACATAAAGGATGAGAGAGTGAACTGAAGTCCTTTATGAACCTTCTATAAAATCCTGCGTGTCCCAAAAAGGACCGCACATCTCGTATGCTCTTGGGTGGTGGAAGGTTAGAGATAAGATAGATTTTCGCTTTGTCCACCTTGATTCCATTTTATGAAACGATGTAACCAAGTACAATTCCCTTTTGAACCATAAAGTGACATTTTTCCCAATTCAGCACAAGGTTCTTCTCTTCACATCTTTTCAGCACAGATTTTAAGTGCACAAGGCACTCATCAAAGCTACAGCCAAATACTGAAAAGTCATCCATGAAGACTTCGAGAATTGTCCCCATCATATCAGAAAAGATACTCATCATACAATACTGAAAGGTGGCAGGGGCATTACATAGTCCAAACGGCATCCGTCGATAGGCGAAAGTGCCGAATGGACATGTGAATGTAGTCTTTTCTTGGTCTTCACGGGCGATCTCTATTTAGTTGTATCCTGAATAGCCATCAAGGAAGCAAAAATGAGAATGACACGCCAACCTTTCTAAAATTTGATCAACAAACGGTAGGGGGAAGTGGTCTTTCCTCGTGACAGTGTTTAGCTTCCTATAGTCAATGCACATTCTCCAACCAGTAGTGACTCTGGTTGGTACTAGTTCATCATTGGCATTGGCTACGATGGTTATTCCGGATTTCTTAGGCACCACTTGAGTTGGACTCACCCATTGACTATCGGATATTGGGTATATAATACCTACATCTAATAATTTTACCACTTCAGCCTTAACCACTTCCTTCATGTTTGGATTGAGTCGTCTTTGTGGTTGCCTAGATGTCTTCGCATTCTCCTCAAGGAGTATGCGATGAGTACAAATCAGTGGGTCTATGCCTTTGAGATCCGCAATCGACCACCCAATGGCACTCTTGTGCTCTAATAGAGTGGCCATTAGCCTACTCTCTTGTTCCTCATCCAAGTGGGAAGAAATCACCACCGGATATGTCTCATATCAACCTAAATAGACATATTTCAGCGCGCTTGGTAATGGTTTTAGGTTGAGTGTTGGTGCCTTGATATTGGATGGGAGGGCTTTGTTCTCGTTTACGGGCAAAGACTCAAATAGGGCCCTCCATCTTTTGTTATCAAGCACCGGCATCGCATCTAAAATGGCATCCATCTCTCATATTGTGTCATCATTTATCTCATGAGAGTGGGCCACACATGCCTCCAAAGGGTCGGAATATAATGACAAGGGGAATGTATCTTCCACGAATGATTCAATCATATTTATCTCGTGAATCTCATCATCAACCTCCCGTGGTTGTTTGCATAAATCAAATATATTAAGCTCAAGAGTCATATTGCCAAAGGACATTTGCACAAGCTCGTTTCTACAATTGATAATTGCATTTGTAGTACCTAGAAAAGGGCGGCCAAGTATAACAGGAATTTGAGCACCGGTACCTATCACGGGATGTGTGTCTAAGACAATAAAGTCTACTGGGTAGTAGAATTTATCAACTTGGACTAAAACATCCTCAATCACTCCTCTCGGTATACGAATGGATCTATCAGCAAGTTGGAGTGTAGTTTTGGTGGGTTTCAATTCACCTAAACCAAGTTGTTCGTAAACCGAGTATGGAATGAGGTTCACACTTGCCCCCAAATCAAGTAAGGCTTGTTTAATCCGGTAGTCTCCTATGATGCATGAGATGGTTGGACTACCGGATCCTTGTATTTTTGGGGCACCTCTTGTTTGATGATAGCACTCAAATTCTCAGTCAAAAGTACTTTGTTATGAACATTGTGTTTCCTTTTGACCGTACACAATTCCTTTAGAATTTTGGCATAGGATGGTATTTGTTTTATGGCATCCAACAACGGGATGTTGATCTTCACCTACTTGAAAAACTCTAAAATTTTCAGATTTTTGTCTAAAGGTTTTGGTGAAATCAACCTTGGGGGAAATGGGGCAACTGACTTGTATTGCCTTTCCGGTTCTTTCTCTTGTGGAGTGTTGTTTAAGCTATGATCCTCTTTGGAATTTTTCGGATCCTTAGGCTTTGGGGCCTTCACCGGATTAGATTTATCAACTATTTTCCCACTTCTCAAGGTAGTGTAACTTGAACATGCTCCATGTGTTGGGAGGATGAGCCTGAGTCTTGTATCTCAAATTGGGTTCTTGGGTTAGGAAGAGGTTGGGCAGGAAGTGTGCCTTTCTCCCTAACACTGAGGTGAGATTCAACTCTAGCCATTAAGGTTTTCAATTCATTTATGGCTTGAGTTGAATTTTGATTGAATTTCAATTGCTCTTGCATGAACCCATCTATTTTCAGAGAATTAGTCTTGTTATACTCAGCTTGCACTGATACAAATGCACCCAACATCTCCTCTAGCGTAACTTTTGGAGTAATGACTAGAGATGGACTAGTATAGGTTGAGCTTGAGGGATATTGGTTGCATTCGCAGTGGGTCCATTCCTCCAACTGAAGTTGGGATGGTTCTTCCAATTAGCATTAAACGTGTTTGAGTTTGGAGCACCAAATTGCCGTTGATAACTGTTTATGGCATTTAATTGTTCTTGTAAGATGTCCTGAACTGCTGAAATTGTGGGAAAATCTTATGTTGCATGTTGATTTCGGACACAAATTCCACAAATAGTTTCAACGTCATTGGAGTTAATTGTCTCTCCTTTCCTTAATTTCATGGCCTCAACTTTTCTTGTGAGGCTAGCCACCCATGCACTTATGCTATCTTCTTCTGATAAGACATAAATTCCTCCTTTTTCTTTTTGTTGGCCAGTCTTGGAATTTACTGGTTTAGATGTATCCCAAGACTGTGCATTCTCAGCTACTTCCTCCAAATAGTCCCATGCTTCATCGGCTTCCTTGTTCATGAACTCCCCATTACACATCATCTCTACAAATTGGCGTATGGGTGAAGTCAGTCCGTCATAGAAAAAGCTTATAACCCGCCAAATTTCATAGCCATTGTTAACGTCAGATTTTGTAACAGGATCCTTCGGTCTTTCACCTTCTCTCCAACAGGGATTTTCTCCGCCAGACCTGTAAGAAGACAGAAAACAACTAAGGGTGGCTGGTGTCCAGCCGTTAGCCCTCCGATGCTTAAGTCAGGCAAAGCAAGAAGAAGAATAGCCAGGCAAAACAAGACCAGGGATTGAATATTGTGTACCTTTCTCTTAATGGAGTCATCCCTTTATATAGATCTGAAGCGATTCAATCTGTTACATAAGATATCGAGATCCCGCTGATTTCGTGGGATAAGATTCTTTTCCTTAGATAGAGGAATGATCTTATCCAACAACTCATCAGTCAATTACGTTCCTTGATAGCAATCCCTTGAGATTCAGAATCATTAAAGAAGGTAAGCCAGAATCGGCCTATACGGGCTACTGGAACTATTATACGAAGACCATCCAAACCAAAAGCAAAGACTCATGATTACTCAGATGTCGGGAGCTGCTCGTGTCAGGAGTGCTCGCATTCCAGATGTGCGACCCTTTATCGCGAGCACGAGCTGAGCTTCTCGCATTCCATATGCGCGACCCCTTATCGCGAGCACGAGCTTGACTGCTCGCATGAAAGATGCGCGACCCCTTATCGCGAGCACGAGCTTGACTGCTCGCATGAAAGATGCGCGACCCCTCACTTCTCGCTAGACTATCTTTGCTTACAACAGATGCCCCCCAAACCCTTGGTATTGAGGAACTATGCCAAGGGTTTGTTAGTGTAGACAGCTGGCTGCTGGGAGAGAATCGCGCATGATTCACTTAACGTGCTTCCGCATTTATGATGGCCAGCTTTACGCAGCTTTTTCTGTCGCCAGAAATGAGGCGTCGGGCGCCATGTGTTTCCGTATTTAATGCCAGCGCCCGTTCGTCTGGCGTGTCGGATGAGAAGCTGCCGCGTGTCCATCAAATCAGCAGGGATGATTGCATATAAATATCGAACTTAGCCGAAAATCCTCCATTTTCGAATTCCATCTGCTGCGAAGTTTTCTTCTTCTTCTTCTCTGTTTCTGGAGTAAAAAACCTCTTTACAGAGGTATTCCTTCTTTTCTTTCTTCTTACTCACTTCTCCCACCCATTTTCCTTTATAATGGCGGAAATCTCTGACGAAGAGATTGTTCCTTTGGGAGATGAAACCCCGGATTCCTCCGAATCCAATAACGCCAAAGTACCCGCTGGGAGATATTCCGCCTCCGGTTACTCTTCCATCTTGACGGAGGAAAGACTCTCTAACCTTAGAGAGGTATATGTTGAACCTCCAATTTATACATTGCATTGCCCATTACAGGACAAGGTTTGCATGCTTTTCATGGTTTAAAGGCCCACCTAACATATGTTTATGATTATAGGGATGAGAGCGGACTTCATTCAATTACAAGCCAAAAGAATGCATTTGGAGCTATTGCATGAAGTCCTAAGATGGACCAAAGAAAGAAGAAGAAAGAAGGAGAAAAGAGGATAAAGAAAAGAAGAAAAAGCTGAAGAGAAACAAGGCAGACCGGTCGTCCGACCGGTCAGCCACATCAAAGGATCAAGTGGAAGACAGGCCGACCGGTCATGACCGGTCGGCCACATGATGGCTGTTCACATTGAAGACAGGCCGACCGGTCAAGACCGGTCGGCCATACACGCTGGATGGTTGATAGATCAGCCCGACCGGTCATGACCGGTCGGGTATGTTTGCTGGAATGAATGGACAGGTCTGTCAGACCGGTCTTGACCGGTCGGCAGTGCTCCCTGGAATGCTCAAAAGATTAGTCCGACCGGTCACGACCGGTCGGCTCTGCGTAAGAAGATCCCTTTCTAATTTAGGACTCCAAAAATTGCTGCGCAATGCGTAGTTTTTCGCAAAATCCGACGCAAGGAAGGTTGTTTGCTATAAAAGGACACCTAGGGGTTCTTCCTAGGGTATCAGGGAGGCTAGGGAATGTGAGTTTGGCAGGTGAAGGCGATTGTGGAGCGTCTGCTACTCTCCTATTCGGGTTTTTCTATTTTTATGCTTTATTTCAGAGTTTTTAGTTGTAGCATGACTATGCTCGGCTAAAACCTCTCAGCTAAGGCTGAGAGGTGAAGCTTGTAGCTAATACTATGTTGATTTCAGTTTAATTCAAGTAATTTACATTCAAGTTTGGATTTTTTGCATGGTTTAGTTCCAAATAATGGTAGTTTGAGATGTTTTATCTGAGTTTATGTGCTCCGGACATGAATTCCTTTTAATTCTCTGAGATTATCATGTTTGTTTATCTAAATTCGGATTATAGTAATCCTTGAGCAGGCCATAGTCCAGAGGCATGGATGTTACTCCGCAGGCTATAGTTTGAGTTTTGTATTGATTGAATGGAACTAGAACTTGGAAGTTCAACTTGAATGTGATGGAATGTGTGTGAATGCTTTACTTTCCAACTAGATGAGAGATAGGACTTCAAATCTAGTTGTGTTCTCTATTTGGATTGACTGAATTGACATAGGATTGCTACAAGTGGATCCTTGAAAGCCTTAGTACTTAGTATCTCTGATTTTTTTTCATTAAATTCCTGTTTTAAGTAAGCACTCTTTTAAATTTGATTTCCTTTAAAAAGCCGAGTTGCTGGAGTGATTTGGTAGCTGTTACTATTTCCCTGTGGATCGACCTCGGTCTTACCGAGATTTATTACTACATCGCAGCCTTACACTTGAGGCGAGCGAACAGTATATAGAGTCCCAGACTCTGTATCATTTAGATTACCGGGGAGAGGGGAGACAGCCGATGCACCACCACCAGGGTGTGTGGCTTTTTACGAATACTTTTTCAAAGTGGGTGTACGCCTTCCCCTCCACCCTTTCATATGAAACTTCCTCCGTCTCTATAAGATTGCCCCTGGCCAACTAATAGTAAATGGCTGGCGGGTACTTCTGAGCGTTTTTATCCTCTGGAAGCAGGCGAGTAACGATGAGTTAACCGCTGAGGAGTTTTTAGGGTTATTCCAACTGAAGAAGGCGCCAGCTAGTGAGGGTTGGTACTACCTTTGCTTCTGGCACCGGAATAACTTTATCCTGGGGAACCCTTCTTCCAACTGCCCGGGATGGAGAAAAAGATGGTTTTATGTTTCCGGCAATTGGGAGTCCGAAATGGGCTCCGACCCAAATGGTCACAACGTTAATCGCCATTTTGGCGAAGGTGGGTTTTGTTTTCACCATCTGTCTAAAAGGAACAAAGCCTTTGCCCTACGATGATTAATATGCCTTCTTCTTTTTATTTTTCTTTTGTAGGGATACCAACTGGTGTGAAGCCAAATCTGCGAGGATGACTCAACGAGAAGCTCGTTAGAGTCTACAAACTCTCTGCGGCTACACGCCACTTAAACGCTGTTCTAGAGCCTCGTTGTCTCTGCGCGGCGGGTCTAATTTCTCCAGAAGAAATGACAAATGTCGGAGACAAGAGAGGAGCGCTGGGAGTGCTCCCTCGCTTAAAAGGTGCTGCCTCGAAAAGGCAGAAGAAGACTGCGGCCGGTCCTTCATCTGCGCCTATCCCGACGGACGAACCTGGTTGCGGACCACAGCTGCACGTTGCTGAAAAAGGGGGTGCCGCCCCGACTTCTCGTGCGACTACGACTCCTCCGGCTGCTGCGACTCCACCGCCAGGTGCTCGCGGCCAGCCAGTGATCGAAGTCGCTGACAATTCACTGAAAGGCAATCGGAGGGAGGGAGGCCTCCCTCCAAAGGAGATAACATGCGAGCCTACTGGTGCTCGCAAGTCTGCGACACCTTCCTTG
This sequence comes from Liriodendron chinense, assembly GCA_003013855.2. Lineage (NCBI taxonomy): Eukaryota > Viridiplantae > Streptophyta > Magnoliopsida > Magnoliales > Magnoliaceae > Liriodendron > Liriodendron chinense. Next base: position 692,679 of record ML058516.1, read on the forward strand.
GGTGCCGTGGGTGCTCGCGAGACGGGCTCAAACGAGATGGTAGTGGCCCAACCTTCCGGGTCGGGGGTCTTTGTTATCCCCCCACACTTGCATCCGATATGCAAGTTTATGTTTGATAACATCCCCCCCCCAACGCCTTCGGGAGTTTGCCTAAGCCAAGCCTAGAGGCTCTCTCCACTGATATCGGAGTGAGGTTGGTTCAGGTAACAACCTTTTTCCTTTTTACCAATCTCTCTGTGTTTTAATAGGATGACTAGCAATCTAATCCTTCTTTCTTTATTTATATCAGAGCCTGGATCTCACGCTCCGTGTTAGGCGGGATGTCGAAGCCGCTCGCCGCAGCGTGGAGGATGCGGAGAAGAAGAAGAAGACAATGGAAACCGAGGTCCAAGGGTGGGACCGCTTGGTGAAGGCTCTGGAAGTTCAGATCGCCAAGCTGGACGAAGAAAAGAAGATTCTCCTCGTAAAAATCCAATCCCTGATTGAGCATTTTCAGTCAGTGGACCTCTAACTCGTAAAGCTTCAAGAGCTTCGTACTAAGAGCGAGAAGGAGAAGGAGATCTTCCGCCAGGACAAGATCCAGCTTGAAGGGCAGTTCAAGGACGCTCGGACCAAGCTTGAGGAGGCCCAGCAGCGACTTAAACAGCTGAAGGATGACTCCATCCACTGGGAAGAGGAGCGGGTGGCCCTCGTCCAGATGGTATCTGACGAGGGTCCTCGCGCAGTCCAGGAGTTTCGTACTTCTCCACTTTATGACGAGGAGAGATATGAAGCGTATATCGCTGGTCGCGATTTCGCGGTCAAAGTTTTGCAGCAGATCGCTCCGACTTTTAACGTTGAGGAGTTCGATAGGATGGCTTTTGAGGTCGCAGCTAGAGAACGAGCTGCTGCCGAGAATGAAGTCACCGGGGCTACAGATGTCGCTCCTGCTCCCGAGGCTGGCCCTGAAGCTGAGAGCCGCGAGCCTGCCCAAGAGGGGGATGATCAGCCCTGACTTTGTTGCCTTCTTTTGTCTTCTTCTTGTATTTTTTATTTTTCTTCTTTATTTTTTTTTATACTCTTGAGAAGAAATCGATATGTAACGACTGTGTAATGATTTGACCTTTTGGTCCATTATAATGAATATCTATTTCTTCAGTGTCGTGTATTCTCCTTATCTTTTATTTTTGCTTTGTGTTGATCACATGTTGACTCATCAGAGGACGCGACCCCTTAATTCGATCACGAGCCGCGTTGCTCGCAATTAGGATGTACGACCCCTTAATTCGAGCACGAACTGCGCTAAGCTGCTCGTAGTTAGGATGAACGATCTGCGACCCCTTAATTCGAGCACGAGCTGCGCTGCTCGCATTCTGGAAGTGCGATCCTTTTCACCAAGCGCGACATCTAACTCATGAAAAAGTGAATTAGACTCAATCCGGGGGTCGTGTGACCGTGTCCGCGTTGAGATAGACTGATCTATCGATTGAGATTTTGATTCTACCAAAGGCAGAAGATTGGTCAAGAGAGCACATATGCTCTCTTCGGGGCTATCTGTAATCCATAGAATGGAGAAGCAACCAACTAGTAACAATTTTAATCCTACCAAGGGTAGGCAATTGGCCAAGAGGATGGTATGCACTCTCTTCAGGGCTATTCAGGTCCAAGTAAATGGAGTCGCGACCAAAAGATATCTTCAACTTTATTCATAAAATGTCGTTATGAACTACATCAAATCTAAGGGAAGTATTGTAACAAATGCTCTATGTGCCAAGGGCGACGTACGGGTCTTCCCTGCATGTCTTCGAGGTAATAAGTACCGGGTCGCACAATCTTAATAACCCGATAAGGGCCTTCCCAATTTGGATCCAGCGAACGAGCGGGAACCCCGAGTCTTTGCCTCAGGACCAAATCTCCGAGCTGGAAGGACTTAGGCCGAACTTTAGCATTTTGATAGCGAGCAATACGTTGCTGATATGCGACCGCTCGTAATTGGGAGGTATTTCTTCGTTCTTCTAAGAGGTCGAGATGAAGTCGAAGATCTTCCTGATTACCTGTGGGGTCATACTGTTTGATCCGATACGAGGGCACTTGAATTTTCACTGGTACTACCGCATCGACACCAAATGCTAAGGAAAAAGGGGTCTCACCCGTTGATGTACGAGTTGTAGTCCTATATGCCCATAATACCTCTGGTAGAAGTTCTGGCCATTAACCTTTGCATTCACCAAGCTTGGTTTTTAAATGGTGCTTAATGATTTTGTTAACTGCCTCGACCTGCCCATTCGCCTGAGGATGATATGGAGAAGTGCGAAGATTACGTATCTTCCATTTTTCACAAAATTCATCAAAGGCCGCGTTGTCGAACTGCGTTCCGTTGTCGGTAATTATAGTGTGAGGGAGTCCGAAACGGCATATGATATTTCTCCATATGAACTTGGTAGTTTGTTTCTCAGTAATCTTGGCTAATGGTTCTGCCTCGGCCCATTTGGTGAAGTAATCAACCGCCATAATTGCGAACTTATTTTGTCCCTTTCCCATGGGCAAGGGCCCGATGATATCGACCCCCCACTGAGCGAAAGGCTAAGGGCTATCAACTGGAGTCATCCGTTCGAATGGTACATGAGGTATAGGTGAATATCGTTGGCACTTGTCACATTTTTTTGAAAATTCAATTGCATCTGCTTTCATAGTGGGCCAATAATATCCTTGCCGCATCGCCTTATATGCTAGGGATCGCCCCCTGGGGTGATTACCAAATGCCCCCTGGTGTACTTCGTCTAGAACGCGAAGTGCTTCTTCTGGATGAAGACACCTTAAATAAGGCAAGGAAAAGCTCTTGCGCAACAATATTCCATCTTGCAAGGTATACCTGGCAGCCCGAAGGCGAATTTGTCTTGCAGCTTTCTTGTCCTCTGGTAGGTATCCGTCTCTGAGATACAGGATGATGGGATCCATCCAGCATGGAGATGATTGTACTGATATTACTTGCTCAAGAGTTGCTGGGTCGATACTCAGGTTCTGACGATGTTTGATGGGGATCGAATGTGATAACTCAGATTCTGATGCAGAGGCGAGCTTTGCTAGAGAATCGGCAAGTTGGTTCTTCTCGCGAGGAATATGAATTATTTCATAAGTCTTCAGTTTTGCGAGCAGGATGAGGACACGAGACTTGTATAAGGCCATCCTTTCTTCTTTGGCCTCGAATTCACCAAGAACTTGGTTGACAATGAGCTGGGAGTCGCTATGAATTAACAGATTCTGAATTGCGAGGACAATGGCCAGTTCGAGACCAACGATCAGGGCCTCATATTCTGCTTCATTATTTGAGACGCGAGAATCGAAACGTAGAGCATATTGGAAATGCGACCCATCGGGAGCCACTAAAATCAGGCCCGCTCCGCTGCCAGTGGCCTGTGACGACCCGTCCACGAAGAGTGACCAAGGAGGCTGGTCACTGGTCATGGTATTATCATCGGAGGAGTATGTGAATTCGGCGATGAAGTCAGCCACGGCCTGGCCCTTGACTGTGGTCCTAGGACAGAATGAGATATCGTGCTCGCTGATCTCGACCGCCCATTTAGTCAAGTGTCCGGAAGCCTCAGGTTTTTGGAGGACTTGCCGTAGTGGATGATTTGTTGGTACTAGAATAGCGTGAACTTAAAAGTATGGTCGCAGTTTTCGAGCTGCCGTGACTAAGGCTAGGGCCAGCTTCTCCATATCAGAATACCTACTTTCTGCATCAACCATTGCTCGACTGATATAATAAACGGGCCTTTGCACCCCGGAATCTTCTCTTATCAAAGCGGCGCTAACGGCCGTAGTGGACACAGAAAGATAAAGAATGAGTTGCTCATGTGCTACAGGTTTTGACAAAATGGGAGGTGTGCTCATGTATTGCTTCAGTTGTTGAAAGGCTTCCTCACACTCTAGCGTCCATTTCCAATCAGACTTGGCCGTTGCACGGAGGAGTTTGAAGAATGGTAAGCACTTGTCGGATGCTCGCGAGATGAACCTATTCAACGATGCGATGTGACCAGCCAGACGCTGGACGTCCTTCAGAGTAGTGGGGGATTTCATCTCTACCAATGCTTTTATCTTTTCGGGATTTGCCTCAATTCCTCGCTGACCGACCATGAACCCGAGGAACTTTCCAGCAGATACCCCGAATGCACACTTTTCTGGATTCAACTTCATTTGATATTTCCTCATCAGATCGAATGCTTCTCGAAGATCAGGGAGATGATCATCTTCCACGATGCTTTTCACGAGCATGTCATCGACGTAAACTTCCATATTTCTGCCGATTTGGGCAGCGAATATTTTGTTGACGAGGCGCTGATAGGTGGCCCTTGCATTTTTAAGACCAAATGGCATTACCTGGTAGCAATATAGTCCCCGATCTGTGATGAAGGCGGTATGCTGGCTATCAGGTGGGTGCATCATGATCTGGTTGTAATCAGAATAAGCATCCATAAAACTGAGCAAAGCTTGCCCAGCTGTTGAATCGACCAACTGGTCGATCCGCGGTGTCGGGAAGCTATCTTTGGGACATGCTTTGTTCAAATCTGAATAGTTGACGCACATTCTCTATTTGCCATTAGCTTTCCGGACGAGAACTACGTTCGCGACCCACTCTGGGTAATCAACCTCCTTTATGAAATTGACCGTGAGTAGCTTCTCCACTTCAGCTTTGATCGCCATTTGCCTTTCTGCAGTGAAGGCACGTCGACGCTGGTGCACGGGTTTATGCTTCGGGTTGATATTGAGACGATGTACGATGACATTGGGGTCGATGCCTGGCATCTCTTTATGAGACCAAGCAAACACGTCCTGGTATTCGGTGAGGAAACGGACCAAATCTTCACGATGGACATTAGTTAAAGAAGACCCAATGTACACGACCCTAGACGGGTCGTCTCTGGTTAGGTGAATCACCACTGTTTCTTCCCCAGGAGTTCCTGATTGAAGAACGTTCTCTCTCGGATCCAGCGAGGTGTTGGGGGAAAAGTTGGGTGAATCTTGTGCTATCTCCATAACGGGTGTCGCTTGAGCCTTCTTTCGATCTTGTAGGGCTATCTGATAGCAAGACCGTGCCTCCTGTTGACTTCCTCGCACGACCCCGATACCATTTGGGGTAGGAAATTTGACACACAGATATGAAGGGTGCAAGGCTGCCCCAACCTTAGTAAGAGACGGTCGCCCCAAAATGGCGTTATACGCTGATTTTCGATCCACCACAAGGAAGTTTATGAAGACGGTAGTCTTCGTTGGATTTTCTCCAAAGGTAACTGGGAGATCAATGCTTCCTTCAGGTGTTACTACCTCACCTCCGAAGCCGACGAGGGGGGTCGAAACTGGCTTGAGTAGGTTTCTGGCAAGTGCCATTTTGTTGAAAGCCTCCAAGTATAGAATATCGGCTGGGCTACCTCTATCCACCATAATTCGATGAGTCAGATAATTTGATACCTTTAATGTGACTACGATGGAATCTTCATGAGGGAAGTGAATTCCCGCTGCATCTTCGAGGGTGAAAGAAATGGGAGGATGGCTGGCTTTTGACGAGCTGGTCGTCTGTTCTAGCCAATAGATATGCTGGGGTTCTTTAGACGCCTTCCGAGTGTATGCTTTTCTTGAAGCTTGAGAGTCGCCCCCACAAGCTGGCCCTCCGACGATGGTGCGAATTTCTCCAGTAGGCTCGGCGTCCTCTTGGGCAGTAGGCGGTTCCTTTCGGCGTGGTGAGGCTTTTACCCTTTCTGGTGATCGATTTTTACGAGCGACATAATCCTGAAGATGGCCTTTTCGAATAAGGGCTTCAATGTGATCTCGTAGAGAGATGCAATCCTGGGTTCTATGCCCGTGATCTTTATGGAAGTAACAGAACTTGCTCTTGTCTCTCTTCTCGGGATCGGATTTGATTTTTGCAGGCCACTTTACATATGGCTTGTGCTTAATCTCCATTAGAACCTTTTCATGAGACCGATTAAGAGGAGTGTAGTTATGATATTTACCAGAATAAGGTTTCTTGGGGGAAAGTTCGCGCTGATCACGACGATATTTTTTATCTGCAGTAGAGGTTCCCTCTGGCTTGCGCTTCTTACCCTGTACTCCATGGCGTGTCAATGCGACTTCTTCTGCATTGATATATTTCTGAGCTTTGGTTTGGAATTCTGCCATAGTTTTTAAAGGGCTCTTATCTAAAGCAAACCTGATTTTCTCGCTCGTTATTCCGGCTATGAGAGCTGTAAGACCTTTTTCTTCAGTATAACCCTCAGTTTGAACGGCTTCGGCAGTGAATCGTACTGTGAACTCCTTTATTGTCTCCCCTTGCTGCTGTTTCAGATCCATCAGATGGGAGGCTGGCTTCTTAACGCGAATGCTTCCCATGAATTGAGAAAAGAATATCTCCGATAACTGGGAAAAGGAGCTGATGGAACAGGGCTTCAACCCCCAGAACCATGTACGAGCTGCTTCCTTCAATGTTAGGGAAAAAGCCCTACACATGATTTCTGAGCCATGTCCCTCCAACTCCATGAGAGATCTGTATGTTTCTAGGTGTTCAAGAGGATCACCAATACCTGTATACAGGGTGATAACAGGAGTTTGATACTTTCTAGGTAACGGTGCCTCCATAACCTCGCTGGTAAAGGGGGACTCGGATTGATGTATCGCCGCCATGACGGCAGATGGTCGATTTGCCTGATACTGCTGTTCCATGACGTCAAAACGATCATGGATTCTTTTGAGATCTCCTTCCCATGGTAGGGTATAGCCTGATGTTTTGGCAGTGGAGCCCTGAGGTTGAGGTTGTCGAGACGAACTAGAATGTATAGAATGTGGGGACGGCACAGGGAGATGGTTGCCAAGTGGTGGGACCTGTGGTTCGTCCATAGAATGTCTGGAAGCCACTGGTATGGGTTGCGGTGGTAACCCTTCGGAGGGTTGCCTCTGCGGTTCGGGGAAATGCTGATCAAGCCGATTCGACAAGGCCTGAACTCCGGCATTTAGAGTTAGAAGAGTATTTCCGAGGAAACGCAGGACATCGTCTTAATTTCCAGAAGCCTCCAATAATGGGTTTGCTGATGGCATATTTGGGGCTCCTTGAGGGATATTCGTCGAAGTGGGTGGAAGAGCAGGTATGGATTCCGTCTCATCGGGTGGAGGTGGTGCCTGCCTTGAAGTCAAAGGATGAACAACTTTTTTAGGAGGCATCGTAGAAGGATTTTGATCGGTGGTTAGAACGATTGATTTTGACGATCAAGTCGATCCCACAGACGGCGCCAAACTGTTAACGTCAGATTTTCTCCGCCAGACCTGTAAGAAGACAGAAAACAACTAAGGGTGGCTGGTGTCCAGCCGTTAGCCCTCCGATGCTTAAGTCAAGCAAAGCAAGAAGAAGAATAGCCAGGGAAAACAAGACCAGGGATTGAATATTGTGTACCTTTCTCTTAATGGAGTCATCCCTTTATATAGATCTGAAGCGATTCAATCTGTTACATAAGATATCGAGATCCTGCTGATTTCGTGGGATAAGATTCTTTTCCTTAGATAGAGGAATGATCTTATCCAACAACTCATCAGTCAATTACGTTCCTTGATAGCAATCCCTTGAGATTCAGAATCATTAAAGAAGGTAAGCCAGAATCGGCCTATACGGGCTACTGGAACTATTATACGAAGACCGTCCAAACCAAAAGCAAAGACTCATGATTACTCAGATGTCGGGAGCTGCTCGTGTCAGGAGTGCTCGCATTCCAGATGTGCAACCCTTTATCATGAGCACGAGCTGAGCTGCTCGCATTCCATATGCGCGACCCCTTATCGCGAGCACGAGCTTGATTGCTCGCATGAAAGATGCGCGACCCCTTATCGCGAGCACGAGCTTGACTGCTCGCATGAAAGATGCGCGACCCCTTACTTCTCGCTAGACTATCTTTTCTTACAACAGCCATGATGTGGGCATGCATTTAACAAGTCCTTAAACCTCTCCCAACATTGGAACAAGGTCTCATCTTCCTTTTAGGCAAAATTCATGATAAGGTGCCTCAACATGTTTGTTTTGTGAGTAGGGAAGAATTTTTTAATGAATTCCCTATGCATATCAGTCCATGCACCAATTGATCTTGGCCTTAATGCATGAAGCCAACCTTTAGGTTTATCTTTAAGGGTAAAAGGAAATAATTTAAGTCTTACCACATCATCAGTAACGTTTGCAAAGTGCATGGTGGTTATTACCTCATCAAACTCCTTAAGGTTTTAATAGGCACTTTCACTATCTAATCCATGGAATTTTGGGAGGAGTTGGATCACTCCCAATTTCAAATCGACATTCCCTGCATTTTGTGGAAAGATTATGCATGAGGAAGTGCTCGCTCTTGCTGGTTGCAAGTAATCACGTAATGTTCTTGGTCGGGGAACATTCTTAATCGCATTCTCTCTCGTTTCGGTTTGGTTTTGGCCCAGATTTGGATTGGCCATCGGATTAGGTTGATTTACAGCCATATTTTCAGACAAAATTAGATAAGTTAGATGTCTCCTAGCACGCGGTTCTCTGTCTATTCCCTCTACTATTCCCCCTTCACTTATGAGTCGATTATTGGGATCCCGAGCCCAATGTGGCATGCAAAATCTTAAAAGAATGAAACAAAAAGGAAAAAGAATTCTTCCTTCCTTTCTTTACTCTTCTCTAAGACCTAAGCACAAGGTGTCTTCCAATGGCTAGGCTAGAAGTAAGGATAGAGACCGATTTCTCCTGGTCAATAGGGGTTCAAAGAACTCCCCACCCACTCTTTGATTCTTTTGAGAAGAGTGCAGAAAAAGAAGAAAGAGGAGTAGAGGTGAGAAGAGAAATCCCTAAGCACAAGGTGATCCAAGACGGCAGAGCCGACCAATAGGAATCCAGGTGACACTAGGCCTACATTTCAGAGATCCAAAAAGGAGTCTCCACCCACTCTACAAGAGATGAATATGATAGGAATGAATATGAGAAGAAGAAGAGTAAGGTTTAAAAAGATAAAACCTGATTTGGCACTTGAGATCCTTATATCTTCTTCAACTTCCTAGAAGTCCCTGCAAAAAGAAAAATCAAACAAAACAAACTAAGTTAGTATTATTCTTAAAAATCCTAAATAAAAACTATTTTCAAAAATTTGTGAAAAAAATCGTCAAAGTCCCCGGCAACGGCGCCAAAAACTTGTTTGCTTCCCCAACTGTAGGGTTGCGATGTAGTAATAAACTCGATAAGACCGAGGTCGATCCACAGGGACTTATGTAGGAATTCACAAACACATCCAATAGTTTCTATTGAGAAGCTAACAACCAGATTTGTAGGAGATTGATGTAAGCAACAACTTTGAACTTAAACTGAAGTAAACAATTATAAAAAGGCACTAGGGGTTCAAGGATTTACTTGTAGCAATCTTTGATGCTCAATTCGATGTGGTTTCACACTTTCTCAACTAGAATTGAAATTAAGATCTATCTAGTCGGATGATAGAACAGTTAAACCAAACAACCTGCCATATGTATAAACAATGTATATGATTCACTCAATGCAAGCTAGGGTGAGCATGCTCAATTGCATAGGTCAGTCCCAATTCAAATAAGCTAAGTTCATAATCACAACCATCCTTAAGTCCTGTCACAAGCAAAAGCTAGATTATGATTTAAACTTGATTCAAATCATATACACAGTCCCGTACATACTACAAAAATCCAGAAAAGTAGAACTTTGGTAGTAAGTTCCCATATGATGATCATAGTACTAGAGCGTACTCCAATTCCTCGGATCATATAGGTCTAAACTAGCACACAACCATTAAGAACTCAAGAGATTCTCCCAAACATCCATGAGTCATCATAAGACTAAGAAAAACTACTTAGAACTTGTATTAACTTCAAGCCATTGTTCTTAAACATGAAATCCAACTTGAAAACCAACTTAAACGAATTGAAACATCTTAGATTCACTACAAGCTTCACCTCTTAGCCCTAGCTAAGAGGTTTAGCCGTTCATGATCCAAGGAAACATGAAACAACTAAGGAAAAACATAAAAATGAGAAAGCAAACTAGAAGGAGTTGTGGAACTCCGAAATCCACTTCCGCCGCCTCCCACATTGATCTAAGATACCCTAGGAACGATCCCTAGGTGTCTTTTTATAGTAGGAAGGCTCCGCAACATCAGAATCTTCCAGAAATTGCGTAAGCTTACGCAGTGCGCAGAGAAAATGGGGACTTGTAGAACACGCCTCATTACGCAGACGACCAGTCGCACGACCGATCTTAAAAACACCAAAATTGTCCAGAGAGTTCTGGGAATTTTCAACCCAGAAAAATTAATTCAAGGACCGGTTGCACGACTAGTCGCAACAGTGGATGACCGGTCGCACGACCGGTCGTGAACAGTCCAGAGAGTTGTGGCCTCTGGGTCCCCTCTGTTGACTGATCGGACCGATCGGACGACCGGTCCTTGACCTTGGACGACCGGTCGTGGGCACCTTCTTTTGCTTTCTTTCTTCTTTTCTCTGACTTCTTTCTTTCATCCTTTGACGCTTAGCCCCTTTGATCTTCTATGCTTGTAAACGGCTTCTTTAAGTCTCCATTTAATGAAACCTCTCTCTCATCCTACAATCACAATTTCATGCATTAGATTAGTCTATAAATCGTGAAAACCTTGCATAATGAGTGATGAATTGGGGTTAGAATATGCACAATTAAGAGCTCAACAATTGCTAAACCCTGGCGACCAGTCTCAAAGGGTCAGCGACCAGTGGCATTTAAGCAGCGATAGGTCGATTTAAGGCCAAGGACTAGATTTGCTTGTTGTCCCATTTTGGCCATTTGCGACTGGTCGAATAGGTGTGGTGACCAATCGCACAGGGCCCATCGATAAGTCGCATTTGGTCAATGACATGTCTCATTATAGGCAGCTTGCTGACCTGTTTGGGCCTCTGACGACTGGTCGGCTGGTGTCTACGACTGGTCGCCCAGTGCTTGCGACTGATCTCTGACCAATCATCAAACATATGAATTATGTAATCTTGGTCTCTTTGTTTACAACAGCTCATGAACCTCTTAGGCCTTTTAATGCTTGTTTTTTTAGGACTCCTAAGGCCTTCTAATTGTTTGGTTTTGGTTTAGGTTCAAGGTTTTTGGCTCACCAAGACGTCTTATTTACCTGAATCTTCTTCCTTAATGCAGCTTGTCCTCTTGTGTCTTTGGTCTTTATCTTCTTTGGGTTTATCCAACACCTCGACACGCAGACCTACGTAATTGACAAATAAGGTGCACTAGTATGCCAAAGAAAAGTGCACAAATAATCTCTTCCTTTGTCAATTACGTGACAAAAACCTAACCTATCAAAACAAAATACATGAATAAGATTATAATGATTTATAATTGAAATACAGACTCTTGACATGTACAATTACTTGCAAAGCTCCTCTTGAGATGCTCCCCCATAATCTACCAATCCTTGAAATACAAAATACAAACAAACATGTTTTGGTGGGACTTGATCTTTCTCCCCCTTTCTCCCTTAATGATATATCAATTAAGAGTAAGGTAAGAGAAATTAGAATTTCTACAGTTATAACTATAAGCACATGCTAACATAAGGGATAAGGGTGCATGAACACTACACACATGGAGCATGCTTAACATAATTACAAGATATATTCTTATCTAAACATAGGTGATCATGTATAATGGTTATTCCATGATAGACATGAAAGCATAAATGACCAAGGCATAGATTGACACACATTAAGCACATATTTCATAAAGATTAGCTAATCTAAGAAGGATGACAATTTAGCAACTAAGATATAAAAAATAAGAATAGGCTAAACTATCAAGGTGGGCTAATGAGGCTTAAATCCTCTGATTTGCCCATAAGCACAAAAAATAAGGTTAAAATCATCAGATTTACCTATAGTATCCAAAGTCTAACTACCCTTACTAAGTTCTCCTATTATTCATCCTATGGGTAACCTAATTTCCACAACTCCCTAATAAGATTCAACATATGAAGAGGGGTTAGGACCTCCTTCTCCTAGAAGGGATAATGGTCGGAATCCTCTCTTAGATTAGGGGGAAGAGAGGTAGTGGTGGAGGCTGTTAGAATTCTCACAGATTTTTTGTCCCCATCACTAGTAGAGTCACTAAATTTAGATTTCAACTCCTTCGTATCATCCCATGTTATTGTCATAAGCTTCTTACCTTTTATAAGATAATTTAAGCATTTATTGGCAACATGACCATATGTATCACAATTATAACAATGGACATACTTGGATTTAAATGATTTCCCTTTAAATTTCTCACCCTTTTGTCCTTTTTGTCAAAACTTCTCCCTCTCTCAAATTTGAGGAATCTCTTAAACTTTTTATTTAATTCTTCTTCCTCATCACTATCTTTAAACTCACTTTCAACTTCCTTTTGCCTATATGAAGTCTCAAGGATAGTTTTTTTTACTTCTTAGAAGGGGTCTTAAAGTGTAGTTCATGGGTTTGTAAGGAACTTAAGACTTCTTCATTGTGTCAATATCTCTACACTCTTCTAAAGCTATGACTTTGGAGCTAAATCTCTCCGGAAGGGACCTAAGTATTTTCCTACATATACGCCCTTTGGAACACTTTCTCCTTAGCTACATGAAGTTATAAATATGGTTCAATCTAGCATAGAACTTCATATATGTTTCATCCTCACCAATTTTAATATTTTTAAATTGTATGGTGAGGAGTTGTAATTTGGAACGCTTGACGGTACTCGTTCCTTCATGTGTGGTCTCTAGGATCTCCCAAGATGATTTGTTAGTCTCATAATTACATATGCGATTAAATTCATCGGGTGAGACTATAGAAAAGATTTCATTAATACCCTTGGTATTGTAGCCATAAAGAGACCTTTCTCTGTCACTCCACCTGGCCATTGCTTTTAATTGAGTGACCGCAGCTCCATCTCATTCCATTGTTTCCACCGCTGCATGTTAGTGCACTTTTTTTAGGCATACTAGTGCACCTTATTTGTCAATCATGTGCGTCCATGTGTTTTAATGTCGGTCGAACCTTAGCAAATTGAAGACCGAAGATTCAAGTGGACAAGAAACATCAAGGAAGAAGAACATGTAAATGAGATACCTTGGTGACCCTAACCCTTTAGACCAAAACACCCAAATCCTCTTAGATGATTTAGACTAACTAGGAATACCCTTAGTAATCCTTATTAGCCTTAAATCATATAGAAAAATATGATAAATTATGTTAATAAAAGAGGTGGAAGTTGATGTAATCAATCTGGCCCAAGCAACAATTTTTTATAGGCCTTCAATATATCCGAGATCAGTTCGATAGGTCTTCAATTAATCGAAATGACCATTTTGTTATATCGAAGCATGTCCAATAAAATTGCAAACTCTTGGGACAGTTTCTTCAATCAATCGAAATGATCATTCGATATATTAAAATGTCGATATATTTAAACCCTTTTCGATATATCAGGAATTTTGTCCATCAACTGTTGATTCTCTGGACAGATTCTCCGATATTTCGAACATGTATTTTGATATATTGAAGATCACTTTGATCAATCAAAACTCCATTTCGATATATCGAAGCAACCGTTTTTCTGCCCATTTTATTACCGTTGGAGATTTTTCTTTAAATATGGGAGAAACGATTTTTGGGATATAGAGAGGGATTTTGAGGAGATAGAAGCTACCACTATTACATACCATTAGAAGCTCTACTCTTAACCCTAGCAAGTGATCTTCCTTGTGATTCATCACAAGAATGGAGCATTCCAAGCTCATGATGAAAATCCACTAATCCTTCTATTGATCTCTAGAGTTTGGATTAACCTTGATAGTTATATTCTTATCCAAAACTCTATGATGAGATCTTTGTAGGTAAGATTCTTTAGGCAACCCACTTCCACTAGTTGTAGAGATCTCAAACCTACCTCCTAAGACCTTGGGCATCTCCATTGGAGCATCATAAGCAAGGTAGCTGATCTTGGAGTTGGAGCATTGGTGACACAACGACATCAAAGATCGGGGGAGCACAAGGGTAGCTGATTCGAGTACGGGAGAGCAAGAAGAAGCAACTTGAAGTAGTGCATAAAGGGGCTCAATTTGACAAGTAAGTTGTCATTTGTAAGAGTCTAGTTTCACTCTTTTCCTGTGGGAATTGAGTGTAGAGTTTTTTTCAAACTCGATAAGTTCGGTTGTATGACTTAGACCCAGTTGTAGGGTTGAATTGAGCCTCCAAGCGGGAACCTCCGGCGAGAATGAACGCTAGGTTTGGTTATAGGACCTTGGCTCGGTTGTAGAGCCTAAAATCATTGAGGTTCGGTTGTAGGACCTTGACTCATGAGTGAAGTCTAAATTGAGGTTCTGTTGTAAGACCTTGGCTTGAGTAAGCCTAAATTGAGGTTCGGTTGTAGGACCTTGGCTTAGTTGTAGAGCCTAAATAAGTCTCTAAGGGGAGCCACTAATACAGGTGTGTACGTCACGACGTGAAAAAGGGTTAAAAACGATGGCCCATGACTATCGTTTTTTAAAAATTCAACGGACTTTGTCAACGTTTTTGCACGCTGAATTTTTGGTCGCCAAAACCATTTTCAATGGCCCGAGCTCAACGAATAATATTCGATGAAAGTTGTAGACTGTCGAATAATCTATCGAATTTCAACTTGGCCCTCTCCATTTTCGGTGGCTAAGGCCGTCGAGTTTACAAAATAAATGATAGCTCATAGCTGTCATTTTAGTAATTCGACATCTACGAGCCATCATTTTAATACTAATTATTCGACAACTTACAGCCGTCGTTTATTATAAACGACCGTCCTAACTGCCATATGTGGAATAAATTTCGCTGGCCTTAGCCGCCGAATTTACAAAAAAATTCAAAAAAATATCCATTTATTGGTTGTACACACCTCACCTTCGGCTACAATGTTGACTGAGATAGCTGGATGACTGGAGGTCCACACCCCTAAACCCCATGTCAAAAAACCAGCAAAACTCATCTTTGTAAGCCCCAATCCATAGCCCAACTCAAGCCTGAACTCAGTCTACTCACCCCTGAACATTAGCCTGAAAAATCATCCATAGAAAAAACCAGTCCAAAAATCCCAAAAAAGTCAACCTTTTCGATTCAACTCGCTGAGTCAAATCACTGAGTCAACCCACTGAGTCAGTCCAGCCCTCACACCCAGTCGACTCACCTAGTCAAAACCATCTTTCAAACCCAGTTGACTCACCTAGTTCTGAGCCGCAGCTTCGGAGCAGTTCCGAACCCGAACCTAAAGCTCGTTTCGCTTCAGGTTCGAAGCAAGTATGCTCCGAAGCTGAAGCAAAGTGGTTGTACGGGCAACCGTCTGATGGCTGCCCGTCCCTATTTATAGGAGCTGCCACTGCTCACAGCTATAAATACCCTGTCTCCCCTTCATATTAAACATCCCTCCACATCCCAGAAATCCTGATTTCTGAATCCATCTCCACATCCCCTTAGCCCATTCCTCCACCAAGAAGAGACTGAGTGAGAAGAGTCTAGCCCTGGTCTAGCCCAGCCTGACCTTGTTTCAAGTCTCTCAAGCTACCCAAGTCCTGATCTACCCACTGGAAGCCAACCCTTGCGGTACCTCCATCCATCCAGCTACTCTCATATCAGCATCATCTCATTCACATCTAACATAAGAGTAACATTTATTATTTTTTCAACTCCCTTGCTATCATCCCACTACAAACACTTTGATTGATCAAATACACAGCATGCATCTCGCATAAAGCACCTGTTAGTTTGAGCGTATGCGCTAGGCTTGCTTGTTAATGGAAACCTGCCCATCAGAAACTCTTACTGTTCAGACCTATATTCATGTATCATATCATTCATGAGAATATACGAGGATTAAATCAGATTTTTAAGTATTCATTTGATTCTGTGAAGTAAAGATCGTACCTTAGTACGGGCAGAGTGGGTGCCTAACACCTTCCCACCCTGTAACCATGATCCCTTACCTCGAATCTCTGACCATATATCAAAAGGAGTCATTTTAGAGGAATGAATATTCATATTCTCTGCTCTAATGTTTCTATGGAGATTATCTTACTGTAGATTCGAAGTGACTGGCTAGTGGCAACTCTAGTCTTATACGGACTCATTCAAACATACCCACTTTAATACAACAATCGAGAAAGCCCTTGAGAACGAGGCGAGCCAGTGGCATAACGGCCATTCGCGCACACCCCCCTTTTTGAAAGGGAGGGCAAGGGAGTGCGGAAAGGTGAGCGTCCACAGAATGGCGACTCTACTGCGGATATTGCTAGTCCCACTAGTCATGATCCAATTTGAAAAATAAAATCCTTTGTTCGCTCCCCAAGTGTAGGGTTGCGATGTAGTAATAATTTGGTAGAGACCGAGATGTTCTCAGGGACGAATATAGGAATTCTCAGACTTTCTTCTAATAATCCCTAATTGAAATCAAACTACAATAATCTTTAATTGTGAATGTAGGAGAGTAATATGTACTTTGAGATGAAATTAACAATCTAAAGAAGCACTAGGGTGTCGAGGATCCACTTGTAGCGATCCTTGATGCATAACTCGCATTGATTTCTCAATTGCACAACTAGAATCGAAATCAAATCCTATCTAGCCGGAATATGGAGCGGTTAATTCAGTAAAACAGTCTGTCCCATGTGTTGTTCATCAACATGATTCACTTAATTCAAGATAGGACTTGAGCACACTCAATGTATAGGTCAATCCTAGTTCTAATAGGTTAAGTTCACAATCATAATAACCATCAAACCCTGTCACTAGGCTTAACTATATTATAATTTGAATTTTATCCAAATCATATGACTAATTAACACATACTTCAAGCTTCTCATAAAAAGTAGAACTTTGGTTTGAAGTTCCCACATGAAGAACCAAGTCTAGAGCGTCTTGAATCCGATTCCTGGGAGCATACAGGTCTAGATCTATGCAAAACAACTAAGAAGTAAAGCAATTCTTCAAAACATCCATAAGTCATCATAAGATAAAGAAAAACTATTTAGAACTTTATTCAAACTCAACAAACCATTGTTCATTCAATAAAAATCTAACTAGAAACCAATAAAAATGAATTAAAGCATCTTAAATCTACTACAAGCTTCACCTCTTAGCCCTAGCTAAGAGGTTAACTAATGAAAAACATAAAAACAAACTAGAACTAGAAGAAGAAGAAAACTAGTTGTAGGAAGCTAGGAAGCCTCCTAAGTCTTGAATCCTTTGCTCTCCACGTTGCTAAATGCCTTAGGAATGAAGTGGAGGTCTCCTTTTATAGCTTTCACACCCCACAAACGAAGAATCTTTGAAAATTTGCGTAGAATTTACGCACTGCGTAGAGAAAATTAAAGTCAGACTTGGAAATTTCTAAACTGGGCGCATTGTCGATTGATCGCTCAGATTGGGCGATCAATCGCTAGTTCAAATAACTGTAAAAACTGCCTTTTTCGGATCTGGCGATTAATCGACCGGCTGAGAGATCAATCGGTCACTTCTGGCGATCAATCGATCAGTGTCCAACGATTAATCGGAGGGTGCATAAAGTGTTCAGAGAGTTTTTTTCAAATTTCTTAAAAATCTGCATTCTGGCGATTGATCTACAAGCTGGGCGATCAATCGCTTAGGCTGGGAGATCAATCGCAAATCTACACTTTAGTCTAGAAATAAATCTGCCAATTCTGCTGTGAGTGATCAATCGCTTAGGTCTGTCGATCAATCGATGATTCAATTTCTGGATCAAACTTCAGAAACTGCAACTTTCTGCTTTTTACTTTTTTGGCCCTGCAGCTCTGTACTTTGGTTTTTCTGGCCCTGCCAGGTCTTTTAGCATGATTTCTTCAGTGTTTTCATTGTTTTCAACTCTATCTTCCATAGCCTCTTTCTTTCATTCTTAGGCTTTCTTCCTTTGATCTTTGAGGTGTCCTAAAGCGGTGTTTTGGCATTGGATTCAAAAGGTCTCTCTCATTCCTACAATCACAAACCATGCATTAAATTATTCTTTAAATCATGGAAGCCATGCATAATGTGTGATGAATTGGGGTTAGATTATGCATAATTCAAAGCTCAACACACCGCCCAACTAGCATTTTGCTAGTCTCGAGCAAAACATGCGTGAAACAAATCCATTCTTTAAAAACTCAACTCTCCCTCAGAAACTATGCTTCTAAAACTCCAAGACATATAAGTGCAAAATTCAGAAAAACTTAGTGATGGAAATTGAAATCTTAAACTCCCTAAAAATAATAAGTGTTCAAATAGAATCCCCATTGATTGATTGATAAATAGAAGAATCTGAACAAGTTTAAGCTAGTGTGCATAGTGAATGTTCATCTCATGAGTTTCCCGGAATTACATTCCTTATAGATCAATCAAACAAAAAATCTACGAGTGTTCAGATCAACAACAAGCCTATGACAAGAACTTGCCTTACCGTTCCTTCGACGGCTTTCACACTACTTCCCATTTCTAGCTTTGGTTATGGGTAGACCATCTCCTGGTTGGTAATAGGTAGCACTTTTTGAAAATTTTCAAGACATTTTCAACAATAACCTTTTTTTTCAACATTTTCCTTCTTTTTTCATTTTTTTAAGATCAATAGCCGAAGAATCTAAAAGGCTCACTTCGAACTAAAGCAATAATCACATAATGGTAACGACATAGGATAAAAATCCTTGCGCCAGATTACATTTGAATATGATGGACAAAGTTCCCCAGTTTGGTTCCTTAACACCTTAAATCTCAGTCTAACCGATCCATAAATCTACATAATCCCTTCAAATCATGAGAATCGTGTAATGTGAATTAGACTAAAAAGTGTTCAAATTTTCTATCGATTATAAAAAAATAGGGGAATTCATATAGAAAACTATCATATTACAGGTAATTCAAAGTTTTCAAAATCAATCACTTCATTTTTCTTTCTTTTGTACTTATAACATCCCAAGTGCATAGAAATACGCTTTTCCAAAGGATTTTTTAATTTTCAGAAAAATCAAGATTTTTTTACATAATTGCTTGAAATGTCACAAAGTCTAGTAGATTCATCTAAGGAATCTCACCCCCCAACCAAAATTTTACATTGTTCTCAATGTAATAAGATATGCAATATGCATGACATGAGAGCAATAACATAAAACAAAGGAGAGTGAGAACGAGAGTACCTGAGGTAGTAAGTTGATCAATTCCAACATCTTCCATTGTCTCGATAAGACTTATTTAATCCTAAATGTAGAAAAATAAATCATAACCTACCTACCTATCTTTGATTAGTCCGATCGACTACATGATCAAATTTGAGCAGGATCTTCATAAATTTCAATAAGTTTCTCATAAGGACCATCTAAAGTCCTGTTCAACAGTAAACATGGATGCTTTTCTTTATTGAAGTCTAATATTTATATGCACCACATGCATGATGGGAGGAGATAAGAGTAGTAAAAAGATATCTCCTCAAATTCTGAATTGGGTTGTGATTGATTAAAAACAGATCCTCCCAATCAGAATTTTCAATGAGCTGAAGAACCCATGATGGTGGAGAGACATTCATCAAGTATTCTTTAGTTTGGGTTGCCTCCTTCACAAATTCATAATTGCACGGTGCTTCCACAAACAATGGTAAAGAGTGTAAATCAGTGGAATGGTGTTCTTCAGGCATCGACACTGCGTCTACCAAAATGTCTAATTCCGTTATCATCTCATCATCAAGATTATGGGAGTGGGCCAAGCATTCCTCTTGGAAATCGAGATAGTCGGATGAATGGTTCTCGTCTTCCCTAAGTGATTGCAAAAATCCAGTTTCTATGGTGAAGGATTCACACTTCATGGAGTGAATTTCTTCCAAACTAGGTTCCTCATAACTAGTATGAGGCACCAAGTTGGAAGTGTGCAAGGCTTTAACATTCTCTTGAATAATTGGGTCTTTTGAATTTTCAAAGTGAGCTAAGCATTCATCCAAAGAATCTGAATTCTCACTCAAAGGGAAGTCTTCCACAATAAAATTTGGCATGTGTTGTTAGTGGAAGGACTCAAAGAGATCGACTTCGGCATCTCTCTACGAAGAATATCTTCCGACGACTCATAAACATTCGGCTCTTTGGAAGAAGAAATCATGGGGCTCACAATCATCCATTAAACCCTCATTGTAGGTAATCATACTATCACTTTCAGATTTTGTAGATTCCTCAAGTTCATCAACCGTCATTGAAATCTCTTCATCATTAAAATCAGGATATCTAAAAGAGATAGCTGATTCACCATAATCGATGGTGATATTGGGGTCACCAAGATCAATATCTTCTAAAAGTTTGGTCATTAAATCCAGAGAAGGTTGGGCTTGGATAGCCTCATCCTCCCCATTGTTGTGAATTGAATCGGTGATCCCAATTTTGGGCTCAACGTCTTCAAGAGATGGCGAGTGGTTTTGAATTGATTACTCATACTCGTACTCTTTCTCTAAGTCCTCAAGGATTTGTATGTACATGTTATCATAAGAGGAAGACGTTTTAGAACGATTGTTGATGACCATGATTGGTTCTTCCTTTGGACTAGAGGTGTGATGACTCTCCCGATGAAGACCATACGTGTTATATGAGGAAGACTAATAAGATGGTTGATAGGCATAACCATACAAGTGATCACGCAATGTCTTTACCGTTTGGTCATTACTCGCACGGTCCTTTTTCTTATTCCTACCTCCTGTCAAACTCGGTGGAACACTCTTGTTATTTTCAACCCAGTAATCACGTAGTGTTTTACCTGGCTAACCATTGTTCGATTTTGCTTCATTCCGGTACTCCCCCATCGTCTTATACCGTGTCTCATCATATGTATCATAGTAATCACGCAGCGTCTTACGTTGAGGGGTAGTTGTTCGCTTCCCCAAGTGTAGGGTTGCGATGTAGTAATAATCTCGGTAAGACCGAGGTCGATCCACAGGGAAGGAAGTAAACAATTCAAAATATCCTAATAACTAGAATCTAAAGAGGTTTGTGAAATTGGTTTTGAACATAAAATAGAAAATCTGATAATGAAAAGATAACTAGAGCATCAAGGATCCACTTATAGCTTTCCTTAGATGCATAATTCGCTATGGTTTCTCACTTTCTCAACTAGAATCGATATTAAGATCTATCTAGTCGGATGATAGAGCTGTTAAACCAAACAATCTGTCATATGTAAGTTCAATGCATAGGATTCACTCAATGTAGGCTGAGCTGAGCATGCTCAATTGCATAGGTCATTCCCCATTCCAAAAGGTTCAGTTCACAATCATAACCATCCTCAAGTCCTCTCACAAGACAAGGCTAGATCATGATTTGAACTTGATTCAAATCACATGCACAATCCATACATATTACAGAAATTCAGAAAAGTAGAAGTTTGGTAGAAGTCCCCACATGAAGATCATAGTACTAAAGCGCACTCCAATTCCTCGGATCATACAGGTCTAGACTGATGCAAACCGATTAAGAATTTAAGTAATTCTCCCAAACATCCATGAGTCATCATAAGAATAAGAAAAACTACTTAAAGCTTGTATAAACTTCAAACCATAGTTCATAATCATGAATTCCAACTTTAAAACCAATAAAACGAATTAAACAATCTAAGAAAACTATAAGGTTCACCTCTTAGCTCTAGCTAAGAGATTAGCTAATGAAAAGCATATTAAAAATAAAACTAGAACTAAGAAAAGGAAGAAAAATTAGCTGGAGGAGGCTAGGAAGCCTCCTATGACTTGAACTCCTTGCTCCCCACGTCCTTGGTTGCCCTGGAATAGAAGAGAACACCTCCTTATATAGTGCAGCAATAGTATAGCAACATAGCAGAATTTGTTTCGCTTGGTACGGCTTAACCAATGGTCGGATTGCCTTCAAATTTGATTTGTAGCTTCCTTGTAATGTGATCTTCCTCATAGATGATTTAGATTTCCAAGATTATCCTCTGAATGGGCCCACCAATCACATCACCGACCGCCTCTCAAAATCGCGCACTTCGGGTACCTTCAGAACCAGTCATCTTGCTTTCAACGCTCCGGAGTGTACAGAGGTCGGATTGATCTCAAATTTTGAACATTAGTAGAAAACATCCTCCTCTACATGATAGATGGATTAGATTGTCCAAAAAAATCCCATAATGTGGTCCGAAAATTAAAACACTTAGGGCTTTTATAAACTCTGCGCGGTTGGATCTTTCTAGATGGTCCATCTTTCTTCAACCGGTACGATCAAACCACACATCCTTTTGATCTGAAACTTTGTGGTTATTCATATATGGATGTGGTTTAGAAGATGGTCAAAGTAGATTCTTCATATCATCAATGATGAGTCACCTGGACCGGCCCAGAGTGGAGCAGCGAAATCTGGAACTTTCTGGATAGTTCGTATTGTTTTGGCCACCACGATCAATCCGTAGCTCCGATTGACACGAAACCACTTGGGTTAGTTCGGCGTCGAGCTCCTCTTCGACATGGATGGGTTGGATTTTCAAATATCATCAAGATCGGCCCAGAAAACTTGTCCAAAAAACCAGAAACGGGAATGGCCTGCTGTCTGAAATCTGGAACCTGGAATTTGCATGGCCGACCGGTCAAGACCGGTCTAGCCTGTCTGGATGGCAGTCCAGCAACATGTGAAGACTTTCTACCCATGGCCGACCGGTCTTGACCGGTCGTGGGTCTCCTGGCCGACCGGTCTTGACCCTAGCCCAATTTTTTGCATTGTTTTCTTCTTTCTTTCTTCTCTCTTCTCTCTCCTTGCTTTCTTCTTTCTTTGGCCCACCTTGGGTCTTCATCCAAGGTTCCTAAATGTGCCCTTTTGGTCATCAATTGAGCAAAGCAACTCTCATTCCTACAACCACAAAACTATGCATTAGATTAGCCTTTAAATCATGAAAACCATGCATAATGAGTGATGAATTGGGGTTAGAATATGCACAATTAAGAGCTCAACAGTAGTGGAAGTTGGTTTAATCTCAGAAAAATGCTTATGCTTATAATGGTTCCAATCATAAAGAGATTGGATTCCATGATCCGACATCTCATCTTCCACAAGATATGCATAAGCACCACCCATCCATTCAGCCATAATGAGATTTAAGAAGCTGAAACTAAAAAAAAAAAAATCTAGAAATAAAAATAAAAGAAGGAAAAGAAAAAGAAAAAGAAAAAGAAAGAATATCCTAAGAAAGAGAAAGGAAATAAAAAGAAAAAGAATTCTTCCTACTTCCCTTTACTTCTCTCAAAGACCGAAGCACAAGGTGTCTTGCAATGGCAAAGCTAGAAGCGAAGATAGAGACCGATTTCTCTTGGTCAATACAGGTTCAAAAGAACTCCTCACCCACTCTTTAAATATTTTGAGAAAAGTGCAAAAAAAGAAGAAAGAGGAATATAATTGAGAAGAGAAATCTCTGAGCATAAGGTGATCCAAGACGGCAATGCCGACCAATAGGAATCAAGGCGGCTCAAGGCCAACCTATCAGAGATCCAAAAAAGGAGTCTCCACCCACTCTTCAAGAGATGAATAGGATAAGAATGAATAGGGGAAGAAGGACAGTAAGGTTGGAAGGACAAAACCTGATTTGAGAACTTAAGATGCACGACTTACTTCATCTTCAACTTCCAAAAATCCCTGCAAAAGAAAAATCAAAATAAAACAAACTAAGTTAGTAATAATAGAAAAATTCCTAAAATTTTTAATAGAAACTATCTTCAGAAATTCTATTAAAACCGTCAAATCCCCTGCAACGGCGCCAAAAACTTGTTCGCTCCCCAAGTGTAGGGTTACGATGTAGTAATAATTTGGTAGAGACCGAGATCGTTCTCAAGGACTAATATAGGAATTCTCAGATTTTCTTCTAATAATCTCTAATTGAAATCAAACTACAATAATCTGTAATTGTGAATGTAGGAGAATAATCTGTACTTTGAGATGAAATTAACAATCTAAAGAAGCACTAGGGTGTCGAGGATCCACTTGTAGCGATCCTTGATGCATAACTTGCATTGGTTTCTCAATTACACAACTAGAATCGAAATCAAATCCTATCTAGCCGGAATATGGAGCGGTTAATTCAGTAAAACAGTCTGTCCCATGTGTTGTTCATCAACCTGATTCACTCAATTCAAGTTAGGACTTGAGCACACTCAATGTACAGGTCAATCCTAGTTCTAATAGGTTAAGTTCACAATCATAATAATCATCAAACCCTGTCACTAGGCTTAACTATATTATGATTTGAACTTTATCCAAATCATATGAATAATCAACACATATTTCAAACTTCTCATAAAAAGTAGAACTTTGGTTTGAAGTTCCCACATGAAGAACCAAGTCTAGAGCATCTTGAATCCGATTCTTGGGAGCGTACAGGTCAAGATCTATGCAAAACAACTAAGAAGTAAAGCAATTCTTCAAAACATCCATGAGTCATCATAAGATTAAGAAAAACTACTTAGAACTTTATTCGAACTCAACAAACTATTGTTCATTCAATAAACATCTAACTAGAAACCAATAAAAATGAATTAAAGCATCTTAGATCTACTACAAGCTTCACCTCTTAGCCCTAGCTAAGAGGTTAACCAATGAAAAACATAAAAACAAACTAGAACTAAAATAAGAAGAAGAAAACTAGTTGTAGGAGGCTAGGAAGCCTCCTAGGTCTTGAATCCTTTGCTCCCCACGTTGCTAGATGCCCTAGGAATGAAGTGGAGGTCTCCTTTTATAGCTTTCACATCTCACAAATGAAGAATCTTCAAGAACTTGCATAGAATTTACACATTGCGCAGTGAAAATCGGAGCCAAACTTGAAAATTTCTAAACTGGGCGCATTATCGATTGATCGCTCAGACTGGGCGATCAATCGCTAGTTTAAATTACTGTAAAAACTGCATTTTTCAGATCTGTCGATTAATCGACTGGCTGAGAGATCAATCGGTTACTTCTAGTGATCAATCGATCAGTGTCTAACAATCAATCTGAGGGTGCAAAAAGTGTCTAGAGAGTTTTTTCAAGTTTCTTAAAAATCTACATTCTGGCATTTGATCTACAGTCTGGGCGATCAATCGCCCAGGCTAGGAGATCAATTGCAAATCTGCACTTTAGTCCAGCAATAAATCTACCAATTTTGCTTTGAGCGATCAATCGCTCAGGTCTGTCGATTAATTGCTTAGGTTGAGCGATCAATTGATGGATCAATTTCTGGATCAATCTTCAGAAACTGCAACTTTCTGCATTTTACTTTTATGGCCCTATAGCTCTGCACTTTGGTTTTTCTGGCCCTGTCAGGTCTTTTAACATGATTTCTTCAGTGTTTTTCTTTATTTTTCAACTCCATCTTCCATATCTTCTTTCTTCCATTCTTGGGCTTTCTTCCTTTGATCCTCGAGGTGTCCTAAAGCGGACTTTTAGCATTGGATTCAAAAGGTCTCTCTCATTCCTACAATCACAAACCATGCATTAAATTATTCTTTAAATCATGAAAACCATGCATAATGTGTGATGAATTTTGGTTAGATTATGCACAATTCAGAGCTCAACATCCTTCCTGTACTTGAAAGTCAATAGTCATCATACAATCTCATCTAAAAAGCATTCCATCCATAAATAAAAAATAAAAAATTTCAAAACCCAAAAAAGAGTAGAGCATATTCCCCACAATTGCGCCTCCTTGGGCTCAACGTCTTCGAAAACAACTTCCCTTCCGCAGTATAATCTGCACTCGAGCTTAACAAGCCACGTCTGACCATGAAGAAGAAGCTCACCCCTTCCCTGCCCTCGACATGGCCGAAGCACAACCTCCAGCGCAACAACCAATAGAGAATACGCCAATCATGCAAGAATTGGCACAAGGAATGAGAACAATGTAAGAAATGTTCTTGCAATTCATGCAAGCACAAGCTACCGTAGTAGCCAACAATCAAGTTGGCCCAATTCAGCAATCTCAGCTGCCATGTCGGGTCCTTCTGGCTTCTAGTTCAAATCAAGCACAACCATCAGAGTCTGCCCAAGACTACCGACAACAGCCATCCCAGCCCTTTGTTATAGGGCATCCTTCTCAATAACTTCCTATGATGACAAGACCGCTTCGGAGCATTCCTGTCGCAGGAACTTCCAGTCAACTCCCAATCAATCTTACAAGCAACAAACTCAGCAAATTCTAGCATGTTCCCACAGACAGGATCCCTTTTCCTTCTCAACATGTCCCCGCCAATGGGACCTTTACTCAATTTCAGCACATCCTTGCCAATGGGATTTCAATTCAATTTCTAGCAGCAGAGACAACACTGGTAAATGCCCACAATGGGGGTTGTTCGCTTCCCCAAGTGTAGGGTTGCGATGTAGTAATAATTCGGTAGAGACCGAGATCGTTCTCAGGGACTTATTAGGAATTCACAAAATTACTTCTAATAATCTCTACTTAAGAGCTAACTAAACAGATTTCTAGAATTGCATGTAGATATGATTCTTAAACTAAAAGTGAATATAATCAATATAAAAGAGCACTAGGGGTTCAAGGATCCACTTGTAGCAATCCTTGATGCATAATTCGCTGTGGTTTCCCAATTACACAACTAGAATCGAAATCAATTCCTATCTAGTCGGATGATAAAGTGGTTGTAATACACAATTTGTCCTATGTGTGATTATATACATGATTCCCTCAATTCAAGTTAGGACTTGAGCACACTCAATTGCATAGGTCAATCCTAGTTCCAATAGATTAAGATCACAATGATAATCATCATTAGACTCTGTCACTAAGCATAATTAGATCATGATTTGAACTTCATTCAAATCACATATATCATCAACACATAATTCAGAAATTAGTACAAAAGGTAGAACTTTGGTTGAAGTTCCCACATGCAATTCCAAGTCTAGAGCATATTGAATCCGATTCCTCAGAGCGTACAGGTCTAGAACTATGCAAAATAGTTAAGAACTAAAGTAATTCTCCCAAACATCCATGGGCCATCATAAGATTAAGAAAAACTACTTAGAACTTTATTCAAACTTCTATAAACCATTGTTCTTCAATAAATCCAACTTGAAACCATCATAAAATGAATTAAAGCATCTCAGATTTACTACAAGCTTCACCTCTTAGCCCTAGCTAAGAGGTCTAGCCATTCATGATCCAAGGAAGCATGAAAACAACTAAAAACATAAAACTAGAAAACACAAACTAAGGAGAGTTATGGAACTCCGAATCCGATTTTTGCCGCTTCCCACCTTCGTAGATCTCTTCTAGGATACTTTAGCTATGATCCCTAGGTCCCCTTTTATAGTGGAGAGGCTCCATCACCTTAGAATCTTTCAGATTTGCGTAGTACTTACGCACTGTGCTAGAAAATCGGAGCTTCAAGAGGAAGTTGCTGGAAACTCTCCGAATTTACACTGGCCAACCAGTCTAGACCGGTCGGACTGCTTTGTGAATTAGTCCAGCGTGTTCAAATGAGGAGAGCAGGCCCTAACCGACTGGTCAAGACAGGTCAGCCTCTTTACATGAGTGTCTAGAGAGGTACAAGGGGGCTGGCCGACCAGTCTAGACCGGTCATGGCCCCTTCGTCGACCGGTCATGACCGGTCGGACTGCATTTTTTTCATTTTTCTTCTTTCTTTCCTTCTCTCTTCTTTCTCCTTTCTTTCTTCTTTCTTTAGCCCACCTTGTGTCTTCATCCAAGGCTCCTAAATAGAGCTTTTTAGTCATCAATTGGGCGGAGTCCCTCTCATTCCTGCAATCATAAAAGCACGTATTAGAATAATCTTTAAGTTTGAAAACCATGCATAGTTAGTGATGAAATGGGGTTAGAATATACACTTTTAAGCACTCAACAACAGTCATTTCAAGCACAAGTTCATCAAAATCCAATCCAAACATCAAGACAAATCTAGCAACCTGCAGTTGCTTTCTAGCAAGCGAATAGGGTCGAAGACATTGCCCATTATGCCGAAGAAGAATGTGCCTTATTGCGAGAGGCACCAATTGCTTGAGTAGATCATGCAGGACTGGACGAGTTGTGGGAGTAGTTTCAGACCTTACAAAATCAACTACAGCGACAACAAGGAATTGATCTACCTTTGACCAAGTTCAGAGACTTGTGTCCTTTTCTAGATGCTCAGATACCTCAAACTTTAAGGTACCAAAATTCAAGATATGACGGCAATGGTTGTCCCACAACACATCTCAAGGCTTTCTATGGAGAGCTGAGTGCAATCTCAAGAAATGAAGGAGCCCTCATTCGCTTGTTCCAAAAATATCTAAAGGGCGATGCCCTAGACTGGTACACATCATTGGACTACCATTGCATCAGGACTTGGGAACAGCTTTCTCAGGCTTTCGTCAACAAGTTCGCATACAATCTTAACATGGCACCCAAGAGAGTGAATCTTGCAGCTCTTAGGCAAAGAAGTGATGAAACATTGTCAGCTTATGTGGGACGTTGGCGAGCTATGACAGCTAGAATGTGGACACCCATCGACGACGAAGAACAAATCTTCATGATTGTTCATTCAACATATCCTAGCATATCTGGATATCTCATCTCGCATCCATATGCGAATTTCTCACAGTTGATTTGTGCTGGAGAGCAAGTCGAAGCAGGAATCCGTACAGGGACAATCTCCCCATGGCCTCATCAGACCACTCCAGTCAAACGGAACAGAGTGGAAGGAAGACCTATTAGATACGGGAATGGAAACCGCAGCAGTTCTCCTCCTCACCCGACAGAGGTAAACAATATCATCGCCACTGATCAAGGTAGCCAATACGCTCCCCCCATAGGGACGCCAACCATATTAACAGAATCAGGCTTAACATTAACCTCAGAGGTACCAGCCACGGCCGCCCCCACCGCAACCAAATCTTCAACCACAGCCACAACCACCTCGACAGCAGCAGCAATTCAAGGGAAATGGCCAATACTCATATCAGAATAGACAGAATTACAGGGAGTTTAGAAAATTCACTCCTCTCACTCAACCACTCAGTCAAGTCATGACTATGCTGGTACAAAAGCAGTTACTCACTCTAATGGCACCCAGACCTCCTCCAAATCCTCTACCTCCGAACTACGAAGAAAATGAATATTGTGCCTACCATCAAGGGCGTGACCACACCACTAATTGATGCATGACTCTGAAGAATGCCATACAAAGTCTGATTGACGACCACAAGATCGTCATCTCGGTCCCTGAAACTCTCCAACAGCTCCTACCAACATCCTCAGAATCCTCTACCTCAGCATTAGACGGACCCCAGTTCGTCTCGCAGCCCTGCCATCAACAGCATAGAAGAAGGAGAGAATCTCGATCACTTCTTTTCCCCTATCCAGTCCATTCATGCTACACTTATGGGCTAACAAATTCTCCTCCAATCTTGCAAGGGGCAAACCCCTTTCTTCCTTCAGTCTTTGAGCCATTGGTACTCGAAGGGGCACCTCCATATGTTGCACCAGTTGTTCAAGGGCATGTCCCCTTACAAGGGGCACCTTACAACCATTCATGTTGGGAGCCGGTTATCCTGGAAGGAGCACAATCATACATCGATCCCGCATACAAACCTGTCATTTTACGAGGGGCAATTTCAGCTCAAGAACAACCCAATCCGTAGTGGAGGGATTATACGTATCAACGACAAGAACTCATTGTCTTAGAAGGGACTCCTCCAATTGAGCCAGTCATATTGCAAGGGGCAAGTCCTGTCCCCGAGCCAGAAAGACGTCCTGGAGGTATATCAATTACGCTACAACAGCTGGGTCAAACAGATAGACCCCTTGCTATATTAAGAGGACCAGTGTTCATCCAGTGGGAACCTCCTGCTCCAAGAACTGTCAAGCTAGGGTCGCGACCTTATGTGATCTATGAAGACAAGCGTCAATATTATCCCTTCAACACAGGCAACAATGTAGTCCTTAAGGCAAAAGCTCCATATAAGAAAGATCTGGTATCCGCACCAGCACAGTTACAGGAACCAATGGTTTTGGAAAGCAAAGGAGAGGAAAATTACAAAGAAGTCCTGTGGCACTATCCAGAATGTGCAGAGGTAGGGAACATGAATACCAATGGGCGTTGGATCCGAAGAGATAATCAAAACAAATGAGAACCCAAAAGTGCTCTCTCATGTCTCGGCAACAAAAATGAAACTACATATGATGTTGCGACTCAGCTTAAGTCAATCCCTGCTCAAATCTTGGTATGGGAGCTACTTTACACATCTTGCACACACCGAGAAATGTTCGCCAAGACACTGAGCGATGCCCACGTCTCCTCCGATACAGCACCTGAAATGATACCATTGATGATCAGACAACTCCTGGCTCTGCGCGCCATCACCTTCACTGATAATGAGTTGTCACCAGGAGGACGCAACCATGGGCTATCCCTCAATATAACCTTACGATATAAAGACCTCTGTGTCCTGTTGGTCCTTATCGATAATTGCTTAAGCCTAAATGTCTGCCCGCTCAAGACTGCGAAATGCTTGGGAATCAGTCCCTCCTCATTCCAACCCAGCACCATGTACATCAGAGCATTCGATAACACCCGCCGATCAGTGGAAGGAGAGGTCGACATAGAACTACAGAAAGGTCCAGAAGTCTCCACCATCACATTCCAAATCCTAAATATATCAGCCTCTTTCAACATGTTACTCGGACGACCTTGGTTGCACAAGGTCAGAGCTGTGCCATCAACTTTGCATCAACGGGTGAAGTATATCTGTGGGAACCAAGTGATCTATGTCCATGCAGAGAAAGAGCTCATCATTCCTTGCAATGTTGCTCCCACTGAACCAAATATCCTTGTCATCGACATCCAACATTTTGAAGAAGACGTCCCGTTTCATAGTTACGAATTCGAGACTGTGAATGCTATCGCCAATCCAGAACTGATAAGTGTGGATCGTGTCTTTTCACCAGCAGAACGTCTGAGCCTTAAGTATCTTATGAAGAATCATTTTAAGTTCAGAAAGATGCGGCTGGTATATAATCAACGCAAATGGGGACTCGGGTACAGGTCAGTCATCATGGACAAAAGAAAAAGAAAGTTTTGATGCTCACCTATTCAATTCATCAGGCCATGAGAGCCTTGCATAGATCCAAAACGAGATCTACAGACTACGCTACATAAAGGCCTTCCGATGAGCCTATCTTGGGACATGTGGTCTCCCATTCGATGGGACTGGATTCTAAAACCATCTAAGTGTTCGTTCGCCTCAAGTGTAAGGCTGCGATGTAGTAATAAAACTCGGTAAGACTGAGGTCGATCCACAGGGAATTAGAAACAACTTTCAAACTATTCCAGCAACTTAGTTTGCAATAGATATGAGAATTCAATTGAGTAATTAAACTAAAACAGTAACTTAATGTAAACCAGTAATTTAAGGTACTAAGGCATTCAAGGATCCACTTGTAGCAATCCCTTGTCAATCCAATCAATCCAAGTAGAGAACACAACTAGATTTAAAGTCCTATCTCTCATCTAGTTGGAAAATAAAGCATTCAAACACATTCAATTCCAATCAAGCTGAACTTCCAAGTTCTAGTCCCATTCAATCAATGTAGAATTCAAAATCATAGCCTTCGGAGTAACAGCCATGCCTATGGACTATGGCCTGCTCAAGGATTACTATAATTCAAATCTAAACAAGCATCATATGATAATCTCAGAGAATTGCAAGGAATTCATGTCAAGAGCACATGAACTCTCATAAAACATCTCAAACTACTAACTCAAGGGACTAAAATAAATAAAAATCCAAACTTGAATTGAACTGAATCAAACATGAAATAAGCTACAAGCTTCACCTCTCAGCCTTAGCTGAGAGATTCTAGCCGAGCATTGTCATACTACAACTAAAACTCAAATAAGAAAGCATAAAAACTAGAAAAACTAGAAATTAGAGGGTTGCTGACGTTCCACGACAACTTCCGTCCTCTCCCACGACCTTCATTGGCTTCTATGATGACCTAAGAAGAGCCCTTAGGTGTCCTTTTATAGTGTGGAAGCCCCCTGCGTCGGAAACATCCAGAAATTGCGCAAGGTTACGCACTACGCAGAAAATCTCGGAGCTTCACGGAGAAGCTTTATTACGCAGACGATCGGTTGCACGACCAATCTGAGCTCCTTGACGACCGGTCACACGACCGGTCGCAAAACGTCCAAAAACAGTCCAGCAAGTTTTTCCAAAATTCTGTCTTTAGAATTTAATTGAAGGACCGGTCTGGGCATCGGACGACCGGTCGTGAATGGTCCAATGACCTTCTCTGAAATTTTTCCTTCTGTGCATAATCGGACCGGTCGGACGACCGGTCCTGGTGATGGATGACCGGTTGCACGATCGGTCTTGACCTCTGTTTCTGCTTTTCTCCTTTTGCTTCTTTCTTCCTTTCTTCTCCTCTCTTTCTACTTTCTTTGGTCCTTCTTTCTTCTTCATCCAATGGCTTCAAATGGCTCTTTTTAGTCTCCAAGTGGGTGAATTCCGCTCTCATTCCTGAAATTACAAAACATGCATTAGATAGGCCTTTTAAGCATGAAAACCGCGCATATAATGTGATGTACTGGGCAATGCAATGTATAACTTGAAGGTTCAACACACCCCCCAACCAGCTTTTTACTAGTCCCGAGCAAAACATGCGTGAATAAGTTCAAACCTCCAAACCCAACTCTCTTTCAGAAACCATGTTTCTATCCATTCCAAGACACACAAGTATAAAATTTGGAGAAATTAGGTGTTAGAAGTTGAAACCTTAAATTCTCAAAGCATAAGAAGTGTCTACATGAAATTCCCGCTGATTGATTGATAAATAGAAGAACTCGAACAATTTCAACCCAGTGTGCATAGTGAAAGTTCATCTCATGAGTCTCTGGGATTACCTTCTTCATAAATTAAGTAAACTAAAAAATTTTAAGGTGCACAGAGCAACAACAAACCTATGACAAGAATTTGCCTTACCGTCCTTCCGGCGGCTTTCACACTACGTCCCATTTCCGACTTTGGTTACGGTTCGACCATCCCCCGATTGGTAATAGGTAGCCCTTTTCGGAATTTTCCATCATTTTTCCTTCATTCCCAATTTCATCCTTTCTTTCCCTTTTTCTTTTAATTTAGATAGGATTTTTAAAAATTCATATTTTTTGTTATTTTCCCATGGACAAGGATGGACAAAATACCCCGGCTTGGTTTCTCAAAACCTT
Source organism: Liriodendron chinense (assembly GCA_003013855.2). NCBI lineage: Eukaryota > Viridiplantae > Streptophyta > Magnoliopsida > Magnoliales > Magnoliaceae > Liriodendron > Liriodendron chinense. The sequence goes on from ML058516.1 coordinate 725,908, forward strand.
TAAATCAAAGTCTAGCTAATCCATAAATCACATAATCCTTTCAACCCATGAAAATCGTGTAACGTGAACTAGGTGTAAAAAGTGTTCAAATTTTCTACCAATCACAACAATAGGGGAACTAACATATAAAACCATTATGTTGGGAGAAATTCAAGACTTACAACCTCACACACTTCGTATCTCCTCTTCCTATACTCATATCATCTCGAATGCATGGAAATAAGGTTTTCTAAAAGAGTTTTGAAATTTTAGAAAATTTGAAAAAATTTGCGCATATGAAGCTCGAAATGTTGCAAACTGCTAGATGAGGAATCTCATCTCACCCCCCAACCAATTCTTGCATTGTCCTCAATGTAAAAAGATATGCAATGAGCATGAACATGAGAGCAATGGTAAAATATGAGAGAGTGAGAACAATAGTACCTGAGAGAGCGATCATGGAAGTCTACAACCCAACAACTAAAGCTACTTAAAACAGTAAAACTAGATAAAACTAAACCTAATCTACGGAAAGTAATAAAGATACCTAACCCGTCCTTGTAAAAAGAGGATCTCCATCAGACTAGGAGATCGATTATCATTACAACATCCAAAAGGACAAAGTTGAGCAGGATCATCAAGTGGTGTAGCAGATTTTTCAGTAGAACTAACCACCATCCTACTTTGGAAAGTACATTGGTGACATTGATCAATCTAACCCATTGAAAATCCAGCTAAAAAATTTCAGCGGGTTCTTGAACAAAATTGTCACATGTACTAGGAAAGGAGAATTGCATTGGTTGGAAATCATTGAATATGGATCTCCTTTCCTTCTTGTCTGGGAAAAAATTATTCAAATATGGATCATCCCAGAAGTGTTCTTCGGTTTGAACAAACCAAAGAGATGTGGAGACTTATATTTCTTTTTCACAAGTCGATATGATCTCCACAAAATTAGATATCACTGGTGCTTCCACAATTGAATTTTCAGTTTGGTGTTCTGTAGAAGAAAACTTTTTAGGCATCAGGGAGGTCTCTCTCAAAGCATGTACAATGTCCTGAATCATGGGATCATCCCAATCCTCAAAGTACGTTAGGCACTCCTCAAGTGTATAAGAAACCTCATCAGAGGAAATTTTCAGTTTTAGACCCGTTGTGTCTTCCTCCTTCTCAGAATTTTGTGTAGGTTGGAGTGGGTCCTCAACCTCTACACTTTCAGAAATTGGCCTCTATAGGCAAGTCAAGCACCAACTCTTCCAAATCCTGCACAACAAATTTGTGTAAATCAGAAATTGGTGACTTGTCAAATGAATTTTCAGAAATTGACACTTCCAAGGTCTTAATAAAGTGAGAATTAGATTCATCCTTAGAATGTGTCAAATATGTCTCCAAACTTTCAGATAGATCATGTTGGAAAAACCTCCCATCATCCATGGATTCTATCATGTTTACCTCATGGGGACCATCATTGTCGTCCCAATCCTCAAAGGGATCAAAGCTAACAACATCTAGAGGATCAAAATTCTGCCTTAAAGCGAACTCCTCTTCCACGATTGAATCAACCATATCAACCTCGTGGACATCATCATCATCCCTATGCCTCTTGCCCAAGTGAAACACATTCACCTCTAATGTCATGTTTCCAAAGGATAGTTGCATCACCCCATTCCGGCAATTGATGATTGCATTTGATGTAGTAAGGAATGGGCGGCCTAATATCACCGGTATTTGAGTGCTAGGATTCAAAACCGGTTGTGTGTCCAAGACGATAAAATCTACTGGGTAGTAGAATTTGTCAACTTGAACTAGAACATCCTCAACTATCCCCCTCGGTACACAGATAGATCCATCAGCGAGTTGCAACGTGGTTTTGGTGGGTTTTAATTCACCAAGACCCAATTGCTCATATACCGAGTATGGGATCAAGTTCACACTTGCCCCCAAATCTAACAAGGCACGCTCAATCCGGTAGTCTCCAATGATACATGAGACGGTGGGACTACCGGGATCTTTGAATTTTGGGGGGGTCATTTGAGTGAGAATGGCACTCACTTGCTCAGTTAAGAAGGCCTTTTGCTACATATTATATTTGCGTTTTGTTGTGAATAGGTCATTTAGAAACTTGGCATAAGAGGGGATTTGTTTAATGGCATCAAGCAAAAGGATATTAATCTTGACTTGTCTGAAAATCTCTAGAATATCATAAGAGTTTGGAAGAGATTTTGGGGCAACCAATCTTGAAGGGAATGGTGCTACGGGCTTGTAAATGCGTTCCGGTTCTTGTGGGGATTAGTTAGATCCATCCTCATCCTCAGAATTTACCGGATCATTAGGCTCATCGGCCTTCACTGGAATAGATTTGTGAATTTGTTTACCACTTCTAAGAGTGGTGATGGATTTGGCTTGCTCCATGTGTTGGTTGGAAGGATTAGGAATGCTCACTTCATGTACTTGCTTTGGATTGGGCTGAGGTTGGGCCGGAAAGGTCCCTTCCCTAGCATTCAAGCATCCCTTAATCTCATCAACCAAGACTTTAAGCTCTTGGAACATTTGTTAATTTGTTTGATTGATTTGCGTTTGCCCTTGTATAAACGCTTTCAAGGTATCCTCCATTGAGAACTGAGGTGGGGCCATATTTTGCATGGGTGGCCCTCTTTGAGAGTTGGTAGGATTGCCCGTAGGAGCATTCTTCCAACTAAAATTTCGGTGGTTCTTCCAACTGTCATTGTACGTATTACCCACCGATCCATTGAAGGGCCGTTGATACCCATATGTAGCATTTGCGTGTTCATGTAATACCTCTTGAAATGCAGGAATTGTGGGACAATCTTGAGTAGCGTGTAAATCGATGAGACAAATCCCACATATGGTTTCAATAGCTTCATTGGACTTTGGAACTCCACTTTTACTAAGTTCCATGGCCTCAACCTTCCTTGTGAGGTTGGCTATCCTTACATTCATGTCGTCTTCCTCCTTAAGGATATAGATCCCTCCTTTCTCTTGAATAGTCTTGGGGTTATTGGGTTTATCCGAGGTATCCCAAGATTGGGTATTTTCCTCCAACATGTCCAAGTAACTCCAAGCCTCATCTGGATTTTTACTCATAAACTCGCCATTGCACATCATCTCTACAAATTGGCGCATATTGGAACTTAATCCATCATTGAAAAAATTTATAATTCGCCAACTCTCATAGCCATGATGTGGGCAAGCAAGTAGGAGGTCCTTAAATCTCTCCCAACATTGGAAAAAAGATTCACCCTCTTTAGCTGAGAAATTCATTATGGCTCTTCGAAGGGTGTTCGTTTTATGAGCCGGGAAGAACTTTTTCAAGAATTCCCGGGTCATCTCAACCCATGACCCAATCGAATGTGGTCTAAGAGAGTGAAGCCAATCTTTGGCTCTTTCTTTCAATGAAAAGGGAAAAAGTTTAAGTCTAATGGTATCTTCTGAAACATTGGCGTACTGCAAGGTAGCCACCACTTCTTCAAATTCTTTCAAGTGTAGATATGGGCGGTCAGAGTCTAGCCCATGGAACTTTGGTAAGAGTTGAATTACACCCAGCTTTATGTCAATGTTTCCCCCGTTTGGTGGTAGAACCACACAAGAGGGTGTGATTACACGGGCTGGTTGTAGGTAATCCCGCAATGATCTCAGTGGAGGAACATTATGTACCTCATTCTCTCCTACTCCTTCTTGATTTGCGTTTGTAGTTGGAGTAGGGGGGAGGATTCCTTAAAGGTGTTTGATCCATACTCTCCAAACTTTCACAATGCTCTTGGTAATTTCGGACTCGTCTATGGACTGACAATGGTCCAACTTGTTAGTGCACTTTTCCGTGACATACTAGTGCACCTTGTTTGTCAATCACTTACGTCAGTGAGTCTAGTGTCGGTTGAGCCCAATGAAGACGAAGACCGAAGACTCAAGACGGACCGGCCGCATCAAGGAAGAAGATTCAGGTAAAAGTGATGCCTTGGTGCCTTAACCTTGACCAAAACCCATCCCCTTTGTATCTTTGATGACCTTGAACATATTAGGAATCCTTTAGGCATCTTAGATAGGCCCTAGGTGTCCCATTTGATCTCCCTAACCTTGGCCTAAATCCACATGCTGAAGAAAGAAGAACTCAACATCTTATAGAGGGGATCCAGGCTGGTCCAACCGGTCAAGACCGGTCGGCCAGCAGCCTTGCTGCTTGCTTCAAAGGCCTGCCGACCGGTCATGACCGGTCGGTCTTCACACATGAAAGGTGGGGACTCAGCAAGCATGGCCGACCGGTCATGATCGGTCGGCCTGGATGTCTTATGTGTCAAGCAAGAGTGGCCGACCGGTCATGACCGGTCGGCCTGATGTGTTTGGGTTGTCCAGCAAGGTGGTCCAACCGGTCATGACCAGTCGGCCAGTATATTTGGCCTGTGCAGTTGAAACCCTTCAGTAGGGAAGTCCGACCGGTCATGACCGGTCGGGACAGGTCGGCTCATAGCCGTTTTATGACCGTTGGAGCCATTTTTCTATATATATGGGGCTCCGTTTTTTGGCATAAGGAGAGGGATTTTTGAGGAAGAAAAGCCACCATTGAAGGAGATCTTTTGAGGCTCATTCCTTGACCTATGCAAGCCATCTTCCTTGTGCTTTAACACAAGATTAGAGCATTCCAAGCTCATGAAGAAGATGACCTTCATCCCCTCTTGATCTCTAGAGTTAGGAAGCTTCTTGATTGGCAAATCCTTGTCCTAAACTCGAAGATGAGATCGTTGTAGGTAAGAGACTCTAGGCAACCCATTCCCACTAAGTTGTAGAGCTCTTAAACCTATCCTCCCAGCACCTTGGGCATTTCAAGGCATCGCATGCAAGGTGTTTGATCGAATGTGGTTGAGGCATTGGCGACGCAACGGCAAGATGATCGTGGGAGCAAGGGAAGCTGATTGAAGCACGGAAGAGCGGAGATCAAGCAACCCAATCCGGCGCTAAACAAGGGGCTCATCCGACAAGTTGGTTGTCTTATTTGAGAGTCCATTTTAGAGTTTGTTTTTCGAACTCGACCAAGGGACGTTAGTCGTTCCTTGGCCCGTCAGCCGGGCCTAAACTAAGTCTCCAAGGGGGAGCCTCCGACACGGGAGTAAACGTGCGATTAGGTTGAGAGTTAGCCTATGTCTAAAACTCCGGATACGGTTGAGAGGTGAACCGATAAAACCTCCATGTAAAGGTTGAGAGGTGAACCTCATTTAAAACCTCCGATAGTGGAGGCCGATGTGCTCAAAGGGGTTGAGTACTTGAACCGGGAGTGGAGTAGACACGTAGTCGAACCACTATACATCCTTGTGTTTGTGATTGTTCTTGAGCACATTCATATCTTCACATAGTTAGTTTAATTGCTTAATTATGCATGTTTGATAGGAATGTATGCTAGGCACTTTTTAGACATCCCCACACAAGATGTACCTTCACTACTTGTGTAGACTTGAGCTCATTGATCCACTCTCTTAAGTCTACACAAGATGCATAGGTTAGAAGCTTAATTCGTTCAATCATTTACTTATCTATGCATGCTTAGACTAGGATTGTTTAGTGCATATCTTTTGCTAGTCTTGTGACTGGACCCACCTAGGCTTGGAAGCCGATGTGTTCTTGCTTACATAGCTTATTTTGTTGCATTGTGAAAGTAGGCGAAAAGAATTTCAAAGGTCCTATTCACCCCCCCTCTAGGTCCATAGACATATCTCCAAGTGTCTCTACAAGCGGTAAAACCGCAATTTCAATTGGTATCAAAGCAGGTTCCTCTTTAAGGGCTTAATTGCCTAGAGGTAGATCCTAAAGAGAAACTTGAAAATATGTCTAGAGAGGACTCTTCATCCGTCACTAAGCCTCCTTTCTTTGATGGGTCAAATTATCCATACTGGGAAGCCCGAATGCGCATCTTCTTGGAATCCATTGATTCGGATGTGAGGGACATGGTTGATTTTGGATATGAACCCCCAATGGTCACTATTTCTAAGGAAGGTGAGCCAGATGTTCTCAGGCCAAAAGACAAGGCATTGTGGACTGATCATGAAAAAGCTCAACGTATTAATAATGCCAAAGGCCTGAATGCTATTTTTTGTTCAGTATCTAGAGAAGAATTTGGTCGGATTCAAAACTGCACTACCAGTAAACAAGCATGGGATATTCTTGAAGTTACCCATGAAGGTACAAATGTTGTTAAAAATTCTAAACTCCAGTGCCTCTCCACTCTATTTGAAAATATTACTATGGAGGAGGATGAAACGTTTACTGAATTTTATACCAAACTGAACAAAATCACAAATGATATGTGGGGCTTAGGGGATCTGGTTCCGGAACATAGGCTTTGTAGGAAAATTCTAAGATCTCTTCCGGAACGGTTCTCTTCTAAAGTCACCACCATTGAAGAGTGTAGGGATCTAAACACAATGAAAGTTGAAGAACTCATAGGTTCCCTACAAACCTTTGAGCTAGGCTTTAAAACCCCCTCTAGAAAGAAAAACATCGCTTTTAAGTCCTCTCACAAAAACAAGAAAATCAAAAGTGAGTCGGAGGAAGATAGCGATGATGAGGATGATGAGGAAGAGAAATTAAACAAAAAATTCAAGAGATTCCTCAAATTTGATAGAGGGAATAGCCGTGACAAGAAGGACAAGAAGGGTGATAAACGTAAAGGAAAATCATCCATATCCTCATCCGTCCGTTGTTACGGTTGCGGTCGTCGTGGCCATATTGCCCCGGAATGTCCGGAAGGGCCTAAACCAAAAGGTAAAAAGGCTATGGCTGCTACTTGGGATGATACGGAGGAGTCCGAATCTGGTGACTCTGCTTATGATGAGGGCCAACATAAAGATCTTGCTCTCTCGGTCTCCATCACGACCCCTCTACCAGATTATCTAAGAGGGGATCCCAACCGTTATCCCTTCTAGGAGAAGGAGGAGTTCCCAACCCCTCACCTCATGCTACATTTTATGAGGGTGTTGTGGAATTTTGCTACTCTTTGGCTTTTTAATCTCAACATGGTTAGTGAGGGTAGCTAGTTATGCTTTTATTGGAAAATCTGAGGATTTCAGCCTCATTTCTGTGTATACGGGTAAATCAGAGGATTCAAGCCTCATTCGCCCAGTTTTGATGATTTAGCCTTATTTCTATTTAATATATTTGCTTGCTAGATTGTCATCCTGCTTAGATTAGCTAATCATCTTGAGTTTTATGCTTCATTATATGCTAATCTTTACTTTATATTGGTCTTGATATACCAATAGGGGAGGATGGTTGATTGGGCTATAAGCCCTTTGTGCTTCATTGCAAATGTATGTCCTTGACCAATATTACATGATTAACTATGCTTAGATAGTTATATCTTCTTGTTAAATCATGTTTTCTTAGCATGCTCCATGTATTTATGATTCATGCACCCTATACTCTTCCTGCTAGCGTGTGCTTATAGTTATAACTGCGACATACTATCTTCTCTTCCCTTAGCCTTATTGATATATCATAAAGGGGAAGAGAATAGTTTGTCAATTGCTAACAAAAAGGGGGAGAAAGATCAAATCCCACCAAAACTAGTTTGCTATGTTTTGTGATGCAGGGATTGACAGGTTATTGGGGAGCAAACTGAAGAGGAGCAGCTTAGTTTGTCATGTCAAGAGTCCTGTATTTTATGTTTTATCTATGTAATATCTTGAACATGTAATGTTGTTTTGGTAGGTTAAGTTTTTGTAAGTAATTGACAAAGGGGGAGATTGTTAGTGCACTTTTCCGTGACATACTAGTGCACCTTGTTTATCAATCACTTACGTCAGTGAGTCTAGTGTCGGTTGAGCCCAATGAAGACGAAGACCGAAGACTCAAGACGGACCGGCCGCATCAAGGAAGAAGATTCAGGTAAAAGTGATGCCTTGGTGCCTTAACCTTGACCAAAACCCATCCCCTTTATATCTTTGATGACCTTGAACATATTAGGAATCCTTTAGGCATCTTAGATAGGCCCTAGGTGTCCCATTTGATCTCCCTAACCTTGGCCTAAATCCACATGCTGAAGAAAGAAGAACTCAGCATCTTATAGAGGGGATCCAGGCTGGTCCGACCGGTCAAGACCGGTTGGCCAGCAGCCTTGCTGCTTGCTTCAAAGGCCTGCCGATCGGTCATGACCGGTCGGTCTTCACACATGAAAGGTGGGGACTCAGCAAGCATGGCCAACCGGTCATGACCGGTTGGCCTGGATGTCTCATGTGTCCAGCAAGAGTGGCCGACCGGTCATGACCGGTCGGCCTGATGTGTTTGGGCTGTCCAGCAAGGTGGTCCAACCGGTCATGACCGGTCAGCCAGTATATTTGGCCTGTGCAGTTGAAACCCTTCAGCAGGGAAGTCCGACCGGTCATGACCGGTCGGGACAGGTCGGCTCATAGCCGTTTTATGACCGTTGGAGCCATTTTTCTATATATATGGGGCTTCGTTTTTGGGCATAAGGAGAGGGAGTTTTGAGGAAGAAAAGCCACCATTGAAGGAGATCTTTTGAGGCTCATTCCTTGACCTATGCAAGGCATCTTCCTTGTGCTTTAACACAAGATTAGAGCATTCCAAGCTCATGAAGAAGATGACCTTCATCCCCTCTTGATCTCTAGAGTTAGGAAGCTTCTTAATTGGCAAATCCTTGTCCTAAACTCGAAGATGAGATCGTTGTAGGTAAGAGACTCTAGGCAACCCATTCCCACTAAGTTGTAGAGCTCTTAAACCTATCCTCCTAGCACCTTGGGCATTTCAAGGCATCGCATGCAAGGTGTTTGATCGAATGTGGCTGAGGCATTGGCGACGCAACGGCAACATGATCGTGGGAGCAAGGGAAGCTGATTGAAGCACGGAAGAGTGGAGATCAAGCAACCCAATCCGGCGCTAAACAAGGGGATCATCCGACAAGTAGGTTGTCTTATTTGAGAGTCCATTTTAGAGTTTGTTTTTCGAACTCGACCAAGGGACGTTAGTCGTTCCTTGGCCCGTCAGCCGGGCCTAAACTAAGTCTCCAAGGGCGAGCCTCCGACATGGGAGTAAACGTGCGATTAGGTTGAGAGTTAGCCTATGTCTAAAACTCCGGATACGGTTGAGAGGTGAACCGATAAAACCTCCGTGTAAAGGTTGAGAGGTGAACCTCATTTAAAACCTCCGATAGTGAATGCCGGTGTGCTCAAAGGGGGTTGAGTACTTGAACCGGGAGTGGAGTAGACACGTAGTCGAACCACTATACATCCTTGTGTTTGTGATTGTTCTTGAGCACATTCATATCTTCACATTGTTAGTTTAATTGCTTAATTATGCATGTTTGATAGGAATGTATGCTAGGCGCTTTTTAGACATCCCCACACAAGATGTACCTTCACTACTTGTGTAGACTTGAGCTCATTGATCCACTCTCTTAAGTCTACACAAGATGCATAGGTTAGAAGCTTAATTCGTTCAATCATTTAATTATCTATGCATGCTTAGACTAAGATTGTTTACTGCATATCTTTTGCTAGTCTTGTGACTGGACCCACCTAGGCTTGGAAGCCGAGGTGTTCTTGCTTACATAGCTTATTTTGTTGCATTGTGAAAGTAGGCGAAAAGAATTTCAAAGGTCCTATTCACCCTCCCTCTAGGTCCATAGACATATCTCCAAGTGTCTCTACAAGCGGTAAAACCGCAATTTCACAACTAAAGCCACCTTCAGATTGGAGATGATTTGAGTGGTTACGTTCCTAACGGGACATAAACCACTCAACAAAACTAAACTAGTCCTAAACCTGGAAATCTGAAATTAATCTGAAAATAGAAAATCTGTAAAAAGCTAAGTTAGAAAGGTATCACCTGATGCGCTTTTAACTACAGAAGAAGTACTACAAAACAAAACAATTTGTTAGTTCTAGAAAAAATCAGAAAACCTATCTACTTCTACTTCTACAGTGTTCGCTTCCCCAAGTGTAGGGTTGCGATGTAGTAATAAACTCGGTAAGACCGAGGTCGATCCACAGGGACTATGTAGGATCTCACAAATTCATCCACAAGTGTCTATTGAAGTCTACTAATCAGATTGTTGTATAAAGTTGATGTGAGTAACAAAAGCTGAACTAAATCGAGAGTAATTAATTATAAGAGGCTACTAGGGTTTCAAGGATCCACTTGTAGCAATCCTTGATGTTCAATCCGCTGTGGTTTCTTATTCTCTCAACTAGAATCGACATTCCTGTCTATCCAGTCGGATGATAGAACTGTTAAACCAAACAGTCTGTAATATGTAAGTTCTATGCATAAGATTCACTCAATCTAGGCTGAGCTGAGCATGCTCAATTGCATAGGTCATTCCCCTTTCCTATAGGTCCAGTTCTCAATCATAACCATCCCCAAGTCCTCTCACAAGACAAGGCTAGATTAGGATTTGAACTAGATTCAAATCACCAGCACAGTCCTTATATATTCCAGAAAATCAACTAAAATAGAACTTTGGCCTGAAGTCCCTTTATGAAGAGCTTAGTACTAGAGCGCACTCCGATTCCTCGGATCATACATGTCTATACCATTGCAAACAAATTAAGAAGATAAGTAATTCATCCAAACATCCATGAGTCATCACAAGACTAAGAAAAATTACTTAAAAACTTGTATAAACTTCAAACCTTAGTTCATAATCATGAATTCCAAACTAAAACCACTTAACTACGAATTAAAACATCTTGGATTCACTACAAGCTTCACCTCTTAGCCCTAGCTAAGAGGTTTAGCTGCTCATGATCCAAGGAAACATGAAACAACTACAAAAAGCATGAAAACAGCAAAGCAAACCAAAAGGAGTTGTGAAACTCCAATCTTCACTTCCACAGCCTCCAACCTCGCTTGAACCCTTCTAGGATACCCCAGGAACAATCCCTAGGTGTCTTTTTATAGTCTGGAGGCTCCCCATCTTCAGAAGAATTTAGAATTTGCGTAGGAGTTTCGCAGCGCAGAAAATTTCGGACTTAATTTAGAAATTTCTAAGTCAGTATGCATGGCCGACCGGTCAAGACCGGTCGGCCTCAAGTGAAAACACTCCAGCAAGCACCTCCGACCGGTCATGACCGGTCAGGCCTATTCATCCTTGGTCCAGCAAGCATGTCCGACCGGTCATGACCGGTCGGACGCCTTCAGCAATTCTCCAGCAACAATGACCGACCGGTCATGACCGGTCGGTCCTCTTCAGTAGTGCCCAAACATGCATGGTTGACCGGTCACTGACCGGTCAGGCTTCCTTAGCCGACCGGTCACGACCGGTCAGCTTCATTTTCTTCTTATTTTCTTCCTTTCTTTCATCTTCTTTCTTCCTTCTTCACTTCCTTCTAAGCCTCGGTCCTCCTTTGGGTCTTCATCCAAGGTCCTAAACATGTTCTTTTCAACTTCAAATGGGTGAAGTTCACTCTCAATCCTGTAGTCACAAAACAAGCATTAAGTTTATCTATAAACCATGCAAACCATGCACAATGAGTGATGAATTGAGGTTAGAATATACACAATTAAGAGCTCAACATACAGCCACTAAAACAATTTGAAAACCGTTATCTAAACTCCCCGGCAACGGCGTCAAAAACTTGTTCGCTCGCCTCAAGTGTAAGGCTGCGATATAGTAATAAAACTCGGTAAGACCGAGGTCGATCCACAGGGAATTAGAAACAACTTTCAAATATTCCAGCAACTTAGTTTGCAATAGATATGAGAATTCAATTGAGTAATTAAACTAAAATAGTAACTTAATGTAAACCAGTAATTTAAGGTACTAAGGCATTCAAGGATCCACTTGTAGCAATCCTATGTCAATCCAATCAATCCAAGTAGAGAACACAACTAGATTTGAAGTCCTATCTCTCATCTAGTTGGAAAATAAAGCATTTAAACACATTCAATTCCAATCAAGCTGAACTTCCAAGTTCTAGTCCCACTCAATCAATGTAGAATTCAAAATCATAGCCTTCGGAGTAACAGCCATGCCTATAGACTATGGCCTGCTCAAGGATTACTATAATTCGAATCTAAACAAGCATCATATGATAATCTCAGAGAATTGCAAGGAATTCATGTCCGGAGCACATGAACTCTCATAAAACATCTCAAACTACCAACTCAAGGGACTAAAATAACTAAAAATCCAAACTTGAATTGAACTGAATCAAACATGAAATAAGCTACAAGCTTCACCTCTCAGCCTTAGGTGAGAGATTCTAGCCGAGTATTGTCATACTACAACTAGAACTCAAATAAGAAAGCATAAAAACTAGAAAAACAAAAAATTGGAGGGTTGCTGTCGTTCCACGACAACTTTCGTCCTCTCCCACGACCTTCCTTGGCTTCTATGATGACCTAGGAAGAGCCCCTAGGTGTCCTTCTATAGTGTGGAAGCCCCTTGCGTCGGAAACATCCAGAAATTGCGCAAGGTTACGCACTGCGCAGAAAATCTCGGAGCTTCACGAAGAAGCTTTATTACGCAGACGACCGGTCGCACGACCAGTCTGAGCTCCCTGACGACCGGTCGCAAAACATCCAAAAATAGTCCAGCGAGTTTTTCCAAAATTCTGTCTTTAGAATTTAATTGAAGGACCGGTCGCACGACCGGTCGTGAATGGTCCAGTGACCTTCTCTGAAATTTTTCCTTCGGTGCATAATTGGACCGGTCGGAGGACCGGTCCTGGCGATGGACGACCGGTCGCACGACCGGTCTTGACCTCTGTTTCTGCTTTTCTCCTTTTGCTTCTTTCTTCCTTTCTTCTCCTCTCTTTCTACTTTCTTTGGTCCTCCTTTCTTCTTCAACCAATGGCTTCAAATGACTCTTCTTATCTCCAATTGGGTGAATTTCGCTCTCATTCCTGAAATCACAAAACATGCATTAGATAGGCCTTTTAAGCATGAAAACCGTGCATATAATGTGATGTACTGGGCAATGCAATGTATAACTTGGAAGTTCAACACAAAGCCTCCAGAAGAAGAAGGAGAGGATGAAGACAAAGAAAAAAATCAAATACAGCAGCTTCAGGACCGGGGTACTCTAATACCTGCTCTCGTAGCATCAGTCAACCAGGGGCACAACCTGCCCGCTTCAATTCCAGTCAACTAGGGGCACAACCTGCCCACTTCAATTCCAGTCAACCAGGGGCACAACTTGCCCATCTCAGCATCAATCAACAAGGGGCACAACCTGCCCAGTTCTGCAGAACTAACACCATCAACCATCAGCCAGAGGCGGAAGCATCCCATTCATTGGACCAAGAAAGGGAAATGGCCAGCCCTGGATTAGTCCGATGTCCAGATTCCGAACTTGTGTCTCGCTGTGGAATCAGACGAATTGCAATGCAAGGTAAGTGATCCGGGAGGGACTGAGTATGACTCAGATCTCGAACCCAACCAGCGAGAAATCATGGTCATTGGGCCAGACCGTGATTCTCTGCCCAAATCATCAACCCCCACCTCTCCAGGGGAAGGAGTGTGGGGTCCTGAATGGTCATCCATTCCCTTAACTTCTAAATCAGCCAGAGAGTCATCTGAGGGCTCTGGCTTCCAAAAAAAATGCCGGTTTAAGTAATAAGCGGTACCCCGGGACAAGCTAGGATCAATCATGGTTTGCAATACTCGCTTGTTCAGGGTCCCATGAAGTTCAAAAATCTAAAAAAGTCAAAAAATTTCAAAAACAAAAAACATCTAGCATTTCAATTCCAGAAAATTCTCAAAAACCAAAAAAAAAAAAATTATTTTCCTGTATTCAATAATGTGCCAAGTTCGTATGATGAGTCACGTGAGTTTGAAGTTGAATCATATAATTTTGACATCGAATTAGACTTCGAACTCATAGGTCTGGATGAAGTTCGGGATGAGGAAGATGATGACCTGGCTGCCGAGCTAGAGGATCTCCTCAAAAAGTTCGAATCTCAAGCCAATGTTGTAGCCGATGATTTTGAGGTAGTAAACTTTGGGACACCTGAGATCCCTAGGGAAGTACGCATTGAAAAATCATTGCCACCAGAGATGAAGCAAAGAATGATAGAGTTCCTAGCTCCAAGACTGTCCAACTTCGCGTTCTCATATGAAGACATGCCGGGGCTCAATGAAGAGCTCGTTGTACATCATTTGCCAACTAAGTCAGATATGAAGCCAATGAAACAGATACTCCGAAAGAATGAAGCCAAAATGGGCTCTGAAAGTTCGAGATGAAATCATCAAGGAATACAATGCGGGATTCTTGGTAGTCTCCTACTACCCTGAATGGCTTGCCAATATCGTACCAGTACCGAAGAAGGATGGTAAGGTTTAAATGTGCATCGACTTCTGAGATGTCAACAAGCCATTCCTAAAGATGACTTCCCTTTGCCACATATAGACACTCTGGTCGACAACATTGTAGGGTACAAAATCTTCTCATTCATGAACGGATTCTCAGACTATAATCAGATCAAGATGGCCGTCGAAGATCATGAAAAGACATCGTTTATCACTCCATGGGGAACCTTTTGCTATAAGGTAATCCCGTTTGTGTTAAGCTCATAATTGTACATATTCTAACCCCAATTCATCACTTATTATGCATGATATACATGTTTAAAGGACCAACTTAATACATGATGTGTGATTGTAGGAATAAGATGGAGAGTTCACCATTTGAAGGCTAATTGTAGCTTCTTACAAGTATTGAAGACTATAGGATGAAGCAGGAAGAAGGATCAAGGAAAGACAAGCAAGGAGAGAAGAGAAAAGAAGAAAGAAAGAAAGAAATAGAGAGAAAAAGAGGCCAGACCGGTCGGCTGACCGGTCGGCCACCCTCTTTGATACACTCTATATGATGGATAGCTTGGTCCGACCGGTCATAACCGGTCGGCCATAGTCGTTGGAAGAAGAATATACAAGCCCGACCGGTCATGACCGGTCGGGCATAGTTGCTGGAATCATCAGGAACGCAGCCGACCGGTCATGACCGGTCGGCCATGGTTGCTGAGACCCTGCTGAAGACCTCCGACCGGTCATGACCGGTCGGACAACGTTGCTGGAAGAACTGTCTATTGAGGCCGACCGGTCCAGACCGGTCAGCCATGCGTAATTGCCACTTTCTATTCCTGGAACTCCGATTTCTTCTGCGCAATAGCGTAAGATTACGCAAATTCTGGAACGTTCCTACGTATTGGACTCCTCCAAGCTATAAAAGGGCTTCATCCCTTCATACCAAGGGGGGCTACAACGTGGAGATTGCTGAGGAGAAGGATTCTACTTCAGATCTTTAGTTTTCTTTCCGTTTTTTGTAGTTTTTCATGTTTTTAGAGGCTTTTAGTTCAAGGATGTTAGAGATGAACTAAACCCTCTTAGCCCTAGCTAAGAGGGGAAGCTCTTGATTCGTTTTTGATGGATTAATGCAACCTAGGTTTCCTTTTGTGTTTTAATTGATGAATTTTAGTTCAATTTGAGTTTGATTCAAGTACTATGTTGGTTTCTACTTTGATCTCTTGATGACTCCGGGCTCATGTGATTCTTAGTGATTCTAAGCATAGTATCTTAGCTTTTGAGCATTGTCATGCATGTGTAATGCATTGATCTACCATCGACTCCGGGCATGGTTGACGCTTTGATTGCCTTGTATGCAATGGCCTGATTTTCATGTGGGAACTCATGCAACTGAAATTCTTATCTTTTATGTATGATCTATAATATGTGTTTAGTGATTGATTTTGATTTAAATAGAGTTCAAATCATGAGTTGTAATCAGGTCTAGTGACAGGACTTGGTGAAGGCTATGGTTATGAATCTCAACTAGATTGGAAAGAGGCTTGGCCTATACAATTGAGTGTGCCCAAGGTCTGAGCATGGTTGTGGGAATCAAATCAGTTAATAAGCACCTATTTCAGACAACTGTGTTTAATTGCTCTATATTCCGATCGGATAGAGATGGAAATCTGATTCTGATTGAGTTATATGAGACCTAGTTGTGTTAATGCATTGAAATGTATCAAGAGTGGATCCTTGGCGCTCTAGTGACTTTTTAGATTGAATTTACCTTAACCATTCACTGTTTAAACTCAAATCACTGTTTGTTTAGTTTTAGTTCTTAATAGAGTCTTAATTACTAGTTGTTTTAGTTAAATTCTGAAGATACTCATACATAAATCTCTGTGGGAACGATACTCGGTCTTTCCGAATTATTACTACTTCGCAACCCTACACTTGGGGAGCGAACAGTTTGGTCTAAAGAACACAGGAGCAACATATCAGCGAGCAATGACATCATTATTCCACGATATGATGAACAAAGAGCTCGAAGTATATGTAGATGATATGATCGTTAAATCTCGCATAATTGAAGGACACTTTAAAGATCTGAATGAAGTTATTCAACAGGCTGGAAAAGTACAAGCTCCATCTCAACCCTCAGAAATGTGTCTTCGGTGCAACTGGAGGCAAACTTCTTGGCTTTATGGTGAGCGAGGATGGCATCAGGGTCGACGAGACCAAAACTAGAGCAATCATCGAGATGCCCCCTCCGAGAACTGAGAAAGAAATCTGGGGTTTCCTCGGTAGAATTTATTCGCTCGCCCCAAGTGCAAGGCTGCGATGTAGTAATAATTCTCGGTAAGACCGAGGTCGATCCACAGGGAAAGAAATAAACAATTCCAACTACTCTAATAACTGGAATCTAAGAAGTTTAGGAAAATAGTTGTTCACATAAAATAGAAAAGTCTGAAAATAAGAAGAACTAGAGCATCAAGGATCCACTTGTAGTAGTCCAATGCCCATCCATTCATCTAAGCACAACACAATTAGAATCAAAGTCCTATCTCTCATCTAATTGGAGGATATAACATTCAAGCACAAACAATCCCACTTAAATCTGAAAATCAAATTTCTAGTTCTAATGAAGCACATAGAACTTGAACTTGTAGCCTTTGGAGTAACAGCCATGCCAAGAGACTATGGCATGCTCAAGGGTTACTACAATTCGAATTCAAACAACCCAATCATGGTAATCTTAGAGAATTGCAAGGAACTCATGTCCGGAGCACACAAACTCTCACAAAACTTCTAAAAAAACTAAATTTTATTCAAACTAGAACTTAAAAATCCATAATTAAAGTAAAGGGTACTTGAATGAACGAATTAAAGTATTGAAACAAACTACAAACTTCACCTCTTAGCTCTAGCTAAGAGGTTAACTAGAAGAAAGCATATTAAAACTAGAACTAGAACTAAGAAAATGAAGAAAAACTAGCTGTAGGAGGCTATGTAGCCTCCTAGGACTTGAACCTAGGACTTGAACTCCTTGCTTCCCACATCCTTGACTGATTTGGAATAGAAGAGAGCACCTCCTTTTATAATACAACAAGAGTACAGCAACATAACAGACTTTGTTTCGCTTCGTACAACTTAACCATTGGTCGGATTGCCTTCAAATTTGATTTGTAGCTTCCTTGTAATGTGATCTTCCTCATAGATGATTTAGATTTTCAAGATTATCTTCTGAATGGGCCCACCAATCAGATCAGCGACCGCCTCTCAAAATTGCGCAATTCGGGTACCTTCAGAACCAGTCATCTTGCTTTCAACGCTCCGGAGTGTACAGAGGTCAGATTGATCTCAAATTTTGAACATTGGTAGAAAACTTCCTCCTCTACATGAAAAATGGATTAGATTATCCAAAACAATTCCAAAATTAGGTGCGAAAATTAGAACACTCAGGCCTTTTATAAAATCTGCGCAGTTGGATATTTCTGGATGGTCCATCTTTCTTCAACCGGTACGATCAAACCACACATCCTTTTGATCTGAAACTTTGTCGTTATTCATATATGGATGTGGTCTAGAAGATGGTCAGAGTAGATTCATCATATCATCAATGATGGGTCACCTGGACTGGCCTAGAGTGGAGTAGGCGGAATCTGGAACTTTCTGGATAGTTCGTGTCACGCCCCAAATTCGGTTCTCGACGTCCATTCGCTATAACCCGAATTCAGAGGTGGCAGCCTCCGTAGTACCCCGATCTCGGATCCTAACCCCACACGCCAGGTTTCGATCCTGGGATACCACAAGGAGGATTTTAGGGTCTGAATTTTTTTTTTGAAAACATGAGCATCACCATAAGAGTACCATCAAAGACAAAACACAATATTTCCACTAAATCTTTTCGTTTATATACAGTACTGAAAAGTAAATACACAATGCGTAAATATAAAAACTGTGCACAATCCGGCACCTTCTGCTACTGCACTCCCAATTCCAACTCAACGTTGCTGATACACTCTGGTATAACCTGCAGCGTAACAAACGCGCATAAGCTTCGAACGAAGCTTTGTGAGTGCGTGTGTGCGTGCGCAATGCGTATGACAAACATGATAAATATCAGAGTAAGCAGTAAAGCATGATGAGAAGACTAAACCAAAACTTAGCCTAATTAGGCTACACGATCATGTGATATGAATAACTAGCCTACCACGGCTATGCAAGCACGCAATACAGATAACTAGCCTACCATGGCTATGCAAGCATGCAATACAGGTAACCAGCCTACCAAGGCTATATACTCATACTGTGCAATGGCCTACAGGGCCTAATGTCACGTACAATGATCCAATGCATGTATGCAAATCACCACCTCTCAGTACAGTGGTCCAGATGCGAACAGTCAAAACGCAATCACGTAAGCAATGCAGGAATCGAAACTGGTAGCTCGCCCAGTGTGGTAGCTCGCCCAAGCATACAGCCTCGTCCACATCACACCCGCCCACATCAGGACCGTCCCACACCATACAGAACATCAGTCACATCACTGATACCAATACCATCTCTGAAACGGAACATCACCGGGGTCTCACAGACCTCACTACTCACCAGTAGAATGCCAAAGCCTATCTGGTGCAATAGCGGACCTACTTACAGCTGGTCAAACTCAACCCCCTTTGCCAACACTCTTCCGGCAGGTTAGGTCAGACCTCCTTCCAAACTGACCACGTGCAGTGGAAAACACCGCCGTTTGGTATTCGGCATACTGGTGTATGATTAAACCACCCGGTCCTTGAATGGAGCACCCACCTTGGTACCAACGGGTTCAGGGACTTTCACCCAGGGACATCTATGGCATCCTGTTTAAAGATCACATATTTCCGGTGTTCCTGCAAACCACGATGGAGCTGTGGTTGCAACGTAGTAACCATGCTATATGCGGCACAAGCAGACGGTGCGAAATGCAACCATGCATACAAACGTGGGACGACATGCCCGTGCAAGTCTCCAAAGAGCACCATAAAACTATAAGGTCTCAAACACAATGTCACCGTCAGCTGGTAATGAACTGCACGACAATCACGGCCGATATGGCCGGTTGATGCAAGACAATCAGATGAGCCAAGCATTCATGATGCATGAGTCAAGTATACAGTATGAGTGCCAACAAGTAGTTCATCTACCACGATGGCTATAAATCAATCTAGTCCAACCTATTTGAGATATGATTAAGATGAGGGGACACATATGAATGATCGAGTCATAGTGCGGGATGTCGCTAGCCAGGGAATCTCGCACCAAGGGCTACAAGGTATGCTAAGCTATTCCTACCATACAGTGTAAGTCAGGATGATAGATTCCTGTCCTCGAATAGTCCCATACCTATTGGAGAGGTTTGCGATAGAGAGCACGTGAATTACATTTGCGCGACTACATCTCGAATGCTTTATGAATGCGTTTATGCCCTAGTGGTCCCCAACTAACAATGGTGATTCGGGATGCATACTCATTACACATGCATGGTGGTCGTCGAAGCATATAGTATAAAGATCACATATGAGTATTCCAAATAACACTACGTGTGGCAACAGACATACTAAAAATAGCATAAAAGATAATTCACTTATAATACAAAGAAACATAAAGAGATAAGACTCTAAATGGATGGTATACAATAACACAGATGGTCCAACAACTGAACGGTGTGGATTAACCTTCAATATTTAGATAACCCAAATGGAAAGAAAATGATTGAATACACTACCGACACATCAAAGGTAGAACCTACTTGAGCGGCAAGAGTGGAATACTCAAAATCATGCCGAGACCCATAATCCTGTAGTACAGTAGAGATGAACACAATAATGGTCCGTAAAAGGAATGTCATAGAAGGGGTTGCAAGATAGACATGTCATGACAGAGGGTTATAAATGGTAGGGTAATCTGCGATAGATGGTCAATACAATGAGGTCCAAAAAGGGACAACAGGTCTAACCTCATACTACAAGATAGGCTCCATATAATGGATGGCCTAGATGACATACGAACGTCGAGGATGAGCCCCATACTCGTCCTATAGGTAAACGGGCGGTGTGGATGAGATATACACAATATGGTAGTCTTTAATAGTTGGGTACAAGGGTAGAAGGGGTGAGTCATATGAGTATACAAGCTGAGTTACCAAGATCAATCAACATGCTGAGTCAACAAGGTGAGTCAACAAGGCGGGTCAACAAGGCGAGTCAACAAGGCGGGTCAACAAGGCGGGTCAACATGGTGAGTTAACAAGGTGAATTGACAAGACGGTTCCACAGGGTGAGTTTAAGAAGGTAGCCCTGTGACTTGGATCAAGCAAACTCTAAGGATGACCTTTCAATAAGGGTTTACACAACTAATCATCAAGGTGGGTCCACGGGATGGACAACGCGGTCATTCGAACACGCACACTAAGGTGGTCCCAAGGGCCATCCTGTACATAACATGCTAGGGTTCATTCATTTGGATGGTTTGGATCAAGCACAAAATTTAAGGCGGTCCTAATCGATGGGCAACATACATATCGCACCATAGTTAGCCAATGGCTGACGTGGATAGAACACATGCATAACAAGGTGGACCCGTGGTTGGGTATAACCGCACAAAGGAGTGGGGAGGCCACATACATCAATGGGCCCCAACAGTTTGGGATCAACCCGATATTCGTGCTTTACCACTAATCGAGTGAGATGGCAACCAAACACCATGATGGGGCCCGCACACCACACGTGTGGAACCCTACCCATGGTTGAGTGACTTAAGAACAAGGAGAATGGCAAATAAACATAACAGATGGGTCCTGTAAAGTTTCCAATGGTAGGCATTCAATCACCCTTATTTTCTACGTGTGGCCCACCTAAAACGAACGACACGATATACTCAACATTCATCAAGGTGGGACCCAAAGTCGGGCCCCATCACCTTCGGTTAGATGGAAAAATAAACATTACAATGGCCCCAAGGAAGGTTTCAAAGGCGGGCATCAGTGGCCATGGTTTCCTACAATGTGGTCCACTTGAGGTTTGTATTTACCTCATTATGAGGGCCCCCGGCCCTAAAATAATATGGAAAAACAGATGGGCGGCATACATAAAACAGATACATCGTGGTGGGACCCACAGGGTAGGCCACTTGCTAGGCAGCGTGCCAAAGCACGCTGCTTGAAGCATGGCACCCAAATGGGCCCCAAGAGTTTTGAATCAAACTGATATTTTTGTTTTTCCTTCCTCCATGTATGTGTGAACTTATGAACAGGTTGGATCTCAATTAAACATCATGGTGGGCCATTGGAAGGTTTCAGTGGTAGGGTCACTGTCCCTGCTGTTTCCTTTGGTGGGGCACCCTGGAGATTTGGATCTATCTCATTCTTGAGGTCATGCCCTAAAATGATCTCCCCAATTGGATGGACGGTGAGGATATAGCACTTACATCGTGGTGGGACCCACGAGTGGGCCACCAGTTGGCCTCACGAGTCAGCGTCCACGGACGCTGGCACTTCCAGCGCCAGAGACGCCTCACGCCTCTGCCCCTTCATCTTTCCTTTCTTTCTTTTTTTTTTCCATGGTTTTAGTTCAGTGGGGCCCACAAGAGGATGATCTACGCCATTCATCAGTTTCCTGGGCTCATAAGGAACGCATAGAGCCCTATATTGGATATGTGATTCCAGCTAGAAACTTAAAAGTGGGCTGAAGGATTTCTGACAGTAGAAATCATAATTTCCACTGTTTTACGCAGTGTGGTCCATTAAAAATTCGGATCGGCTTCATCTTTTGGCCCTGGCCCTAGAATGATCTGGGAAAACTGATGGACGGCATGGATGGAACACAAACATCAAGGTGGGTCCCACGAGTGGGGACCCCATTAACCCCTCCAGCGTACGCTGGACGTTTCCAGCGTCTCTGACGCTGGACGTCCAGCGTCCGTGTCTTTTCTCCCTTTTTTTTTTTTTTTTCTTTTTCTTTGATCGTATCAAGTGGGGTCCACTTGGAGACGATCCACTCCGCTCATTAGGTTTCCCAGCTCGTTGGGGACCTAATAAGCCCAATATTGGGCAGGTGATTCCGTCTACAAACATCACGGTGGGCCAAAGAAGTTTCGACAGTAGGCATCCTTGCCTTTACTGTTTTCTATGGTGTGGTCCACCTGAGATCTGGATTTACTTCATTTTTGGTATCCAACCCCAAAATGAGCTGGAGAAACTGATGGGCGGTGTGGATCGAATACATGCATCAAGGTGGGTCCCACAAGTGGGAACCCACGGTCGTGCCCAAAGGGCTTTCAGCCCGGGAGCTGCTGGGCAGCAGCGTCCTCTGGACGCTGACTGTCCAGTGGCCCCCCTTTCATATATATTTTATTTTATTATTATTATTATTATTTTTTATTATTATTACTACTACTACATGTATGTGGGGCCCATTCATGGACGATCCAGACCATTCCTCTCATTGCCCATCACAAGGTGGGTCCAAGGAAAAGAAAAAAATGAAGGGTAAACGATAAAAAGGGGGAAGGTTTGCACTCACAATGATGGTTGGACGGTTGGATTGCCGATCGGACGGTCCGGATGATGATCGGGGTCCTCTAAACTTGATCTTCACCTTCAATCTCTCTCTTTCTCTCTTGATCTCCCTCTAAATCTCTCTCTAAACTCACTCAATCTCTCAAATCTCTCTACTTCTCTCTCTTCTTTCTCTTCTCTCTCTTTCTCAAATCTCTTTCTCTCTCCTTTTTTTTTCTCTTTTTCTCTCAAATCTTGGAATTGAGAGGCCACCCCCCCCACGTATGGCTCTTGTATGGGAAGAGGGGGGTGCATGATGTCATGATGATGATGATGATGATGGGAGAGAGCATGAGAGGTATGGGTTGTGGTCGACTTTTGGTGAGAGAGGATGGGGTGGGTATGGTGATGATGGCTAGATAATGATGGGGGTATGGGTGAGGGTGATGGTGATAGATTTGACATGTTGTTGGGAATTGTGCAAGTGGGGCCCACGCCACAAGCGCGTTGCGTGGCCCACCTCGAATTGCACGAACGTATGCATCTTACACACCAGGGTATCGCAATGGGGCGTGCCGCGCGGCGTTGGAATCGTGGCGCCCGCGCGGTCGCAAGGGTACAAGTCTTGGGTCGTTGCGGTACTAAATCAGGGTCGCGATCAAGGCTCTCTAATCTGGTCCGTCCGGAACGTACCGGTACCGGAAACTAAACGTACGGAGGGCAATTCAGGGTACGGGTCTTACAGTTCGTATTGTTTTGGCCACCACGGTCAATCCGTACCTCCGATCGACATGAAACCACTTAGGTTATTTCGGCGTCGAGCTCCTCTTCGACATGGATGTGTTGGATTTCCAAATATCATCAAGATGATCCCTGAAAACTGGGCCAAAAATATAAAAACGGGAATAGCCTGTTGTTTGAAATCTGAAAGTCTGAAATTTCATGGCTGACCGGTCTTGACCGGTCTAGCCTGTTTGTTAGGTGTCCAGGGAGTGCAGCCGACCGGTCAAGACCATTCTTGACCGGTCATGACCGGTTGGACCCATTTTTTGCATTCTTTCTTCTCTCTTTTCTTCTCTCCTTCCTCTCTCTTTGCTTTCTTCTTTCTTTGGCCCACCTCGGGTCTTCATCCAAGGCTCCTAAATGGGCCCTTTTGGTCACCAATTGGGCAAAGCCACTCTCATTCCTTTAATCACAAAACATGTATTAGACGAGTCTTTTAAACATGCAAACCATGCATATAATGTGATGTAATGGGTTAGATCATGTATAAATTGGAGGCTCAACAAAATTCAATACATCAGTCGCTTCATCGCATAGCTCACACCTAACTGTGAACCCATATTCAAGCTCCTTCGGAAGAACGTTCCAAAAGAATGGAATGACGATTGCCAAGTCGCCTTCAATCGCATCAAGAAGTATCTCATGAATCCTCCAGTTCTAGTGTGGTTCACTCCCGGATGACCATTATTTTTATACATCTCGGTTAGCACGACGAGACCGAGAAGAAAGAATAAGCAATATACTATTTGAGCTGAAAGTTCATTGACTACGAGACCAGGTATTCCCCGATGAGAAGACTTGCCTCACCCTAGTTTGGGCAACTCAGCGACTTCGACAATACACGATCACATTCCCCATTCTCCTCCTCGCTCGTATGGATCCACTCAAGTACCTGTTTAAGAAGCCAGCACTCACTGGAAGGATAGCTAAATGGCAACTACTCATGTCTGAATTCGACATCACCTATGTCACTTAGAAGGCAATCAAAGGGTAGGCCCTCGCCTAACATCTCGCCTCTCATTCTCTCCTAGATTATCAATCGCTCGAAACATTCTTCCCTGATGAAGATTTCTTGCTCATCGAAAATGAAGAGAAGAAGAAGGAAGATGAGTGGATGTTATTCTTCGACGGTGCAGTAAACTCTAAAGGAAGTGGTTCAGAGCAATCCTCTACTCTCCAGACGATGTCCATATTCCTATCTCAAGGCGTATAGCATTCGAGTGCACTAACAACATGGCAGAGTATGAAGTATACATCGCCGGTCTAAGGGAAGCCATAATCTTGGGCATCAAGAAGCTACGAGTATTTAGAGACTCACAGCTTATCATCAATCAGACCAATGGCAAATAAAAGACCAAGGATGAGAAGCTGATACCATATCATGTGTACCTTGAAAATCTGGTCGAAGAATTTGAAGAAATCACCTTCTCATACATGCCCAAGGTCAAGAATCAATTTCCAGATGCTCTCGCTACACTTGCATCAATGCTCGAGATCCCAAAAGGAGCTTCAGAATGGGAGCTCACAATCGAAACTCAGGATGAGCTTGCCTTCTGTCTGCAGATAGAAGAGGCCAAGGCCGCCCCTGACAAACCCTAGTATGTCGACATCAAGCAATATCTCGAAACCCAAGAATATCCAGAAGCAGCAACAGCAATAGATCGCCGAACCATCCAGTGTTTGGCTGGCCAGTTCACCATCAATGGAGAAATTCTTTACAAGCGATCCTATAATCAAGTCCTCCTTCGATGCGTTAACGAAACAGAAACTGCTAAAATCATGAAAGAAATACACGAAGGAATCTATGGCTCACACATGAACGAGCACATGATGGCGAAGAAGATTTTACGACTTGGCTACTATTGGTTCACCATGGAGATAGACTGCTGCCAGCACGTCAAAAAATGCTTCAAGTGTCAAGAGCATGCAAATCAAATCCATGCCCCCTCATCAGAACTGTATAACCTGACAACTCCCTGGCCCTTCTCTATGTGGGGTCTTGACATTATTGGTAAGGTGAGTCCCTAAAGCATCAAATGGTCTTGATTATATACTTGTGGTAGCCGACTACTTCACCAAGTGGGTAGAAGCAGCCTCATACACCATGATTGCCGCATCCCAGGTGATCAAATTCATGAAAAACAACATCATATGTCAATATAGAATCCCTAACGCTATCATCAAAGATAATAGGACCCTGTTCGTCAACACGAAGATGAATGACTTCCTCAGTAAGTTCGAGATTCAACGTCACCGATCAAGCCCTTACCGTCCTCAGATGAATGGTGGGGTAAAAGCCGCAAATAAGACAATCGTCAAGATATTCGAAAAGATGGTCGTGACCTATAAAGATTGGTCAAACATGCTCCCATATGCACTTTGGGCCTATCGAACGTCTATACGGTCTGCTACAGGCGTTACTCCTTTCGAGCGTACTTACGGAATGGAAGCAGTTCTACCAGTCGAGGTGGAAATACCGTCACTACAGGTGTTACTGGAAAGTGGAATTGAAGAAGGAGAATGGCAACGAGCCAGATTCGATCAGCTACAACTAGCAGATGAGAAGCGCATGCGTGCGCTAAGTCATTCCCAATGTTATCAGAAAAGGATGGCTCGGGCTTACAACAAGAGAGTCCGAAAGAGAAGTTTCAAGGTGGGCGACATGGTCATGAAGAAGATTTTACCGTCACACCTTCCGGATCCCAGAGGGTAGTTCAAACCATCATGGGACGGACCGCTAATCATCAGAGAAGTACTTCCTGGAGGAGCCCTCAGACTCACCAGCATGAGAGGGGTGGATCTTCTTGAGCTAATCAACGCCGACAAAGTGAAGATCTTTCACGGGTAAATCATTCTAACCTTATCAAGAGTTACATTAGTAGAGCTGAAGTCAAGGGGTCAAAGCCAAGACCTCTGAGAAATCATTTCCATCCAGCAATAAGTGCTCCAAATAAAAGAATTCAAAGGAAAAGAGAGAAGAAAAAGACAACAGGGGGGGGGGGGGGGGGGGGGGGGGGGGGGGGGAGAACATAGAGAAAACAAAAAAAAAAGAAAATGGGAAGCCAAAACAAGGCACCCGAGAAACATCAACCCGAAAGGAAACACAGTCATCCATCCATTCATCTCAGAAGAGGCTATAGCTAAGACCGACAGCTCTACCATCGTAACTTAGGATAAGGGCTGAAAGGCTGCCATCGGCCGACAACAACGGATTCCTGACCTCTAGTCACTGTATTTATTCAGAAAAATCCAATAAAAAGAAATGTGTGCCTAAACAAAGAGGGTGGAGTGAAAACTCTAAAGGGCACTTCGAGTAAAAACAGTGGGCACATAGCGGACTTGGTGAAAACTCGAAAATGCGTTGAAGGTAAAAACAACATTACTGCCAAGGGCCAGGCAAGATCAAATACCTGGGACGTGGTGAAAACCCGAAAGGGTGCTACGGGCAAAAATGACGTGAAAAGCCGGCTGTGGTGAAAACTCGAAAGAACACTACAGACAAAAATGGCTTAAAAAGAAAAAAATAAAAAAGTGCAGGTACAAAGAGGCCAGGTAGTCCAGATCAACTCAGGCAGTTACAGTTCAAGAATAAGAAGAAGTACAGTCAGGGGACCAAGGACTCTACAAACTTTGACAAAGCTCTCAGGAAGTAACGGTTTCTACTGCCTACCTCTCTAGGGAACCAAAGGTATCTCACAGAAGCTAATCTCAAAGCATCGGTCAAAGCATTGGCTGAGCCTCAGTTCTGATTCCTACGTCCCAGCACAAAATCCAGACATACACTCACAAGACAACTCATGGCACAATAAATTCTCAAAAAGTTTTCTCTTTTCATTAAATGCATCGTATTTCTTTTACATATACCATATCATTTCTTTCAAAATACAAAAAAAGAAATGCATCATCACCGGTCATGTACCATGCAAAAAGGGATGTACAAGACGGCTGACACAGCCCTCAAAAGTAGAAAATCAATCTCTGATCTCCTCCTAGGCCATGCCAGGTAAGTCCTCTGATTAATAATGAAATAGCCTCACTCTCAACTTGCTCACCTCCATGCGCAGGTAATGCACCTCATCTCACTCAAGGCTACGAATCACCGTCTCCTCATCAGATAACCTCTGATCGACGGCCAATCTCCCGACATCATCTCACAATGATACCGAAGTGTAGAAATCTCAGACAATAAGTGGCAATGAGTAGCCAAGACGAAACCAGGGTCGATAAAGGGGCGCTCCTCAAAGGGCTCATATGAACCAGATGAAGAACCAGCATCCCCAAGAACATCTAGCTCATCATCATCATCAGTAGTCAGGTGTCAACAAGGAATGCGTCGATATAGAGACTGCTTAACAACCCAATGCTGATATGTGAAAGCCAAGATGACTCCCAACGAACATTCCAGTCACATAGCTCAGCAAACATCTTGTGATACAAAGGCTTGCTCATCTTGGTTGTATGTGGAAGAAACTCCATGATATGGTGCATAAGATCAGGGACGACGAGTGCTGGGAAACAATACAGGAACAGTTAGTGAAAGACGCTCCTATAGCCAGATCTGATCATGAGAAAGAGACTCAGCTAAAGCAAACAGTTCCAAAAGAGAAGAAAGGAAAAGAAAGTACGAAAGGGATACCTGAAGAAATGTACAGCGAATGACACGGGTATGGCCTAGGGAACAGTCAGTCAACCCATTGAACAGCTCAGCTAGGACAAGAGAAATGATCCCCTGCCGACGAACAACTCGACTCATCACCTCGAAGAGCAAAGGAGTTTGAGATCCACGCCATCCCGAGAATAACACCTCAGCTATCAGATAGAACATCAGTGCATTCTGAGAAAGTAGGGACCTTGCCACACTCCGAGGGCCTGAGAAAAGTCATACAACGAGTCTAAAGAGAAGACTATAGCATCTTGACTGCCAGTTGCAGGCTGAATAAGATATGGAATCCCAAACCAGTTCTGTGGAGTGGCAGTCTTCGATAAAGTCTTCGGTGAGAAATACTGAGCATAATCCCAGGGAAGACCTGTCAAGCACGCGAGCTCCTCCAAAGAAGGTCCCGTCTCCATATCGTTGAATGCAAACAAGTTCAACGAAGGGACCTAGTCAATCAGTGCGGCCCCGAGCATCCTCCAATCAATGTCAACCCTAGCCATATGGATCAAACCGCCAAAGCCATAGGACTCCAACTCTCGAATCTCATAAGATGAAAATCTGTCAAGCCAAGCAAGCAGTCGTGGCAAACAAGAAGGACGAGGAAGCAACTAGCAAGTCCTCACAGGAATCCCCTCTAGAACAAAAGGCCTAAAAATTGCTGACAGCTCATTGAGGATCGAAAGATCAACGGGCGAAGGAGACGGAAAAGTTGAAACTCATGCGGACTCAACTATCCCTGACATTATCCCCAGTGGCAACTATGTCTGATATAGTCGCATCGCTGTCTGAAATTATCATGACCTTAACAGCATGGGAAGACTTGCCCACCTCATGAACAGAGTGCGCAAAGGATCGATGGTCAGAAAAAGACTGATGATCTCCGTCAAGAAGGCTATTTGTAAAGATCACACCGCACATCAAGGCGTCCTGTCACGCCCCAAATTCGGTTCTCGACGTCCATTCGCTGTAACCCGAATTCAGAGGTGGCAGCCTCCGTAGTACCCCGATCTCGGATCCTAACCCTACACGTCAGGTTCCGATCCTGGGATACCACAAGGAGGATTTTAGGGTCTGAATTTTTTTTTTTTTGAAACATGAGCATCACAATATGAGTACCATCAAAGACAAACGCAATATTTCCACTAAATCTTTTCGTTTATATACAGTACTGGAAAGTAAATATACAATGCGTAAATATAAAAACTGTGCACACTTCGGCACCTCCTGCTACTGCACTACAAACTCCAACTCAACGTTGCTGATATACTCTGGTAGAACCTGCAGCGTAACAAACGCGCATAAGCTTCAAACGAAGCTTCGTGAGTGCGTGTGTGCGTGCACAATGCGTATGACAAGCATGATAAATATCAGAGTAAGCAGTAAAGCATGATGAGAACTTTAAACCAAGACTTCGCCCAATTAGGCTACACGATCATGTGATATGAATAACCAGTCTATCACGGCTATGCAAGCATGCAATACATATAACTAGCCTACCATGGCTATGCAAGCATGCAATACAGGTAACCAGCCTACCAAGGCTATATACTCTTACTATGCAATGGCCTACAGGGCCTAATGTCACATACAATGATCCAATGCATGTATGCAAATCACCACATCTCAGTACAGTGGTCCAGATACGAACAGTCATAACGCGATCACGTAAGCAATGCAGGACTCGAAACTGGTAGCTCGCCCAGTGTGGTAGCTCGCCCAGGCTTACAGCCTCGCCCACATCACACCCGCCCACATCAGGACCGTCCCACACCATACAGAACATCAGTCACATCACTGATACCAATACCATCTCTGAAACGGAACATCACCGGGGTCTCACAGACCTCACTACTCACCAGTAGAATGCCAAAGCCTATCTGGTGCAATAGCAGACCTACTCACAGCTGGTCAAACTCAACCCCCTTTGCCAACACTCTTCCGACAGGTTAGGTCAGACCTCCTTCCAAACTGACCACGTGCAGTGGAAAACACCGCCGTTTGATATTCGGCATACTGGTGTATGATTAAACCACCCGGTCCTTGAATGGAGCACCCACCTTGGTACCAACGGGATCAGGGACTTTCACCCAGGGACATCTTTGGCATCCAGTTTAAAGATCACATATTTCCGGTGTTCTGCAAACCACGATGGAGCTGTGGTTGCAACGTAGTAACCATGCTATATGCGGCACAAGCAGACGGTGCGAAATGCAACCATGCATACAAACGTGGGACGACATGCCTGTGCAAGTCTCCAAAGAGCACCATAAAACTATAAGGTCTCAAACACAATGTCACCGTCAGCTGGTAATGAATTGCACGACAATCACGACCGATATGGCCGGTTGATACAAGACAATCAGATGAGCCAAGCATTCATGATGCATGAGTCAAGTATACAGTATGAGTGCCAACAAGTAGTCCATCTACCACGATGGCAATAAATCAATCTAGTCCAACCTATTTGAGATATCATTAACATGAGGGGACACATATGAATGATCGAGTCATAGTGCAGGATGTCGCTAGCCAGGGAATCTCGCACCAAGGGCTACAAGGTATGCTAAGCTATTCCTACCATACAGTGTAAGTCAGGATGATAGATTCCTGTCCTCGAATAGTCCCATACCTATTGGAGAGGTTTGCGATAGAGAGCACGTGAATTACATTTGCGCAACTACATCTCGAATGCTTTATGAATGCGTTTATGCCCTAGTGGTCCCCAACTAACAATGGTGATTCGGGATGCATACTCATTACACATGCATGGTGGTCGTCGAAGCATATAGTATAAAGATCACATATGAGTATTCCAAATAACACTACGTGTGGCAACAGACATACTAAAAATAGCATAAAAGATAATTCACTTATAATACAAAGAAACATAAAGAGATAAGACTCTAAATGGATGGTATACAACAACACAGATGGTCCAACAACTGAACGGTGTGGATTAACCTTCAATATTTAGATAACCCAAATGGAAAGAAAATGATTGAATACACTACCGACACATCAAAGGTAGAACCTACTTGAGCGGCAAGAGTGGAATACTCAAAATCACGCCGAGACCCATAATCCTATAGTACAGTGGAGATGAACACAATAATGGTCCGTAAAAGGAATGTCATAGAAGGGGTTGCAAGATAGACATGTCATGACAGAGGATTATAAATGGTAGGGTAATCTGCGATAGATGGTCAATACAATGAGGTCCAAAAAGGGACAACAGGTCTAACCTCATACTACAAGATAGGCTCCATATAATGGATGGCCTAGATGTCATACGAACATCGAGGATGAGCCCCACACTCGCCCTAAAGGTAAACGGACGGTGTGGATGAGATATACACGATATGGTGGTCTTTATAATTGGGTACAAGGGTAGAAGGGGTGAGTCATATGAGTATACAAGCTGAGTTACCAAGATCAATCAACATGCTGAGTCAACAAGGTGAGTCAACAAGGCGGGTCAACAAGGCGGGTCAACATGGTGAGTTAACAAGGTGAATTGACAAGACGGTTCCACAGGGTGAGTTTAAGAAGGTAGCCCTGTGACTTGGATCAAGCAAACTCTAAGGATGACCTTTCAATAAGGGTTTACACAACTAATCATCAAGGTGGGTCCACGGGATGGACAACGCGGTCATTCGAACACGCACACTAAGGTGGTCCCAAGGGCCATCCTGTACATAACATGCTAGGGTTCATTCATTTGGATGGTTTGGATCAAGCACAAAATTAAGGCGGTCCTTATGGATGGCCGACATACATATCGCACCATGGAGGCCAATAGCTGACGTGGATAGAACACATGCATAACAAGGTGGACCCGGGGTTGGGTATAACCGCACGAAGGAGTGGGGAAGCCACATACATTAATGGGCCACAACAGTTTGGGATCAACCCGATATTTGAGCTTTCCTACTAATCAAGTGAGATGGCAATCAAACACCATGGTGGGGCCCGCACACCACACGTGTGGAACCCCACCCATGGCTGGGTGACTTATGAACAGGAAGGATGGCAAATAAACATAACAGATGGGTTCTGTAAAGTTTCCAATGGTAGGCATTCAATCACCCTTATTTCTACGTGTGGTCCACCCAAAACTGGGCCCCACGCCCCGGCCAAGGTGGACAACAAAGTATACAACACATCTATCAAGGTGGGAGCCCAAGATGGGCCCCATGGCCTTTGGTTGGATGGAAAATTAAACATTACAATGGCCCCAAGGAAGGTTTCAAAGGTGGGCATCAATGGCCACGGTTCCTACAATGTGGTCCACTTGAGGTTTGTATTTACCTCATTATGAGGGCCCCCGGCCCTAAAATAATATGGAAAAATAGATGGGCGGCATACATAAAACAGATACATCGTGGTGGGACCCATAGAGCGTAGCACCCAAATGGGTCCCAAGAGTTTTGAATCAAACTAATATCTCTATTTTCCATTTACCCATATACATGTGATTTTATGAACAGGTTGAATGACAAATAAACATCACTGTAGGGCTGGGAAGTTTTCAACGGTGGAGATCATTATTCCCACTGGTCCCATGGCATGGTCCACTTAACATTTGGATATGCTTCAATTTTGGCTCAGCCACTAAAATGAGCTGGAAAAACATATGGACGGGATAGATAGAGCGCATACATTCTAGGTGGGCCCAACAAGTGGGGCCCATTGGCAACGCCGAGAGAGCCTGGGCTGCTGGGCAGCAGCATCCCCTGGACGCTGCCTGTCCAGCGCCCATGATCCTTCTTTTTTTTTTTTTTTTTTTATTCTCTCCTCAAGTGGGGCCCACAGAAGCTTTCGGTCAAGCTGATATTTTTGTTTTCCCTTCTTACATACATGTGTGAACTCATGAACAGGTTGGATCTCAAATAATCATCATGGTGGGCCGCAGGAAGGTTTCAAGGGTAGGGCCACTGTCCCTACTGTTTTTCTGTGGTGGGGCCCCCTTGAGACTTGGATCTGACTCATTCTTGGGGTCATGCCCTAAAATGATCTCCCCAACTGGATGGACGGTGTGGATACAACACATACATCATGGTGGGACCCACAGGGTGGCCCACCTGCTGGCACCCCACGAGCCCAGCGTCCACGGACGCTGGCACTCCAGCGTCAGAGACGCCTCACGCCTCTCCCCTTCATATTTCCTTTCTTTCTTTCTTTCTCTTTTTTTTTTCCATGGTTTTCGTCGAGTGGGGCCCACATAAGGGTGATCCACTCCGTTCATCAGCTGGGCCATCTCATGGTGAGCCCAATGAGCCCAATATTGAGTATGTTACGGGGTCTATAAACACCAGTGTGGGCCGAGGCAGTCTCGACAGTGGACATCATATTATCCACTGTTTCCTGTGGTGCGGTCCACTTAAGAATTCAATCTGCTTCATATTTGGGCCTTAGCCCTAAACCGATATGGGAAAACAGATAGACGGTGTGGATGGAACACAAACGTCAAGGTGGGTCCCACGAGTGGGGACCCCTCCCAGCCGTCCTGACGCTGGACGGTTCCAGCGTCCCAGACGCTGTGAACGTCCCGCGCTGGACGTTCTTTACCTTCTTTTTTTTTTCTTTTTTTTTTCTTATTTATCAAGTGGGGTCCACTTGGAGACGATCCACTCCGCTCATTAGGTTTCCCAGCTCGTTAGGGACCTAATAAGCCCAATATTGGGCAGGTGATTCCGTCTACAAACATCACGGTGGGCCAAAGAAGTTTCGACAGTAGGCATCCTTGCCTTTACTGTTTTCTATGGTGTGGTCCACCTGAGATCTGGATTTACTCCATTTTTGGCGTCCAGCCCTAAAATGGGCTGGAGAAACAGATGGACGGCGTGGATCACATACATGAATCAAGGTGGGTCCCACGAGTGGGGACCCTGCTCATCGCCCAAAAGGGCTAGGCGCTGCTGGGCAGCAGCGTCCTCTGGACGCTGACTGTCCAGCGGCCAAATGTTTTTCCCTTTTTTTTGTCTTTTTTTTTTTTTTTTTTTAATATCAAGTGGGGCCCACATGTGTAAGATCCACTCCATCTATCAGCTGGACCATCGCATGGTGGGTCCACAGGGTGGACAGCGTGGGTGAACTACATACATCATGGTGCTTTTGGCCACACTAAATATGCCACAAAATGGGTCCCAAAGTGGGATCCACACCATCAAAGGGTGGGACCCATTCATGGACGATCCAGCCCATCCATCTCATTGCCCATCACAAGGTGGGACCAAGGAAAGAAAACGAAAAGTAAACGAGAAAAAGGGGGGAAAGGTATGCACTCACAATGATGGTTGGACGGTTGGATTGCCGATCGGACGGTCCGGATGATGATCGGGGTCCTCCAAGCTTGATCTTCACCTTCAATCTCTCTAACTCTCTCTTTCTCTCTCTTGATCTCCCTCCAAATCTCTCTACTTCTCTCTCTTCTCTCTCTTCTCTCTCTCTCCCTCTCTCTCTCTCTCTCTCTCTCTCTCTCAAATCTTGCAATTGAGAAGCCACCCCCCCCCACGTATGGCTCTTGTATGGGAAGAGGGGGGTGCATGATGTCATGATGATGATGATGATGATGGGAGAGAGCATGAGAGGTATGGGTTGTGGTTGACTTTTGGTGAGAGAGGATGGGGTGGGTATGGTGATGATGGCTAGATAATGATGGGGGTATGGGTGAGGGTGATAGTGATAGATTTGACATGTTGTTGGGAATTGTGCAAGTGGGGCCCACGCCACACGCGCGTTGCGTGGCCCACCTCGAATTGCACGAACGTATGCATCTAACACACCGGGTATCACAATGGGGCGTGCCGCGCGGCGTTGGAATCGTGGCGCCCGCGCGGTCGCAAGGGTACAAGTCTTGGGTCGTTGCGGTACTAAATCAGGGTCGCGATCAAGGCTCTCTAATCTGATCCGTCCGGGACGTACCGGTA
Organism: Liriodendron chinense; assembly: GCA_003013855.2. Lineage (NCBI taxonomy): Eukaryota > Viridiplantae > Streptophyta > Magnoliopsida > Magnoliales > Magnoliaceae > Liriodendron > Liriodendron chinense. Next base: position 761,042 of record ML058516.1, read on the forward strand.
CCGGAAACTAAACGTACGGAGGGCAATTCAGGGTACGGGTCTTACACGTCCGGGACGATCTGACCGCTGAAAAGCACAATTAAACTATTAAGGAAGGTCCCAGTGACCCCGATCGAAGAATCAATGGTTAGATCTGGACCTACAGTCCACTCCATCATAAAATCTAAAATCCAACGGTCACTCTGTCCAATCAAAGGGATCATTGGAACATCTGCACCGTCCATCATCAAGGGGGCATCGTCAATGATCACATCAAGTCCACCCAAGTAAGTGTACCGTACATCTCGACCATCATCAAGTGCATCCAAGCCATCAAAAGTGTCATCTAAGCCATCCATACCATCTAAATATGAGATCAGCCCATCTATGTCCATTATAGTCTCATCATCACCATTGATCACATCATCCATATGGCCCACATCTGATGAAGGCATAGCCTCACCCATGGCCCCTCTCTTAAATCCATCCCCACCATCCAATTTCCTACATTCAATGCCCCATTCAAATCTGAAAATTCAGCAAGATCACCATTAATGGGGGCATTCAAAGCTCTCCTAACAACCTCATTCAAGCCTCCATCAATAGTCCAATTCAAACTTCATCTACCCCCTCCATTAACAGCATACCATCACCATTAAAGCCCCATTGAAAATCCAAAGTGTGGGACCCATCTTGGTCAGTCACTACAGCCCCTAAATCACCACCATCCATTGCCCAAGAAAGGGCAAAGCACAAAAGAGACAAAATGAGAAGAAGGGAGGGGATGAAAGAAGGAATCATGGCTGAAATCGAAGATGGGTACGAGGAATGAAGGAGACAGCGACAGTGGAGTTGCTAGGAATGTCTGAACCAAGGTCAGCTTTGGGCGCACATGAACAGAGAGATGGGCGGCCTTCACTGGGCCGCCCATACGGACGCTCCGCCTCTCCCTTTACGGGATTGGCTCCACAGTCCGCTGGTAGGTGGAATTTGTCAAGCCACCTCAGTAGTTGGCCTTCTAAAGGCCGCCCGAAACTCTGATTAGCCCCAGATTCGAGCAGAGGTTGATCTGCACTGTCCAAAAATTTCTCCACCTACCAAATGATGAAGAACCACTGCTAACATAGATCTGATCAAGTCAGAAGAGAGAAAAACTATCAAGTGGGGTCCACAATCAATCTGAGCCATACAGAGGCTGATCCAGCATAATCTGAACCGTGGGAAAGCTTACATGAACCATTAAGAAGCTAGAATAAGTATCTGATCATCAAGCAAGAAGGCTCAATCCCCGATCTGATCTTCAAGAGGATACATGGGCACAATTCAAGCATTCTAGGCCGTTTAAAGGCCAAACTGGGTCAATCCAGACCATTGAAACTCATCAAACACAGTTAATAGAAGAATTGAATGCTTCAAGATAGGCTAAAACCAAGAAACAACCAAATTAAGTAGACATACAAGAGTAATGTAACGACCCGAGATTTTCGACTCTCGTGTATAATACGACGGCCAAATTCCCAAGTAATTTATAGAATAACTAATTTGTCAAATAATAAAATATAGCATTCAAGCACAATGGCGGAAACAATTATCATCTTGTTCTATCAAACTTACTACGTCATCATCTATGTTTAAATAAGGGAACCAACCAATATCCATATTGATTAATTAAAATACAAAACCATGTCTTCTCTTGAAGACTTATTACAATTCTACAAATGTATCAACTACTCAAAAGAAATATTTAATAAATGATAACATCGATTATGTTTCTCTAACATCGTCATCCGCCATGTGATCGTACGAACCATTGAACTCTTTTCTTAAAAATCGGGTTCAATACCTGGATCTTCACCTGCATCATCTAAATTGTGTTTGGGATAGCGTTAAACGCTATCATAGTGGGGAATATTTCCTCCAAGACAATCAAAAATAATAATAACGATACAGAGTAAACGCAAGCAGGATATTATCATTTAATCAAATCAAAACAACCAACTAAAAATCTTTGTTAATGCGATGCATGGAATGCATGCTCTGGCTAAGGCACCCTGGCTAGAATCACAATACATGAAGTGGGAGACTCCCTGTTACGACTTCATGCTAGCCACTAGTCACCAGAGGTTCCTGGGACGCACAAGCCCATAGTTTTGCCCGACCACGTGAGAAATGGGACGCTCATAGCCCAATCTACACGTGACAGTGTACGGGAGAAGTAGGACGCTCTAGCCTATTCTCAACTCCGTACACCCACATGGAGCCAAGTGAATGCATGACTTTAGTTTCACCTTTATTTAAGTGTTTTCGCATACAACCAATTTAAATAAAACTCAATGGTCACTATGGGGAGTCGCAAGCAACCCAGCATAGGCCGACAGCACGGGATTAGTGTCCATAGCACCAACCTCGGCTCATGAGAATTTGTATACCATTAGTGTCCACTCATTGTCCCGTTTTATGATTTCATCATGTCCCAAAAAGCCAATGTTGTACATCATGACTAAATTCATTAAAATACCCATGTACTGTAAATGGATCAAATCAAGCATCATGTACATGTAAGGATCCATTAACAAACAATCACTTCATTCTCTCAGTTAAGTCAAGATATATTCTTCCATCATGGACACCTCTCACGGGTTCCATCTCTCTACATCAAATAATTTTACCAACTTAGGGACAAAGAGTATACAATAATGGGATATCCATATGATGATCTTATACACATATTTCATATCACAATATGAAAACCAATGTTACTTGTAAAACACAGATTAAGGAAATAAGGGCATAGATTTTACAAAGATAGATAACACAAATACACATGCTTCTTAGTAAAAAAATCTAAACAAGGAATCACATCATCATATAATGATATTCATTACAAATCCTACATTAAACTTCATGTTATATGGATAAACAATTCAAAACGAAATAACTTCACATGCCATAAAAGAAACTTATGATAATCATAATATTATTAATGAAAGGCTTGAAGGAAAATCCTCACCTTAGGATGGACTTAGAAGAAGAGGGTTGTAGAAGATCCTAGCCACTGGAAAAATATGAGAAAGAACTCTCTTCTCTTCTTCTTCTTCTTCTTCTTCTCTCTCTCTCTCTCTCTCTCGCTCTCTCTCTCTCTCTCTCTCTCTCTCTCTCTCTCTCTCTTTCTCTACGGCATGGAGGCTAGGGTTAGGAGAAGGGCTTGGAGGTGCGTAGTAGAAATATGGAGAGGAATGTGCACGCGAGGTCTTGTGTAACAACTTCTTGAGGTGGGTTTCTCAAATCTCAATATTCGGATGATCTATGATCAATTCCAATCTGTTCATCTTATCAAGCTCGAAGAGTAGAGTCAGAATACGTAAATTTCTTGATGATCCACATTCTAAATTGGCCGATCCTTGAAAATGGTCTGACGGGTGCTAAAATGGGCTAAATCTTAATTAACGGTCTACGCTTGATGATCAGGGCCCAAATTTTGGAAAAATATGTAGTCATGATAGGCAAACAATTGTACAAAATTTAGTAGTTGATTGATGGTGAGAAATGCCTAGATCTGAAATTTCAATTTTTGGCGGAAAAGGAAGGTGCTGGCTTTGTGGTTCAACGGTGTAGGATTATAGATCGGGGTCCAAAATTTGTGTAAACTCGTAGTCATATGAGTATAATAAGTGGTCCAAATTTGAGAAGCGATTGATGGTGAGAAGTGGGTAAATTGAAAGGTTCAAATTTGAGAAGAGTTGGTAACTCGTTAATTTCTAGAACGGGATAACTTCACGCATAAGAAAGAAGCTTATCAAGGTGGGGCACTCAAATCACACTATTGGTCCATGATAAAGACGATCCAAGTCATTTATATGAAGAGAAATATTCGACTACGACTAATCATCTACTTTTCTCACTCGATGGACATGAAAATCAAGGGTTAAGGGGCTGATTTGACAATCGGACCACTTCTACTATGATTTAAGGGCTGAAATTTGATGTGTATGGTTAATATGTACCCAAAAGCTTAAATCCAGGGTTTTGCGTGAAAGTGATCGTCAGAAACTGTAATACTTAAAAAATGGCATCTTAACTTAAGTTTAACTAATGGCATTTTCGTAATTATCTAAAAAGTGCGTGATTTTTGAAATCTGATCTTTCTACGATGTTTATGGGATCATTCTAAGCAACTTTTATAAAGGGTCCCCTATCGGATCTCCTACGGATGTCCCCCTATTCGCAAATCAACGGTAAATGTACGATAATTAAAAAAAATAAATTAAAAATGAATCTTCAAAAAGTTTCAAATAAATCTCGAAAATCTGGGGCGTTACAAACCACCCCCCTTAAAAACAAACTTCGTCCCCGAAGTTTCCTAAGCATCGTCGATAAAAGATTGAGGGCAATCTCAGTTTATGACTTCTCGTCTAACTTTCTGAACTATTCCGGGTCAGACGCGATCACAATCCACCCCCCTTAAAAATAAATCCGTACTCGACATCGATTTTTACATGCTCCCCCAAATTTCTTTCCTATCATGCTTCCACTGTGCACTCTGATTCCTAGATGGTTCTAAATATATTGATTGGTCTCTCAAATCATTCAATCATCTAGCGCCCTAATATTTCTCAGGTTTGCGTAGGTGCTCTTTTAGTCAAGGATCTAAGACGATTAGGGTTAGATAATTATCAAGGATGTCTGATCGCTAACGAAATGACTGATTAAGAGTTTAAAAGATATATCTGAGTTTGATTAGGTTGGCATGATCGGATGGTCACTTGAATGAATGGATTAACAAGCAGATAACAAAGTGAATGAGATATCATCAACGGTCCTTTAATAGCTGAAGGTGCGATGGAAAGATGAGGTTAGGAATACCGTATTCTAACTCTTTATAGGATCTAAGTGGCTAAGCTTCTACGTCCTAGGGTCGTCTATACATCTATTTTATTTTAGTCATCCAAAGAAAACAATCACACACATTCCAAGAGAATGCATAAAAGTCGTCCAGTTAGAACAAGGATGCGATTTGTATTGTGTCGACATCACGGGTGAATAGTTCAAGTAGATTCGGATCCGATACTTAGATCTTCCACTCGCATTTGAGCATTGAGTTCATTAGTATCCATTCGAAATTCCGAGTGTCGACCCTCGGGATTTGAACGAGGATTCAATCCTTTACACAATATATTAGGTACGGTTCTGCCCTCCCGTGTGGCCGATTTAGTCTAACATTATGGGGACTTTCATGTATTCTCCAACAAAAAAAAAAAAATCAACGAAAATCACGTAAATTAAAATCCAACAATACAAAACATTAAAACTTTACGAGATCCTATTTACTTTCATTGTTAGACATGGTCGAAGATCTATGTGAGGGATTGGTACATGACATTTTATGGTTACTATAATCTACTTTAAGTAAGAGGTTGGGCCTAAAATTCTTAGGGATGTATGAGAATATGCTAGGAAGTATTTCTAAGGGTGCCATCTCACAATAACTAAGCCTAAACAAGGGGTTTAGAGGTTTTCAAAGCTAAGGAACTAGGATAGTGTCGAATCTGGAACACAGGACTTATAAGCGCTCTTAGAATTTTATCTCTCAAACTGAACGTCCTTTTTGCCTAAAATTTGGAGGGTAATCTGAAGGTTAGGTGATAAATCATCCTAATGTTTCTCAGAATGAAATTCCTATGGTAAGATATGATTCTGACCTTTAAAAGTTTGAAAAACGTAACAGTCCAGCAGTTTCCAGCGCGAGATTTTCTCTACTAACAGAATTTTCATGATTTATCTAAATGTCGGATTGATCTGAAATTTTATGAAAGTGTTGGGTGATGAGTTAGAAATATATATAAAAATTTTAAAAAATTTATCAATTCCAAAAATATAATTATTAGTGGTGACATTGTCAAAGGGTCAGGAAATTTGTCCTAACAAAAATAATTCAAAATAAAATAGTTATCCTTAAAATTTGAGGAAGATAAATCCCATGACTCAGCGTAACGCTGATCTAAATATGAGAAAATGATGAGAGCTCCAAAACTTCTAGAAAAAGTGAGAATCCACTTCCCAAAAATCTTAAAATTTCATATTTTTACGTTCATCGGCTATCCTAATGATTTTAAGGGGCCTATGTTTGAGTCTCTAGATTCATAACATCTCATGCATCCAATGGGGGATGAACCTAAGTGTTTTTGTTTCTATTTCATGGGAACCTAAGCCCTAAGGGATATTTATTATGAAAATGGTCGGGTTTCTAACCCAGAGGTCCCGATTGTGCTCTGATACCAACTGTAACGACCCGAGATTTTCGACTCTCGTGTATAATACGACGGCCAAATTCCCAAGTAATTTATGGAATAACTAATTTGTCAAATAATAAAATATAGCATTCAAGCACAATGGCGGAAACAATTATCATCTTGTTCTATCAAACTTACTACGTCATCATCTATGTTTAAATAAGGGAACCAACCAATATCCATATTGATTAATTAAAATACAAAACCATGTCTTCTCTTGAAGACTTATTACAATTCTACAAATGTATCAACTACTCAAAAGAAATATTTAATAAATGATAACATCGATTATGTTTCTCTAACATCGTCATCCGCCATGTGATCGTACGAACCATCGAACTCTTTTCTTAAAAATCGGGTTCAATACCTGGATCTTCACCTGCATCATCTAAATTGTGTTTGGGATAGCGTTAAACGCTATCATAGTGGGGAATATTTCCTCCAAGACAATCAAGAATAATAATAACGATACAGAGTAAACGCAAGCAGGATATTATCATTTAATCAAATCAAAACAACCAACTAAAAATCTTTGTTAATGCGATGCATGGAATGCATGCTCTGGCTAAGGCACCCTGGCTAGAATCACAATACATGAAGTGGGAGACTCCCTGTTACGACTTCATGCTAGCCACTAGTCACCAGAGGTTCCTGGGACGCACAAGCCCATAGTTTTGCCCGACCACGTGAGAAATGGGACGCTCATAGCCCAATCTACACGTGACAGTGTACGGGAGAAGTAGGACGCTCTAGCCTATTCTCAACTCCGTACACCCACATGGAGCCAAGTGAATGCATGACTTTAGTTTCACCTTTATTTAAGTGTTTTCGCATACAACCAATTTAAATAAAACTCAATGGTCACTATGGGGAGTCGCAAGCAACCCAGCATAGGCCGACAGCATGGGATTAGTGTCCATAGCACCAACCTCGGCTCATGAGAATTTGTATACCATTAGTGTCCACTCATTGTCCCGTTTTATGATTTCATCATGTCCCAAAAAGCCAATGTTGTACATCATGACTAAATTCATTAAAATACCCATGTACTGTAAATGGATCAAATCAAGCATCATGTACATGTAAGGATCCATTAATAAACAATCACTTCATTCTCTCAGTTAAGTCAAGATATATTCTTCCATCATGGACACCTCTCACGGGTTCCATCTCTCTACATCAAATAATTTTACCAACTTAGGGACAAAGAGTATACAATAATGGGATATCCATATGATGATCTTATACACATATTTCATATCACAATATGAAAACCAATGTTACTTGTAAAACACAGATTAAGGAAATAAGGGCATAGATTTTACAAAGATAGATAACACAAATACACATGCTTCTTAGTAAAAAAATCTAAACAAGGAATCACATCATCATATAATGATATTCATTACAAATCCTACATTAAACTTCATGTTATATGGATAAACAATTCAAAACGAAATAACTTCACATGCCATAAAAGAAACTTATGATAATCATAATATTATTAATGAAAGGCTTGAAGGAAAATCCTCACCTTAGGATGGACTTAGAAGAAGAGGGTTGTAGAAGATCCTAGCCACTGGAAAAATATGAGAAAGAACTCTCTTCTCTTCTTCTTCTTCTTCTTCTTCTCTCTCTCTCTCTCTCTCTCTCGCTCTCTCTCTCTCTCTCTCTCTCTCTCTCTCTCTCTCTCTCTCTCTCTCTCTTTCTCTACGGCATGGAGGCTAGGGTTAGGAGAAGGGCTTGGAGGTGCGTAGTAGAAATATGGAGAGGAATGTGCACGCGAGGTCTTGTGTAACAACTTCTTGAGGTGGGTTTCTCAAATCTCAATATTCGGATGATCTATGATCAATTCCAATCTGTTCATCTTATCAAGCTCGAAGAGTAGAGTCAGAATACGTAAATTTCTTGATGATCCACATTCTAAATTGGCCGATCCTTGAAAATGGTCTGACGGGTGCTAAAATGGGCTAAATCTCAATTAACGGTCTACGCTTGATGATCAGGGCCCAAATTTTGGAAAAATATGTAGTCATGATAGGCAAACAATTGTACAAAATTTAGTAGTTGATTGATGGTGAGAAATGCCTAGATCTGAAATTTCAATTTTTGGCGGAAAAGGAAGGTGCTGGCTTTGTGGTTCAACGGTGTAGGATTATAGATCGGGGTCCAAAATTTGTGTAAACTCGTAGTCATATGAGTATAATAAGTGGTTCAAATTTGAGAAGCGATTGATGGTGAGAAGTGGGTAAATTGAAAGGTTCAAATTTGAGAAGAGTTGGTAACTCGTTAATTTCTAGAACGAGATAACTTCACGCATAAGAAAGAAGCTTATCAAGGTGGGGCACTCAAATCACACTATTGGTCCATGATAAAGACGATCCAAGTCATTTATATGAAGAGAAATATTCGACTACGACTAATCATCTACTTTTCTCACTCGATGGACATGAAAATCAAGGGTTAAGGGGCTGATTTGACAATCGGACCACTTCTACTATGATTTAAGGGCTGAAATTTGATGTGTATGGTTAATATGTACCCAAAAGCTTAAATCCAGGGTTTTGCGTGAAAGTGATCGTCAGAAACTGTAATACTTAAAAAATGGCATCTTAACTTAAGTTTAACTAATGGCATTTTCGTAATTATCTAAAAAGTGCGTGATTTTTGAAATCTGATCTTTCTACGATGTTTATGGGATCATTCTAAGCAACTTTTATAAAGGGTCCCCTATCGGATCTCCTACGGATGTCCCCCTATTCGCAAATCAACGGTAAATGTACGATAATTAAAAAAAATAAATTAAAAATGAATTTTCAAAAAGTTTCAAATAAATCTCGAAAATCTGGGGCGTTACAAGTAATCTAAGGAAATAAAAAGTAAGCTACAGAAAATTAAGATATACTTCATTGATCAGGACAAGTTCATACAAAAGAAGATACAGAAAAGCAGCCTTACAAAGAAATGTAGGCAAAACAAAACATCTGAGAAGCAACTACAGGTCACCAACATAGTCATCATCTCCATGTTTCTCTTCCTGTTCCCGGCGGCCCAAATCCATCTCGGAGCCATCACAGATCCGCCAGCATATCGGTGACAACCGTGCGAATCATATAAAGGCGGAACAAGAGTTCCCTGCCCAAACTCTAGATACCACTCAGTATAATCTCGATCAGGGATGGTGAAACGATACCCTGAATGACCCGTAAGAGCCTCATTAACAGCCTCAGTAGGCATTTGATTGACAGGTGGTGGCGGAGAAATAGGAACTCTAGCTACGCTTGTCACTTGACGAAGTAATCTCTCACGCAGGTACCATTGGAGAGACTCAGCATCAGAGAGAATGATCCGCATATAAGAGGCATCATACGCCTCGACCCGCTCTGGGGTGTAATACTGTGAAACGCTGGCATATGGCATGCGGATAAACTGACAGAGAAAGGCACAATTAAAATGGATATCGAAAGGAACAAAGTCAACAATTCGGTAGAAAAGAACACTCACATCAGCGTCAATGAGGCCATCCACATCGGCCCTCCAGTTGTCTTTGGAAATACGGGGGTTGGGCTTTCGATTCTTAATGTGCCAGTACATGAAACAACACATAGGTGGCTCCATGCCAGTCCTCATTAAGAGAGAAAGGTGAGGAAAGTGCTCGAAGAAACAGGTTTGACCAATAGAAAAAGGTCAGGATCGAGGAAAAGAAGAAAATGTAGAACAAGAAAAATGCTAGAAGATACCTCTATCATGGGCCAAAATCCGGTGAAGAATCGACTGGACTTAGAGGTCTTATCCAGACCTCGAAAAATACGAGTTAGGATGGTAGCATTCCAGTTGTAGGACTGATGAAAATCCTTAGTCAACCGAAGAAAATGAGGATTAAGCCTCTCATTTGCATGGCAAAAGAGGAATGAACCAAAGGCGTAAGTAATCATCACCCGTGCCTTATATAATGCCTCGAGCTCAGTCACAGGTACCAATAAAGTAAAATTGTTCTTCAGCCAACGAAGCTTCACTTGGTTATACAGAAATTTAGGAGGGGGAACAACCCCCAAAATCCACATCCAATCTCAAGTTCGATGGGAGAAAGGGAACTAGCATGAGGAAGAGTCAACCCACGGAAAGGGAAGCCTATCTGCATATAGGCGTCCAGGGGAGTAATCCCCCACTTGCCACACGAAAACTGAAAAGTGTGAGTTTCGTCTCTCCATCTCTCACACAAGGCGGCTAAAAGCATACGGTTGGCCTTGTTTCTCTTGAACTTAAGAGAGTAAAGGCCAGCGAAAGCGGAATTAGCTAGTACATGCTCGATCAGAGGGTGAGGAGGTTCCACCTAGTCATACCACAATTCTCGATCCCTTGACCCTTAATATCCGAAATCGACTGATGCTCCCTGGCCAAAGAGCACATATGGTCCCCACGATGGGGAATATAAGCTGGATCATCCTCCTAAACGCGGCCACCACGACCCCGTGTATGGTCTGCCATCGATTCCTACAGACTTGATAAGGTAAGCATCTCATTTTCAAACTTGTTAAAATCGAACCATAGGAAGCCATGAGTGGGAAAAACTGTGTAAAATCCAAGATCCCAACCTCATGTCTCACTATTGGTATTTGTTGGGCACCCATTCAAGTGAAAGTGGGGTTGTTTAAAAGAGGCCATACATTAAAACCTATATGAGACAAGGGAACCATCTCAATACACAAGAGAACATCAAAGGCACAAAAGGTGTAACTTCACAAACCACCACTTGAAAGAGATGGTTCATTTGCCACATAAAGGCAATGAGTTTTACGGCCATCACTTGAGATACCCCCATTTCTTTTACGTATGAATGTGTGGACAAAGAAAAGAATGTTAGAAATTATGGAATGTCAAGAGTAACTTAAAAAAAATACTCCCTAAAGGTCAAGAGTAGTATACATAGCCCACTTAAAGAGAACAAGATTGGAGGCACCCGTCAAAGAGTCAAATTTGGGCAACTTATGTGTACCACTCTCTTCATTGGAAGAGAAGTCATTTGAATATGTGAAAGATTTGACTTAGTGGACCACCCAACCTCCATGGTACAAAATGAATATGGTTGACTTTGGTGCACATAGCCCATTTGCAAAGAAAAGTCAAGAGTGCCCAATCTTGGGCCCAACATGGGCAACTTATGTGTACCAACCATCTTCAATGAATTGGAAGTCATTTGGAACAAAGGAAACATGGAATAATGGCTTACCAAATGGGCTTGAGAAGCTAAGCATGGTGGAAGACCCACTTAGAAATCTCAAAGAAGGACCCACTTAGGATGGAAACATCACAACCAAACCTTTTGACATTACATTCTTTCCACTATTCAAGAACCACTTGGATTTGAAAGAGTAATGGTTTAACCCACCATTGGGAACCCAAGTGGCCCAAATCTCTAACAAATAAAGAAGGCAAAATGAATCCCAAATTCACAAAGTCTGGTGGAAGCCTCTTTACCAAATTGCACATGAGCCACAAATGGTACAAGGGCTTAGCCATCTTGAAAAGTGACAAGAGGCTTGCCACACTTTGTTCTAAAAGGAGTGTTTACAAAAAATGATAAGAGAAGTGGGCCATTTGGGTATGGAGGCCCAAGTTTGAAATTTAACCCACTTGAGAAAAGAAAATGCAAAAAGAGTGTGGTTTGAGCTCCTCTTGTCCATACATACATAAATGAAGAAATGGGGCTACCTCAAATAGTGATTGAAGGCCTAAGAATTTGAAGTGGGTCCCACTCACTCCCATGGGCCCAACACTTGAAAAGAAAGAAAAATTGAAAAGCATGAGAAACATGAAGGAAAAAAGGAGATGACAAATGCACATGTGAGAGTCCAAAATGAAGTTTGGGGCCCAACCAAATACACCAAAGACCCTAACTTCACTTTGGGTCCATTTCTTACAAATTAGGCCCAACATAAGTGGGGAAGAAAGAATGAGACTTTCCCATGCACACTTGATGGACATAGAAAAGGCACTCTTGAACACATGAAGATAATTGGAAAGAAAGTGAAAGAAAAAGGATACTTGAAATCTCCACTCCAATGCAGCACATTGATGCTTTGAACAAAGTCTTAAAGTCTCTCAAACTTGGCCCACCACACCTCTTGGAAGGTACCTACATAAAAGGGAGAGAAGAAGGACATGAGAAAGTAAAAAAGAAAAGATGAAAAAACAAAGGAAGTGGGCCATACCTTCACCACTCACCAATGAGATCACCTTGCTGTCTCAAGCTTCACCTTGTTGTACCAAGCTTCACCAAAGAGCCCCACCACTTGGAAGGAGGAAAGGACCACCAAAAGAAAATAGAAAAAACTTGAAGAAAATGAGAAAAGTGAGCAAGAGACAAGAGAGAGAGAGAGAGAGAGAGAGAGAGAGAGAGAGAGAGAGAGAGATGCACGACTGAGAGGGGGGCCATAGCTTTGGATTTATACACAAAATGGGCCACCCCTATTATCCAAGCCACTGGAAAAACCAGTGGACAAGGGGGCGGATAGGTGGCCACCAGAAGGCCATCTGTCCTTCCCCTCTTAACAAGATTGGACACCCTCCTCCACCTTGGGAAGAACTCCCCCTTTGGGAAGATGAATTGCAAGGAATCTCGTCCTAGTGTAAGATGGAAGTGATGGAAGAGAAAGAGAGAAAGAAAATGAAGAGAAATTGATAAAAGCTCATCTCTTGAGAAAATGATGAGAAAATGAGAAGATGATGTGGAAAAAGGTTTTATGAGATTTAAAAAAAAGAATAAACTTAGAAATACATTGATCTCAGCCATCCAAAATCAGGATCTGATGACCTGAGTCATCCTCAGAATACATCAGAAATTTCCAACCCTAATTTCCCATCATGTGTACAAAGTTTTGGTCCAAAGACCTTAAACTACGTCGGGATCAAGATCCCAAGAAATTCTTAATAAAAACCAGCATCGATCTCGACCGCTCGGTCCAAGATCTGATGACCTAGATCATTTCGAGAAAATCACAAAAGATGTGTCACCCTAATATGTACATAGTTTCGGATCGAAGACCTTAAACTACACTGGGATTAATTTCTCAGGGGATTTTTTCTGCTTTCAACCAAAAACCAGCATCGACCTCAGCTACTCGAATCAAGGTTCGATAGTCTAGATCTTTTTAAAAAATCACAAAAAGAATGTATTTACAGCATGTACATAGTTTCGGTCCGAAGACCTTAAACTACATTGGGATTAATTTCTCGGGGGATTTTTCCTGCTTTCAACAAAAAATCGGCATCGACCTCTGAAATTGCGGTTTTACCGCTTGTAGAGATACTCGGAGATATGCCTAATGTCCTAGAGGGGGGTGAATAGGACTTTTTGAATTTTCAATTACAATTTATAACTAAATCAAGTCAATCTTACCAACCAAGATTATCACAATAACATTCAAGGCAATTATATGATTAATTTGCAAGTAAAGACTATCATAGGCATTTCATCAAACAGTTAGCATTCATGATTGACTAAACCATTCAACACATAGCAATCATTTAATCTTACAATGCACAATGATTTATAGTGGTTCGATTTCTCTACTCCACTCCCGGTTCATGATCTCAACCTATGAGACCATCAGATTTCACTATAGTCATGGTTTTAAATCAGGTTAACCACCAACCTTAACATCCTTAGATCTAGGACCGCGTTTACCATCTGCCGATGGCCCAATCCAAGGACTTGACGAGTTTGGATCTCAAACTCTCACCAATCTTAATCCAAGGACGGCTACGTACACTCCCGCCGGAGTTTTCCAATCCAGGGAATAGTGATTCAATAAATGGACTCTCAAATACTAGACATACCTAGACGATTGAGCCCCGATTTAATGCCTTTGATGAGTAGCTTCAGCTCCAAGTGCTTCAGCTTCTCTTTGTGCTCCCAAGATCAGCTACCGATGCAAATGATGTGTGTATGATTATGCCGGGTAGTTAGGAGAGAGATGGTCAAGTTCCTCTTGCCTATTCAATGCAATGGTTATAAGGGAACTACCAAACTTCAACATTCAATGGCTATAAACGACCTCTTAAAGATATTTCAAAGGTAGGTCAGCCATGAATGTAGATCTTGAGTTCATACTTCAAATCGAGCTTTGAATACTCAATGACAAGCTATTAATGGCTCGGTTTGAATGATGAACTCAAGGGAGTTAAGAGTAAGGAGGGTAGGAAGATATGAGTAAAGACTCTCTCACTTAGCTCTTGATGGGTGTTGAATGCATGCCAAGAAAGACCACAAGATATGGCTATATAGAGCCCCAAATGAAGGCCCCAACGGATAAAAAATGGTCATGTCCGACCTGTCAGAGAGAGGCCTCAACCGGTCGGACAGACCGGTCGTATTTCAAACTGCTGGACCTCATCTGGGTCTGTCCGATCGGTCAAGACCGGTCGGTTGACCTTGCTAGACTCACTGATACATGTAGTCCGACCGGTAAAGACCGGTCAGCTGCCTATCTGGTACAGTGCAGCACAGCTGCTGGATATTTTTTACACTTCAGGCCGACCGGTCAAGACCGGTCAGCTGTCCAGCTCTTTTATCAGGTCGGCTGTCTAGATGTTTTTATCACATCGAGCTTGCTGTCCTTAGTTGCTCTGATGGACCGATCGGTCAATACCGATCGGCTGCCTGTTCAGCAAGGCAAATTCCAATGACAAGCTGCTGGTCTTAGGTGAAGGGTCAGTCCGACCGGTCATGACCGGTCGGCTGCCTTAAACTCTTTTCACATCAGCCGCAGTACACTTCAAGAATGAAGTATGAAGTGTTTGGTGCATGGAGTCCAATATTTGGACATGTTTTCAATCACGATTAGCACCTGTCATGGAAAGTCAAGTATGATCAACTTGAGCAAAAGGGTCGAGAAGGAATGGAATGAGTTAGGTCGGTAATTACGCAATTCATTAATGTTTTGGGTTTCCTAAGGTCGATCTATATGCAACTTACCTGAGATCTTGTTCCGGCTTGAGCTTGAGCAATGGAAGAAGCATAATCTTCAAGTCTTGAGCTTCAAAACTTCGACCGGGGCTCACACGACAAGACGCGACCAACCAACACGACAATTGACAAAATAAAGTGTACTAACAATCTCCCCTTTTGTCCATTGCGTGACAAAACATCTAACCTAGACATATCATGAGTTCCTTATCATGATAGACCCTTAAACAGAAAGAAATATACACCCAATTACATGTCTATACAGATATACAAAATGATCTTTACAAAAGGACATGTACAGACTCGATTTTCTTCAAAATCTCCCCCTTAATGCTTGCACCTACAAAGTCCTGCAAAAAGATATAATCGAACCTTCTAGGTGGGATGATTCTCTCCCTTTTTGTTAGTAATTGACAAGGGTTAGCCAGCAAAAAGATATGACTAAGAAAGCTGTAAGGCTAGCGCCAAAAATATGTCAATCACATAAAACAGGGAAGAGATATAGAAATTGAAGCCCTGAGGAGATTTAAAGAACTAAACATTCTAAATATACAAGTAATCATGAAAGCACAGAGGGCTTATAGCCCAATTAACCAACCACCCCTCCAGATGTATATCCAGACACATAAAGAACACAAATCATGAGCTAATTAGGGCGAATATGCCCGAACCATCCAACCTCCCACAGATATGCAATAAGGATCAAGAGCTCATAAAGAGAAAAAGATATGACTAGAGTGAACAGAAATAACATCCATACATACACCAAAATGGACAAGTGTTGAGCTCTTTATTGTGCATATTCTAACCCCAATTCATCACTCATTATGCATGCTTTTCATGATTTAAAGACTAATCTAATGCATGGATTTGTGATTGTAGGAATGAGAAGGAGACTTCACCAATTCATGGTTAAAAGAGTCACTTTATATGCATCGAAGATCAATATAACAAGTGACAAAAGGTGGAGGAAAGAAGAAGAAAGAAAGAAAAGAAAATATGGAAAAGCTGTCCCAAGACCTGTCCCTGGCGACCAGTCGCCAGACAGGTCTACATAGCTAGACCGGTCTTCAGACTGGTCACCCGACCGATCGCCAGACAGGTCGAGATGAGTCCAGAGAAACATAGCTTGCTGGACAGTTTTTGAGGTTTTGAGACCGGTCGTGCGACCGGTCGTTCATGAGCTTAGACCAGTCGTGTGACCGGTCGTTAGCGTAACGGAGCTTGTCCGCGAAGCTCCGATTTTCTCTGCGCAATTGCATGATTTCTTGCGCAATTTGGAATCTTCCGCTCCAACTTATAAAAGGCCACCTCCACTCTCTTCCTAGGGCATCTAGCAACGTGGGGAGCAAAGGATTCAAGACCTAGGAGGCTTCCTAAACTCGTACAACTAGTTTTCTTCTTTTTTTAGTTCTAGTTCTTGTTTTGTTTTTAATATGTTTTTCATTAGATAATCTCTTAGCTAGAGCTAAGAGGTGAACTTTATAGTTTTCTTAGATTGTTTAATTCGTTTTATTGGTTTCAAATTGGATTTCTATTAAAGAACAATGGTTTGAAGTTTAAATAAAGTTCTAAGTAGTTTTTCTTAATCTTATGATGGCTCATGGATGTTTAGAAGAATTGCTTGAGTTCTTAACTGTTTTGAGTTATTCTAGACTTGTATGATCCGAGGAATTGGATTCAATACGCTCTAGACATATGATCCTCATGTGGGAACTTCATGCCAAAGGTCTATTTTTCTGGAATTTCTGAAGTATGTGAGATTGTGTATGTGATTTGGATCAAGTTCAAATCATGATCTAGTTTTATCTTGTGACAGGATTTAATGATGATTATGGTTGTGATCTTAACCTATTGGAATTGGGACTAACCTATGCAATTGAGTGTGCTCAAGTCCTAGCTTGCATTGAGAGAATCATGTACATGAATCATACATGTGATAGATTGATTGCTTTAACTGCTCTATTATCCGACTAGATAGAACTGAATTTCGATTCTAGTTGAGAAAGTGAGAAACCACAGCGAATTATGCATCTAAGGAGAGCTATAAGTAGATCCTTGATGCTCTAGTTATCTTTCTATTATCAGATTTTTTATTTTATGTTCAAAACCAATTTCACAAACCTCTTAAGATTCTAGTTATTAGGATAGTTGGAATTGTTTACTTCCTTCCCTGTGGATCGACCTCGGTCTTACCGAGATTATTACTACATCGTAACCCTACACTTAGGGAAGCAAACAGCAAGCAGCCCAATTTAGATATGCATCAATCCGTGCAAAATATACAGAAAAACTCATAGAAAAATAGTACATGAAATCCAAACGATGTCATTGGTCATACAAAAAGGGAACTATGACCAAGACATGAGACTAGTAATCTGATCCATCTCCCAGATCAGGGGGTGGAACGTCCCCACGTGCCGCACGCTCCCACATCTCCATCCGTCTCTCCAACTGTGCGAGGCGAGTCACAATGGCCTCCTGCTGTACAAGAAGGGTGGCCTGTACCTGTAAAATCTGATGCTCGCTCTGCTCGATCCCGTCAAGTCGCTGAAATAGACACTCCCGATGCTGGCGAAGCTCAGCAATATATGATGGAGGATCCACGAAAGGGGATCGATGTCGAGAGAAAGTTCGAGGAGGCGTACTGAATCGACTCGGAGCAGACCAAGGATCAAGGGAAGGATCAGAGGAAGGAGGTGAAGTTTGGGAAGGTCCAGTGGAGACAGGTGGAGCCTTAGGCTAGGATGGCTCTGCCGAATCATGCTGCTGATCTTGCAAATGACGACTCTGTATGGATTTCTGGGTAAGGTCCATACGAGAAATGATGGTGCGATTTATAATGATGGGCTTGTGAACTTTATCAGAACTGACAATGTCAATCGCATCAGCAAATTGACATATGAGATGCCCAAAACAAAGAATGGAGGAGTTTTCATCGTCATGCAGGATAGCCTGTTGAATGATAGACATGATCCGGGATGGGAGGCAAAGTGGATGAACCTGACCAACTCGATAGAGAATATGAAACATGGTTTAGTGACATCCGCCTTGTTGCTCTTTCTGGGATACACATTGCAGAAGAATAGGTTGTGAAGAATACGGTAATCCCAGAGCATGAAGGACGCCTGAAGCGTACCTCTGACCCATTTGGGTGTCCCATCACCGCATAGAAATTTGGCAATGACTTCATTAGGTTTGGGACCCAGAGTGGAAAAATTAAAAGGAGTCTCATCAACAATCGAAACTCCTAACGAATTGAGAGATGGAGTTCAAAGTAAAGATGCAAACTCGTTCACCAACCTCAACTTTAAAAGAGGGGGGAGAGGCGGTGACATGAACACAAGAGGAATAGAACCTCCGAATGACCTCAAACTGGACATGGCCCCCCATGTGAAGTACTGGAGCCCAATTTATAGCTTTCAAGATGGAAAGGACATTATATTTGGCCAGGTCATTCAAATTTTTAGACTTCTCACATACTACCTCTTTTTCCTTAAAGTCATCCCAATGGGTGAGATGGGATGAGACATTTTGACCCAAGGATTGAGATTGAGGAGGGGGAAGGGAAGATGAGGCAGCCCCTTGCCCTTTTGTGAGGGTTTTCTTTGATTTTAAAGGGCGAGGAGGAGGTTTAGCTTTTGCCTTGGACCGACCACTCTGCCTCAAAGGGAGCTCATCTTCACTCTCTTGGGAAGACATTAATGACACAACAAACCACCCTAAATCACTCCTAGATATGAAAGGAAATGATTTATCAAAGAAGGATGGGAGTGAATCCCTTACTTATGGAATGAGAGTGGAGAAGAGCAATGTAGAGGAGGTTGAAAACTCTAATCTTGGCAAAAATCACCTTGGAATCACCTTGGAATGCAAGAGGAGGAGCTGGAACAGCAAGTAGAGGTGAGAAATGGAGGAATGAGTGACTCAAATGAGCTCCAGATGCTTATAAAGACCCCCCCCACGGACGGACGGTAGTACGGGCTGTCCGGTCTAGGGTTGCACGACCAGTCTTAATCGGTCGTATGGAGTGAAAGAGGGGCGTCCAAACTTATCTCGAGGTAGCCCGACCGGTCTTGACCGGTCGGATGGTGTGAAAAAAAGAGTCCAGACAGGTCTTGTGGAAGCCTGACCGGTCTTGACCAGTCGGCTGACCGGTCAGCCAGCAATTTTGGCAGGAACAGATGATTTCGACAGGGTAGAAGGTTTATCCTTTGGTCAGACTAGTAGCTTTTCAAACCGAATACCCTTACTAAGGATACAATACCCATGCTCATGGTGTGCCAAAATAACTACCCGACACAAAATGAAAGAACCTTAAAGATCCATATTTATCGATACAAGACAAAAAATTGGGAGTATGTTCCCAGATATTCTTAGAGAGCAATGAGAAAAGAGGCAAAGTCCTTAGATATACCTATAAAGATCAGATAGAGAGGCTTAATCCTCAGATATTACCTGTAAAACATACACTTGTTAGATGAACTAGACACACCCAACACCAATGGACTTCTGGAGGTTCGCAAAGCGAACTGAGTCCAAGGGTTTCGTTAGGATGTCGGCTAGCTGATTCTCGGTAGGCACATGCTCAAGAGATACTATGTGATCTTCAACCAATTCTCGAATAAAGTGGTGCCTAATATCGATGTGCTTAGTGCGCGAGTGCTATACTGGATTTTTTGAAATATTTATGGCACTAGTATTGTCGCAAAATAGGGTCATTGTGCCTTGGTTAATCCCATAATCGGTCAAGGTTTGTTTCATCCATAATAATTGTGCACAACAACTTCCAACAGCAATATACTCCGCTTCAGCTGTGGACAGAGAGATGGAGTTCTATTTCTTACTATGCCAAGCAACAAGACAATTTTCAACATAGAAACATCCATCACTAGTTGATTTACGGTCATCAATGTTACCAGCTCAATCGACAACTAAATACTCCGCAATATCTGTGGATGAATCAAATGGGTACCAAAGATTGTATTCGGTGGTGCACCCTACAAACCGGATGATACGCTTAACAGCGGTGAGGTGAGATTCTTTGGGATCAGCTTGAAGCTGAGCACATGCACCTACAGTAAATGCAATATTTGGTCTACTAGCTGTGAGATAAAGAAGACTACCAATCATGCTTTTATAAAGATGTTGATCTACACTTTTTCCTGCAAGTTCTTTCGATAATTTAACAGTGGTGCTCATAGGTGTAGTGTATGATCGACCAGAGTCTAAGCCAAATCTCTTAACAAGATCTTTAGCATACTTGGCTTGGGTAATGAATATTCCTGATGCAAGTTGTTTTACTTGTAGCCCTAGAAACATGTTAAGTTCTCCTACCATACTCATTTCAAATTCTGATGTCATTAATGTAGTAAAGAAGATGGACATTTTCTCACATGTGGATCCAAAAATAATGTCATCTGTTGAGCTCTTAATTGTGCATATTCTAACCCCAATTCATCACTCATTATGCATGCGTTTCATGATTTAAAGACTAATCTAATGCATGGATTTGTGATTGTAGGAATGAGAAGGAGACTTCACCAATTCATGGTTAAAAGAGTCACTTTATATGCATTGAAGATCAATATAACAAGTACCAAAAGGTGGAAGAAAGAAGCAAGAAAGAAAGAGAAGAGATAAAGAAGAAAAACTGAACTTTTGTTCTTAGACCTGTCTATAGACCGGTCGCCAGACCGATCGTCAGACCGGTCGTCAGACAGGTCGACAGACAGGTCGACAGTGTATATTTTGGACTGTTTTTCTCATCTTAGACCAGTCGCCAGACCGGTCGCCAGACAGGTCGAGACTAGTCCAGAAACACAAAAACTCTCTGGACAGATTATGCAGTTTTGAGACCGGTCGTGCGACCGGTCGTCCACAGCTCAGACCGGTCGTGCGAACGGTCATCAGTGCAACAGATTGCACGCAAAGCTCCAATTTTCTCTGCGCAATTACGTAATTCCTTGCTAAATCTGGAATCTTCCGCGCCAATCTATAAAAGGGACTTCTCATCTTCATACCAAGGCATGCTAGGACGTGGGGATTGCTTGGGAGACAGATTTTACTTCAAGTTTTCTTAGTTTTCTTCCTATTTTAGTAGTTTTTATGTTTTTGAGGCTTCTAGTTCAAGGATGTTAGAGATGAACTAAAACCTCTTAGCTAGGGTGTTCACTCCCCAAGTGTAAGGTTGCGAAGTAGTAATAATTCGGAAAGACCAAGTATCATTCCCACAGAGATTTATGTATGGGTATTCTTAGGATTTAACTAAAACAACTAGTAATTAAGATCCTAATAAGAATTGAAGCTAAACAGATAGTGATTTGGGTTTAAACAGTGAATGGTTAAGGTAATTTCAATCTAAAAAGGCACTAGAGCGCCAAGGATCCACTTTTGATAGGTTTTAATGCATCAACACAATTAGGTCTCTCATAACTCAATCGGAATCGAATTCCTTTCTCTATCCGATTGGAATATAAAGCGGTTCAATCAACAATTATCTAAAACAAGTGCTTATTAAATGACTTGATTCCCACAATAACACTCAGGTCTTAGGCATACTCAATTGTATAGGCCAAGCCTCTTTCCAATCTATTTGAGATTCATAACCATAGCTTTCACCAAATCCTGTCACTAGATCTGATTACAACTCATGATTAAAACTCTAATTAAATCAGAATCAATCAATAAACAACTATTCTAGATTATACACAAAAGATAAGAACTTTAGTTGCATGAGTTCCCACATGAAAATCAGGCCATTGCATACAAGGCAATCAAAGCGTCTACCATGCCCGGAGTCAATGGTAGATCAATGCATTACACAAGCATAAACAATGCTCAAAAGCTAAGATACTAAGCTTAGAATCACTAAGAATCACATGAGCCCGGAGTCATCAAGAGATCAAAGTAGAAACCAACATAGTACTTGAATCAAACTCAAATTGAACTAAAATTCTTCAATTAAAACATAAAAGGAAACCTAGGTTGCATTAATCCATCAAAAACGAATCAAAAGCTTCACCTCTTAGCTCTAGCTAAGAGGTTTTAGTTCATCTCTAACATCCTTGAACTAGAAGCCTCTAAAAACATAGAAAATAACTAAAACAGGAAGAAAACTAGAAATCCGAAGTAGAATCCGTCTCCTGAGCAATCCCCACGTCGTAGCCTCCTTTGGTATGAAGAGAAGACACCCTTTTATAGATTGAAGGTGTCCTTTTCGCAAGAGAACTCCAGAAATTGCGTAAACTTACGCTATTGCGTAGAAGATTTCGGAAATCCGAAATAGAAAGTGGCCTATTTCGCATGGCCGACCGGTCATGACCGGTCGGAGTGGCCTGGCCCTTGTCCAGCAGCAATGGCCGACCGGTTATGACCGGCCGGACCGTCTCCCTGATGATTCCAGCAACTATGCCCGACCGGTCTTGACCGGTCGGGCTGAGCAGTCCATTTGTTTTGGCATGTAAACGGGTGGCCGACCGGTCTTGACCGGTCGGGCTTGCTTAGCCGACCGGTCAGCCGACCGGTCTGGCTCTCTTTCTTCTTTATTTCTTTCTTTCTTTCTTCTTTTCTCTTCTCTCCTTGCTTTCTTCTCTTTGTTCTTCCTTCAATACTTCATCCTATGGTCTTTAATGTTTGTAAGGAGCCTCATTTAGCCTTGAATCAGTGAAATCTCCATCTTGTTCCTATAATTACAAATCATGCATTAGAATGGTCCTTTAAATATGTAAACTGTGCATGATGAGAGATGAATTGGGGTTAGAATATGCACAATTAAGAGCTCAACACACCCCCCAACTAGCATTTTGCTAGTCCCGAGCAAAACATGCGTGAAACTAGTTTCATTCTCTAAAACCCAACTCTCCTCTAGAAACTACTCTTCTATACATTCCAAGAGACATAAGCGTAAGAATCAGAGAAATTCAGTGATAAAGGTTGAAACCTAAAACTCTTAGAACATAATAAGTGTTTATATGAAATTCCCGCTGATTGATTGATAGATAGAAGAACTTGAACAAATTCAACCTAGTGTGCATGGTGAAAGTTCATCTCATGAGTTTTTGGGATTATCTTCTTCATAAATGAACTAAACTACCGACCTCAAGGTATATAGAGCAACAACAAGCCTATGACAGGAATTTGCCTTACCGTCCTTCCGACGACTTTCACACTACGTCCCATTTCCGGCTTTGGTTACGGGTAGACCATCCCCCGGTTGGTAGTAGGTAGCCCTAATCGGAATTTCCACCATTTTTCCAGTCATTCCCAATTTTATCCTTTCATTCCTTTTTCTTTTAAATTAGATAAGATTTTTAGAAATCCATATCTTCCGTTATTTTCCCATGGACAAGGATGGACAAAATACCCCGGCTTGGTTTCTCAATACCTCAAATCAGAGTCTAATTAATCCACAAATCACATACTCCTTTCAAATCATGAAAATCGTGTAATGTGAACTAGGTGCAAAAGGTGTTCAAATTTTCTATCAATCATAAAAATAGGTGAATTCACATATAAAACCATTATATTAAGAGAAATTCAAAGCTTGCAACATCCCTCACTTCATATCTCATCTTCTTATACTTATGCTATCTCGAATGCATAGAATCAAAGCCTTCCAAAAGAGTTTCGAATTTCAGAAAAATCGAAAAATTTCTACATCTTTGCTCGACATGTCACAACAGCTAGTAGATTCATCAATTAAGGAATCTCTTACCCCCCAACCAAAACCCTGCATTGTCCTCAATGTAATAAGATATGCAATATGTATGACATGAGAGCAATGACATAAAATAAAGGAGAGTGAGAAAGAGAGATATCACCTGAAGCATACAGTCCATGGCAAGATTAGCTTTTGGAGATGGATTACTTCACAACTAAATCAACTATCAAAGCAAATCCTAATGGGAAAAGCATTCTAGCAAATCATCCTCCGTCATACTAGGAAGTTAATCCCAATAACTCATCCAAAAGCATAAAGTCAAGCAGAATCATTAGATGGATCAAAAGGTTTCGCAGTAAGGTCATCCAATATCCTGCTTTGCAATGTACATGTGTGAGGGTGATCGAGATAAGCCACTTAAAATCCCAAAAAGGAATTTCAGCGGGTTCCTTAATGTTTTCACCACATGTATAAGAGGAGACATCATCAGATTTATCAAGAAAAATATGTCTCCAATCAGATTTTTCTGGGCAATGATATTGCAAGTAAGGATCATCCCAGGGTTGGTGGAGTTCGGTATGCATGATCCACAAAGGTGTGGAAATCTGAATTGATTTTTCATCGCAAAAAGGTATGGTTTCCACATCCTTCTCTCGGCTAACGTCATATGCCGATACCGACTCAAAAAGTGTGACCATATCCCTTACCCTATCATCGTTCTCATCAAGGGAGTGAGTCACTTCTTCGTCTAAGGGACCGGAGTAAAAAGGTGAGAGGGACTCATTTTCCATAATAGAATTGATCATGTTGATTTCACGGACCTCCTCATCCTCATCCTCTTGTTGGTTGTCAATATTAAAAGCATTCAACTCAATCGTCATATTGCCAAAAGACATTTGTATGCCCCCACTCCTACAATTTATAATAGCGTTTGATGTAGCTAGGAATGGGCGGCCAAATATGACAGGAATTTGAGGGCCCATATTAACCATGGGCCGTATGTCCAAGACAATAAAGTCCACCGGGTAGTAAACTTTGTCAACTTGGACAAGAACGTCCTCAATCACCCCTCTCGGAATACGAATCGATCGGTCAGCAAGTTGTAATGTGGTTTTGGTGGGTTTTAATTCCCCTAAACCTAATTGTTCATAGACCGAAAAGGGAATTAAGTTCACACTTGCCCCTAGATCAAGTAAAGCATGTTTCACCCGGTAGTCTCCAATCACACATGATATTGTCGGACAACCGGGATCTTTGTATTTCTTGGGCATCCCGTGGTTGATAATGGCACTCACATTCTCTGTCAAAAATGCCTTCTTTTGCACATGTATTTTTCTTTTAACCGTGCAAAGGTCTTTTAAAAATTTAGCATATGACGAAATTTGTTTAATGGCATCCAACAATGGGATGTTGATTTTGACCTGCTTGAAAACCTCCAAAAATTCCTGATATTTATCTTGAGGTTTGGCTGGAATCAAGCGTTGGGGGAATGGAGCAACGGGCCTATATTCTTTTAATGGCTCTTTTTCATTCATGGTGATGCTAGGTCCATCATCCTCTTTGGAAGATACCGGATCATTAGGTGTTGAAACCTTCACCGGATCAGATTTTTCAATGATTTTACTACTTCTAAGAGTGGTGATGGCCTTAGCATGTTCCATATGTTGGTTAGAAGAACTAGGCATGCTTATTTCGCATTGTGATTTTGGATTTGGTATGGGTTGGGCTGGAAGCACCCCTTCCCTTGCGTTTAAGCGAGCCTTGATTTCCTCCACCGAACTTTTAAGCTCAAGCATTATCGTATAGTTGGATTGATTAATTTGAGCTTGTCCTTCTATGAATGCTTTCAAAGTATCCTCTATAGGCATTTGAGGTGGGGCTATTTGCATTGGGGGCCCCCTTTGAGGATTATTTTGATTAGTCGTGTTTCCATTCGCCCAATTGAAGTTTGGGTTGTTCCTCCAACTAGAATTATTCGTGTTGGAATTTGGAGTACTAAAAGGTCGTTGATAACTATTCAAGGCATTTGATTGTTCAAATAAAAGTTCTCGAAACGCATAGATTGTTGGACAATCCGGCGTTTGATGCACATTGGAAGCACAAATACCACAAATAGTTTCAACAGCCCCCTTTTGCTCGGTTGTATCCACCTTCTTTAGTTCCATCTCCTCAACCTTTCGTGTGAGTTTAGCCACTCTAGAACCTAGATCATCTTTCCCATCTAAAACATAAATTTCTCCCTTTTCCTTGGTTTGGGGTTGTTTTGAACTTGTTGGCTTAGATGTATCCCATGATTGTGTATTTTCAGCCAACATGTCAAAATAATCCCAAGCTTCCTCCGTTTCCTTGTTCATGAACTCCCCATTGCACATCATATCCACAAATTGGCACATGGTTGAGTTCAATCCATCATAAAAGAAACTAATCAACCTCCACCTTTCATAGCCATGATGTGGGCATGCGTTTAATAGCTCATTATACCTTTCCCAACATTGGAAAAAGGTTTCTTCTTCTTTTTGGGCGAAGTTCATTATGGCCCTTCTTAGTGCATTGGTTCGACGAGTAGGGAAGAATTTTTTAAGAAACTCCCTAGTCATCTCAGCCCATTTCCCAATAGACCTCGGCCTTAAGAAATGTAGCCATGATTTGGCCTTCTCTTTCAAGGAAAAAGGGATTAATTTAAGTTTTATTGTATCCTTGGTCACATTGTCATAGTTTATTGTGGCTATAACCTCTTCAAATTCCTTAATATGTAAATAAGCACTTTCAGAGTCGAGTCCATGGAATCTAGGAAGAAGTTGGATCAACCCCGGTTTAAAATCAATATTTCCCACATTGTGAGGGAAAATTATGCAAGAGAGAGTACTCGTCCTAGCTGGTTGTAAATAGTCACGTAAAGTTCTAGGTTGAGGTACATCCCCCACTTCATTCTCATCCAATTTAGTAAGGTTTGGGGCTGGATTTTGATTAACCCCTTGATTTGGTTGATTTTCAGCCATCTCTCTAGTAATTTCAGAAAAATTTTGACGTTTCCTAGCACGAGGCTCTCTATCAATCCCTTCAACAATTACTCCGTCCCTTACAAGTCGGTGATTATAAGTCCGAGCCCAATGTGGCATGCAAAACCAAAAAGAATGAACAAAAAGGAAAATGAATTCTTCCTTCCTTCCTTTACTCCTCTCTAGGACTTAAGCACAAGGTGTCTTACAATGGCTAAGCCAGAAGCAAGGATAGAGACCGATTTCTCCTGGTCAATAGGGGTTCAAAGAACTCCCCACCCACTCTTTGAGTCTTTTGAGAAAAAGTACAGAAAAAGAAGAAAGAGGGATAGGTTGAGAAGAGAAATCTCTGAGCACAAGGTGATCCAAGGCGGCAGAGCCGACCAATAGGAATCCAGGTGGCACAAGGCCTACCTTTCAGAGATCCAAAAGGAGTCTCCACCCACTCTTCAAGAGATGAATATGATAGGAATGAGTAGGAGAAGAAGAAGAGTAAGGTTAGAATGATAAAACCTGATTTGTGACTTAAGATGCCTTCTTCTTCTTCAACTTCCTAAAAATCCCTGGATTAGACCTGTGTTAGAATCCTGTAAAAATCAAAGTAAAGTAAGTTAGTAATTAGAAGAAAACCTACTCTAAAAAGCAACACAAATCCTAAATCTATCTTAACACAATCTCAACTAAAAGTTGTTTCAGAAAATTCTACAAATACCGCATAGAAATCCCCGGCAACGGCGCCAAATACATGTTCACTCCCCAAGTGTAGGGTTGCGAAGTAGTAATAATTCGGAAAGACCGAGTATCGTTCCCACAGAGATTTATGTATGGGTATTCTTAGGATTTAACTAAAACAACTAGTAATTAAGATCCTAATAAGAATTGAAGCTAAACAGATAGTGATTTGGGTTTAAACAGTGAATGGTTAAGGTAATTTCAATCTAAAAAGGCACTAGAGCGCCAAGGATCCACTTTTGATAGGTTTTAATGCATCAACACAATTAGGTCTCTCATAACTTAATCGGAATCGAATTCCTTTCTCTATCCGATTGGAATATAAAGCGGTTCAATCAACAATTATCTAAAACAAGTGCTTATTAAATGACTTGATTCCCACAATAACACTCAGGTCTTAGGCATACTCAATTGTATAGGCCAAGCCTCTTTCCAATCTATTTGAGATTCATAACCATAGCTTTCACCAAATCCTGTCACTAAATCTGATTACAACTCATGATTAAAACTTTAATTAAATCAGAATCAATCAATAAACAACTATTCTAGATTATACACAAAAGATAAGAACTTTAGTTGCATGAGTTCCCACATGAAAATCAGGCCATTGCATACAAGGCAATCAAAGCGTCTACCATGCCCGGAGTCAATGGTAGATCAATGCATTACACAAGCATAAACAATGCTCAAAAGCTAAGATACTAAGCTTAGAATCACTAAGAATCACATGAGCCCGGAGTCATCAAGAGATCAAAGTAGAAACCAACATAGTACTTGAATCAAACTCAAATTGAACTAAAATTCTTCAATTAAAACATAAAAGGAAACCTAGGTTGCATTAATCCATCAAAAATGAATCAAAAGCTTCACCTCTTAGCTCTAGCTAAGAGGTTTTAGTTCATCTCTAACATCCTTGAACTAGAAGCCTCTAAAAACATAGAAAATAACTAAAACAGGAAGAAAACTAGAAATCCGAAGTAGAATCCGTCTCCTGAGCAATCCCCACGTCGTAGCCTCCTTTGGTATGAAGAGAAGACACCCTTTTATAGATTGAAGGTGTCCTTTTCGCAAGAGAACTCTAGAAATTGCGTAAACTTACGCTATTGGGTAGAAGATTTCGGAAATCAGAAATAGAAAGTGGCCTGTTTCGCATGGCTGACCGGTCATGACCGGTCGGAGTGGCCTGGCCCTTGTCCAGCAGGAATGGCCGACTGGTCATGACCGGTCGGACCGTCTCCCTGATGATTCCAGCAACTATGCCCGACCGGTCTTGACCGGTCGGGCTGAGCAGTCCATTTGTTTTGGCATGTAAACGGGTGGCCGACCGGTCTTGACCGGTCGGGCTTGCTTGGCCGACCGGTCAGCCGACCGGTCTGGCTCTCTTTCTTCTTTATTTATTTCTTTCTTTCTTCTTTTCTCTTCTCTCCTTGCTTTCTTCTCTTTGTTCTTCCTTCAATACTTCATCCTATGGTCTTTAATGTTTGTAAGGAGCCTCATTTAGCCTTGAATCAGTGAAATCTCCATCTTGTTCCTATAATTACAAATCATGCATTAGAATGGTCCTTTAAATATGTAAACTGTGCATGATGAGTGATGAATTGGGGTTAGAATATGCACAATTAAGAGCTCAACATAGGGCTAAGAGGTGAAGCTTTTGATTTGTTTTTGATGGATTGATGCAACCTAGGTTTCCTTTTTATGATTTAATTAATGAATTTTAGTTAATGTGAGTTTGAATCAAGTACTAGTTGGGTTTTTACTTTGATCTCTTGATGACTTCGGGCTCATGTGATTCTTAGTGATCCTAACTTAGTAATTTAGCTTCTAAGCATTGTTTATGCTTGTGTAATTTATTGATCTATCATCGACTCCGGGCATGGTAGATTCTTTGATTGCCTTGTGTACAATGGCCCGATCTTCATGTGGGAACTCATTCAACAAAAGTTCTTATCTTTTGTAATAATCTGAAATAACTGTTTATTGATTGATTTTGATTTAATTAGAGTTCTGATCATTAGTTGTAATCAAGTCTAGTGACAGGATTTGATGAAAGCTACGGTTGTGAATCTCAACTAGATTGGAAAGAGGTTTGGCCTACACAATTGAGTGTGCCCAAGGCCTGAGTATTATTGTGGGAATCAAATCAATGAATAAGCACTTGTTTTGGATAATTGCTGATTGAACCGCTCTATATTCTGATCGGATAGAGATATGAATTCGATTCCGATTGAGTTATGAGAGACCTAGTTGTGTTGATGCATTGAAACTTATCAAAAGTGGATCCTTGGCGCTCTAGTACCTTTTTAGATTGAAATTACCTTACACATTCACTGTTTAAACCCAGATTTGCTATTTTCCAGTTTTAGTTCTTAATAGGATCTTAATTACTAGTTGTTTTAGTTAAATTCTGAGAATTCCCATTCATAAATCTCTGTGGGAACGATACTCGGTCTTTCCGAATTATTACTACTTCGCAACCCTACACTTGGGGAGTGAACATCATCCACATAAATTTGGGCAATCAACACAGAATTCTCAGCTTCTCTTATAAAGAGAGTTTTGTCAACGCTCCCCCTAGCAAAATCATGGTCTATAAGAAAGTGAGTTAGGCGTTCATACCATGTAGGGGGAGCTTGCTTAAGTCCATAAAGAGCCTTTTCAATCGATATACTTTGTGAGGATATTTAAGATCAATGAATCCTTTTGGTTGTTCAACATACACTTCCTCATCAAGAATACCATTTAAGAAGGCGCTTTTTACATCTATTTGAAATAGTTTGAACTTTAAAGCACAAGCAACAGCCATAAAAATTCTAATAAACTCGAGTCTAGCTACAGGGCAAATGTTTCATCAAAATCAATACCTTCAATTTGTGAATATCCCTGAGCAAATAACTGAGCCTTATTTCATATTACATTCCCAGATTCATCGAATTTATTCTTGAAAGTCCATTTGGTTCCAATAACATTTTTCCTTTCAGGCCTGTCGACCAGATACCAAACCTCATTTTTAATGAATTGTTGAAGCTCTTCTTGTATTGCAAGGATCCAGAATTCATCGTTTAGAGCTTCATCAGCATTTTTTTGTTCTATTTTAGAAGTGAAACACAAGTGACTGTTGATTGCCTCTAACTGTCTCCTGGTTTTGACACCAGCGCTAGGATCCCCAATGATTTGATTGAGGGGGTGATCTTTGACAACTTGTACATCACCAGGAGCAGTGGGGGCATTTGGAGATGAGGGTTGTTTATCAGATTTGCCTATCTCGCATATACCCTCATCTTCTTCTTCATCACCTGGAGACACTGATTTATCCAAGCTATCATCTACAGTCACATTGATTGACTCTTGAACTGATGAGGTTCGAATGTTGTAGACACGAAAGGCTCTACTATTTAATGAGTACCCTAAGAAGATACCATCATCACTCTTGGAGTCAAACTTTCCCAAATTTTCACGGTCTCTCAGAATATAACATGTAGTACCAAAGACCTTAAAGTATTTCACATTTGGTGTCTTTCCACACCACAGTTCATAAGCAGTTTTGTTTAAACCTGCCCTTAAATAAACTCGATTTATAATATAGCAGGCAGTGTTTACTGCTTTGGTCCACAAATTTTGCGCAAGATTCTTATTATTAAGCATAGCTGTGGCCATATCCAACAATACTCGATTTTTTCTTTCAGCAACCCCATTTTGTTGAGGTGTTTTGGGTGCTAAGAACTCATGGCGAATACCCAATTCATCACATAATTCCTTCAAACGATGATCTTCAAATTCATCACCGTGATCACTCCTGATTCTCGCTACCATGTATCCTTTCTCATTGTAAAGTCGCTTCAATAGTTTTTGGAATTCTTCAAATGTGTCAAATTTTTCTCTTAGGAAGGTGACCCATGTGAATCTAGAGTAATCATCAACGACTATAAAGAAGTATCGTTTTCCACCTTGGCTAAGTACCCTGGTAGGACCAACTAGGTCTATGTGTAGTAGTTCAAATGGTTTTGATGTGACTAGGATAGAGGTTCTCTTGTGTGCAACCTTGATTTGTTTACCTTTTTGGCAAGCGATGCACACAGCATTAGGTCTTTTACCCATCTTAGGTAGACCTCTTACCAAATTTTTCTGACTCAGTTTAAATAGATTTCTATAATGAACATGACCGAGTCGATGGTGCCATGGTTCTGTTTCATCCTTAATGGCCACGTGACACATGTTGAACCTCCAATTTATACATTGCATTGCCCACTACATGGCATTGTATGCATGGTTTGCATGATTAAAAGGCCCATCTAACGCATGTTTTGTGATTGTAGGGATGAGAGCGGACTTCACTCAATTGGAGACCAAAAAGGGGCCATTTAGAACCTTTAAAGGAAGGTCCAAGATGGACCGAAGAAGGAAGAAGAAAGAGGGAGAAAAGAGAATGAAGAAAAGAAGAAAAAGAAGAAGAAAAGCATGTCCGACCGGTCGGCCACGCCTCTAGACACCACTGGAAAAAGGACTAGTTGGTCCGACCGGTCTTGACCGGTCAGCCAACCGGTCGGTGTTGATGCTGAACTCGCTGGACGCAGACCAGTTTGGTCTGACCGGTCGTGACTGGTAGGCCAACAAGTCATGGCTGCTTGAAAACTCTCTAGACTGTTTACAAAGTAGGTCCGACCAGTCGTGACCAGTCAGCCAGGCCAGTCCGACCGATCGTCCGACCGGTCGGCTACGCAGAAAAATCAGGAATTTCTAATTTCGGTTCCAAAATTTACTGCGCAAGTGCATAACCTTACGCAATTTCTGAATGTTTCTGACGCAAGGAGGCTTTCCCACTATAAAAGGACACCTAGGGGCTCTTCCTGGGACATCATAGAAGCTAAGGGACGTGGTTCTAGAGAGAGGAAGCTATCGTGGAGTGTCTGCAACCCTCCAATTTCTGGTTTTTCTAGTTTTTATGCTTTCTATTATGAGTTCTAGTTGTAGTATGACAATGCACGGCTAGAATCTCTCAGCTAAGGCTGAGAGGTGAAGCTTGTAGCTAATTTCATGTTTGATTCAAGTTAATTCAAGTACTTTTAATTCAAGTTTGGATTTTTCATATTCTAGTTCTTAAGTTGGTAGTTTGAGATGTTTTATGAGAGTTCATGTGCTCCGGACATGGATTCCTTGCAATTCTCTGAGATTATCATATTGTGTTTGTTTAGGTTCGAATTATGGTAACCCTTGAACAAGCCATAGTCCATAGGCATGGCTGTTACTCCGAAGGCTATGATTTCGAATCCTACATGTGTTGAATGAGACTAGAACTTGGAAGTTCAGTTTGAATAGAGTTAAATGTGCTTGAAGCTTATTTTCCAACTAGATGAGAGACAGGACTTCAAATCTAGTTGTGCTCTATACTTGGATTGATTGAATTGACATGGGATTGCTACAAGTGGATCCTTGAATGCCTTAGTACCTTAAATTACTGATTTTCCGTTAAGTTTCTATTTTAATTTAATTACTCAATTGAATCCTATTTCTTGCAAAACTGAGTTGCTAGAGTAGTTTGAAAGTTGTTTCTAATTCCCTGTGGATCGACCTCAGTCTTACCGAGTTTTATTACTACATCGCAGCCTTACACTTGAGGCGAGCGAACAACACATGGTGGAGGAGCTTGGATTGTTGTGATTTTCAATGACATAGCAGTTGTCTCCTGTGCGTAGACCTTTCATGACTAATTTTCTTGTGGAGTTCAGGATCTTGCACATATCTTTGGAGAAGCTTACTGAGTGCTCTTCATCACAAATTTGTGAGATACTCAGAAGGTTGTGTTTAAGACCATCAACATAAAGTACATTTTCGATTTCAGGCAAACCTGGCCCAGTGATGGTTCCTTTACCAATGATTTTAGCCATGTTCCCATCACCAAATGTGACAGACCCACCATCAAATTCGTCATATGCACAAAATTGAGATCTATCACCTGTCATGTGTCTAGAGCAACCACTATCCAAGTACCATTTAGGGGTATTCCCAACTTTTAGGGCAGTATGAATGACCAAACACTTGTTCTTAACTACCCATTTAGCTGTTGTCCTTTTATGAGTGGTATTCTTATGGTGAGATTCTCTAGTTTTATTGGGAGAAACAGATTTTCCTTTTTCACGCAAGAGAAGAGCAGTTTTCAAATTCAGCACCTTGACTTGCTCCAACAGTTCATCCATCCTCTTGTCCTTCCTAGGAAGTGTAGGATAATTCTTTCTTATGTTTCCTCTTTTTGGTGAAGTATGCATAGGAGGATTCCAATTGGCTTGCACATTTTTCCTGGTCGATACAAATTTTCCTTTCAAGTTTCTGACAGGATTTTTGAACACCATGCATTCAAACTTTAGGTAGCCAATGTCACCACAAGTATGGCAAACAGGAGAGGCTTTGGTTTTACTCCCCGATGCCCCATGATTTTTTCTTACCATCGGATGGACTGAGGTAGTTTTTGAAGTGTGACTGTCATAGCCCAAACCTCTTTTGTCCATAAGTGATCTTACAACACCTAAGAGTTTTTCAAGGTTTTCTTCTCCTTGGGCGAAACGTCTTCTGGAGTCAACAACTTGACACTTAAGACAATCAATTTCGGTGTTCGCCTCTTTGAGTTCTTTCTCAAGTCTAGCATGCTTGTGTAGAGATTCACCACTTATGAACTTTTTCTTTTCTTGTTCAAGCTCATCATTCTTCCTTTTCGGTTCTTCTAGATCTTAACCCATCTTTTGATTCTCAATTTTCAATCCGTCAAGACGTTTTGTCAATTTATCATTTTCAGCCTTCATTTGGCCCAACTTTTTAATGGTATTTATATTTTCAATGTATAGTTGGTTATATACCTCCTAAAGGCCTTTATCTTCATCCTCATCATCACTCAAGGAATTATTTTCAGTGTTAGAGGATTCATGATCATCAATGTCTCCAGTGATCTTTGTAATGGGATCAATTTGAGGCACAATATTAATGATGGAAGCCATTAAAATTTTGATTGAACCTTGTTCCTCATCACTTTGGTATATGTTTGATTCTGATTCAGATTCTTCAGTATCATCCCATGTAACCGCCATTGCCTTTTTCTTGGTCTTTTTATCAGTGCACTCAGATGCAATATGACCAAATCCTTTACACTTGTAACATTGAGGATCTTTTGACTTAAAAAATTTTCCTTTGTTGTTCTTTAGAGTCAAAAGGTTTACCCTTCTGGTAGGGTTTCCTTCTAGAAGTATTTCCCCTAGTTTTGAAGAATTTTTGAAATTTCTTAGCCATAAGTGCCATTTCTTCTACATCTGGATCTTTCTCACTTTCATATTCAGAATCTTGTTTCTTGTAAGAAGATTTCAGAGCTGTACTTTTGGATTTTGAGGGAGTTTTGAAATGTAACTCATGGGTTTGAAGGGACCCTAGTAATTCTTCAACTTTCATGGTATCTAGGTCCCGACATTCTTCTAAAGTAATGACTTTGGTAGAGAACCGTTCCGGTAGGGATCTCAGAATTTTCCTACACAGTCTATTCTCCGGAACAGGTTCCCCCAAGCCCCACATTTCATTTGTGATCTTGTTCAGTCTGGTATAGAAGTCCGTAAATGTTTCATGCTCCTCCATTATTATGTTTTCGAATTGTGTGGTGAGGCGCTGAAGTTTTGAGCGTTTGACAATGCTTGTTCCTTCATGTATAACTTCAAGAATATCCCATGCTTGCTTACTGGTTGTGCAATTTTGAATCCGACCAAATTCATCTTTAGACACTGAACAAAAAATGGCATTCAGGCCTTTGGCATTATGAACACGTTGAGCTTTATCATAATCGGTCCACATGGCCTTCTCTCTTGGCCTGAGGACATCCGGTTCACCTTCCTTACATATAATGTCCATTGGGGGTTTATATCCAATATCAACCATGTCCCTAACGTCCGAATCAAAGGATTCTAAAAAGATGCGCATTCAGGCTTTCCAATATGGATAGTTTGACCCATCAAAGAAGGGAGGTTTAGTAACGGATGTAGAGTCCTCTCTATACATATTTTCAAGTTCTCTTAAGATCTTACTCCGGGTTTTTAAACCTGAGCGGAGGAACCCGCTCTGTTACCAATTGAAATTGCAATTTTACCGCTTGTAGAGATACTCAAAGATATGCCTAATGTCCTAGAGGGGGGTGAATAAGACTTTTTGAATTTTCAATTACAATTTATAACTAAATCAAGTCAATATTACCGACAAAGATTATCATAATAACATTCAAGGAAATTATATGATTAATTTGCAAGTAAAGACTATCATAGGCATTTCATCAAACAGTTAGCATTCATGATTGACTAAACCATTCAACACATAGCAATCATTCAATCTCACAATGCACAACGATTTATAGTAGTTCGGTTTCACTACTCCACTCTCGGTTCACGATCTCAACCTATGAGACTACCGGATTTCACTATAGTCGTGGTTTTAAATTAAGTTAACCATCAACCTTAACATCCTTTGATCTAGGACCACGTTTACCATCCGCTGTTGAGCTCTTAATTGTGCATATTCTACCCCCAATTCATCACTCATTGTGCAAGGTTTATATGGTTTATAGGCTAATCCAATGCATGTTTTGTGACTACAGGACTGAGAGGGAGCTCCACTCAATTGAAGACAAAAAAGGGTTCATTTAGGATCATTCTGATGAAGAACATTTGAGGACCAAAGAAGAAAAGAAAGAAAGAAGTAAAGAAAGAAAGAAAACAAAAAGAAAAGAGGCTGACCGGTCGTGATCGGTCGGCCAAGGAAGCCAGACCGGTCAGTGACCGGTCAGCCATGCAGGTTTGGATATTACTGAAGAGGACCGACCGGTCATGACCTGTCGGTCATTGTTGCTGGAGAGTTGCTGAAGGCGTCCGACCGGTCATGACCGGTCGGACATGCTTGCTGGACCAATGTTGAATAGGCCCGACCGGTCTTGACCGGTCGGCCACACTTGCTGGAACGTTAATAAAGACATCCGACCGGTCAAGACCGGTCGGATATGGCTGCTGGACTAAGGATAAACAAGGGCCGACCGGTCATGACCGGTCGGCCATGCGTACTGACTTAGAAGTTGTTAATTTTATCCCGATTTTCTCTGCGCTGCGTAAGTGTTACGCACTTTCTCGATTCTTCCGAAGTTGGGGAGCCTCCAGACTATAAATAGACACCTAGGGATTGTTCCTAAGGTATCCTAGAAGGGTTCAAGCGAGGTTGGAGACTGTGGAAGTGGAGATTGGAGTTTCACAACTCCTTTTGGTTTGCTTTGCTGTTTTCATGCTTTCTGTAGTTGATTCATGTTTCCTTGGATCATGAGCAGCTAAACCTCTTAGCTAGGGCTAAGAGGTGAAGCTTGTAGTGGATCCAAGATGTTTTAATTCGTAGTTAAGTGGTTTTCAGTTTGGAATTCATGATTATGAACTAAGGTTTGAAGTTTATACAAGTTTTTAAGTAATTTTTCTTAGTCTTGTGATGACTCATGAATGTTTGGATGAGTTACTTAGCTTCTTAATTCGTTTGCAACGGTCTAGACCTGTATGATCTGAGGAATCGGAGTGAGCTCTAGTACTAAGCTCTTCATAAAGGGACTTTATGCCAAAGTTCTATTTTTGTTGATTTTCTGGAATATTTAATGACTGTGCATGTGATTTGAATCCAGTTCAAATCCTGATCTAGCCTTGTCTTGTGAGAGGACTTGAGGATGGTTATGATTGAGAATTGGACTTATAGGAAAGGGGAATGACCTATGCAATTGAGCATGCTCAGCTCGGCCTACATTGAGTGAATCTTATGCATAGAACTTACATATTACAGAATGTTTGGTTTAACAGCTCTATCATCCGACTAAATAGACAGGAATGTCGATTCTAGTTGAGAGAATAAGAAACCACAGCAGATTGAACATCAAGGATTGCTACAAGTGGATCCTCTGAACCTCTAGTGCCTTCTTATAATTAATTACTTTCGATTTAATTCAGCTTTCGTTACTCACATCAACTTCATACAACAATTTGATTAGTAGACTTAATTAGACACTTGTGGATGAGTTCGTGAGATCCTACATAGTCCCTGTGGATCGACCTCGGTCTTACCGAGTTTATTACTACATCGTAACCCTACACTTGGGGAAGCGAACAAGTTTTTGGCGCCGTTGCCGGGGACCTTGACGGTTTTCACAAATTTCTGAAATTAGTATCTATTTAGGAATTTTTTTAGATTTTTAGACTAACTTAGTTTATTTATTTGATTTTTTCAGGGATTTCTAGGAAGCTGAAGAAGATACAAGAGTTTCAAGTGCGAATCAGGTTCTATCTTTCTAAACCTTACTCTTCTCCTTCTCCTATTCATTCCTATTCATCTCTTGTAGAGTGGGTGGAGATTCCTTTTGGATCTCTAAAAGGTCGGCCTTTTTGCCACCTGGATTCCTATTGGTCGGCTCAGCCGCCTTGGATCACCTTGTGCTCAGAGATTTCTGTTCTCATCTCTACTCCTCTTTTTCCTTTTTTTTGCACTTTTTCTCAAAAGATTCAAAGAGTGGGTGGGGAGTTCTCTGAACCCCTATTGACCAGGAGAAATCAGTCTCTATCCTTGCTTCTGGCTTAGCCATTGCAAGACACCTTGTGCTTCGGTCTTAGAGAAGAGTAAAGAAAAGGGAGGAAGAATTCTTCTTTCTTTTTGTTTATTATTTTTGGTTTTGCATGCCACATTGGGCTCGGGATTCCAATAACCGACTCATAAGTGAAGGGGGGATAGTAGAAGGAATTGATAGAGAGCCACGTGCTAGGAGACAGCTAGATTATCCAATTTTATCTGAAAATATGGCTACAAATCAACCTAACCCGAACCAAAATCAAACTGAAACTGGGGAGAATGTGGTTGAGGATGTTCCCCGACCAAGGACTTTACGTGATTTCTTGCAACCTGCAAGAACGAGCACTCCCTCATGCATAGTATTTCCACTAAATGCAGGGAACGTGGATTTGAAACCGGGAGTGATCAATCTTCTCCCTAAATTCCATGGTCTAGACAGTGAAAGTGCCTATCAACACCTTAGGGAGTTTGATGAGGTAATCACCACCATGCACTTTGCAAATGTGACTGAAGATGTAGTAAGACTTAAATTCTTCCCTTTCACTCTTAAGGATAAAGCCAAGGGTTGGCTTTATGCATTGAGGCCAAGATCAATTGGTTCATGGACTGATATGCACAGAGAATTTATTAAAAAATTCTTCCCTACTCACAAAACGAACATGCTTAAGCGCCTTATCATGAACTTTGCCCAAAAGGAAGATGAAACTTTTTCCCAATGTTGGGAGAGGTTGAAGGACCTATTAAACGCATGCCCACATCATGGCTATGAAATTTGGCGGATTATAAGTTTTTTCTATGAAGGACTGACTTCATCCATGCGCCAATTTGTAGAGATGATGTGTAATGGAGAGTTCATGAATAAGGAAGCTGATGAAGCATGGGATTATTTGGAAGAATTGGTTGAGAGTGCACAGTCTTGGGACACATCTAAACCAACAAGTTCCAAGACTGGCCAACAAAAGGAAAAGGGAGGAATATATGTCTTATCAGAAGAAGATAGCATAAGTGCACGGTTGGCTAGCCTCACAAGAAAGGTCGAAAGCATGGAATTAAGGAAAGGAGAAACAATCAACTCCACTGACGTTGAAACTGTTTGTGGAATTTGTGCTGGAAATCAACATGCTACACCAGATTGTCCCACAATTTCAGCAGTCCAAGGCATCTTACAAGAACAAACAAATGCCATAAACAGTTATCAACAGCAATATGGTGCTCCAAACTCAAACACATTTAATCCTAATTGGAAGAACCATCCCAACTTCAGTTGGAGGAATGGACCCACTGCAAATGCAAACAACACTCTAAAAGTATCACTAGAAGAGATGTTGGGTGCACTCGTATCGGTCCAGAATGAGTATAACAAGACAAATTCTCTAAAAATAGATGGGTTCATGCAAGAGCAATTGAAATTCAATCAAAATTCAAACCAAGCCATTAATGAATTGAAAACATCTCTGGCTAGAGTTGAAGCTCACCTTAGTGGTAGAGAGAAGGGCACACTTCCTGCTCAACCTCTTCCTAACCCAAAAACCCAGTATGAGATACAAGATGCAAGCTCATCCTCCCACCATACGGAACATGTTCAAGCTATCACCATTTTGAGAAGTGGGAAAGAAATTGTCAAATCTAATCCGGTGAAGGCTCCAAAGCCTAAGGATCCGGAAATTCTCAAAGAGGATGATAACTCAAACAATACTCCACAAGAGAAAGAACCGGAAAGACAATATAAGCCGGTTGCCCCATTTCCACAAAGGTTGATTTCACCTAAACCTTTAGATAAAAATCTGGAGATTCTGGAAGTTTTCAAGCAGGTGAAGATCAACATCCCGCTGTTGGATGCAATAAAACAAATACCATCTTATGCCAAATTTCTAAAGGAATTGTGTACAGTCAAAAGGAAACATAACGTTCACAACAAAGTTCTTTTGGCTGAGAATTTGAGCGCCATCATCAAACAAGAGGTGCCCCAAAAATACAAGGATCCAGGTAGTCCAACCATCTCATGCATCATAGGAGACTACCAGATTAAAGAGACTACCAGATTAAACAGGCTCTACTTGACTTGGGGGCAAGTGTGAATCTCATTCCATACTCGGTCTACGAACAACTTGGGTTAGGTGAATTGAAACCCACCAAAACCACACTCCAACTTGCTGATAGATCCATCCGGATACCGAGAGGAATGATAGAGGATGTTTTAGTCCAAGTTGATAAATTCTACTACCCAGTAGATTTTATTGTCTTGGACACACATCCCGTGATAGGCACTGGTACTCAAATTCCCGTCATACTTGGACGACCGTTTCTAGCTACCTCAAACGCCATTATCAATTGTAGAAATGGACTTGTACAAATGTCCTTTGGAAATATGACCCTTGAGCTTAACATATTTGAGTTATGCAAACAACCACGGGAAGTTGATGATGATGTCTACGAGTTAAACATGATTGAATCATTCGTGGAGGATACAGTCCCCTTGTCACTATTTTCCGACCTTTTGGAGGCATGTGTGGCCCATCCTCATGAAATGAATGATGACACAACACAAGAGATGGATGCCATTATAGATGTGATGCCGGTGCTTGAGAATAAAAGATGGAGGGCCCTAATTGAACCTTTGCCTGTAAATGAGAACAAGGCCCTCCCATCCAACATCAAGGCACCAAAACTCGACCTAAAACCATTGCCAAGTGAGCTAAAATATGTTTATTTAGGTCGAGATGAGACATATCCAGTGGTGATTTCCTCCCACTTGGATGAGGAACAAGAGAGTAGGCTAATAGTCACTCTATTAGAGCACAAGAGTGCCATTGGATGGTCAATTGCGGATCTCAAAGGCATAGACCCACTGATTTGTACTCACCGCATACACCTTGAGGAAAATGCAAAGACATCCCGGCAACCACAAAGACGACTAAATCCAAACATGAAGGATGTGGTTAAGGCCGAAGTGGTGAAACTATTGGATGTAGGTATCATTTACCCAATATCTGATAGCCAATGGGTGAGCCCAACTCAAGTGGTGCCTAAGAAATCCGGAATAACCATCGTAGCCAATGCCAATAACGAACTCGTGCCAACTAGAGTCACTACCGGTTGGAGAATGTGCATTGACTACAGGAAGCTAAACACTGTCACGAGGAAAGACCACTTTCCCCTACCGTTTGTTGATCAGATTTTAGAACGGTTGGTGGGTCATTCCCACTTTTGCTTCCTTGATGGCTATTCAGGGTACAACCAAATAGAAATTCCCCGTGAAGACCAAGAAAAGACTACATTCACATGTCCATTCGGCACTTTCGCCTATCGACGGATGCCGTTTGGACTATGTAATGCCCCTGCCACCTTTCAGCGTTGTATGATGAGCATCTTTTCTGACATGGTGGGGACCATCCTCGAAGTCTTCATGGATGATTTTTCTGTATTTGGTTGTAGCTTTGATGAGTGCCTTGAGCACTTGAAATCTGTGCTGAAAAGATGTGAAGAGAAGAACCTTGTGCTGAATTGGGAGAAGTGTCACTTCATGGTTCAAAAGGGAATAGTACTTGGTCACATCGTGTCACAAAATGGAATTGAGGTGGACAAAGCAAAAATTGATCTTATCTCTACCCTTCCACCACCCAAAAGCATACGAGATGTGCGGTCCTTTTTAGGACACGCAGGATTCTACAGAAGGTTCATAAAGGACTTCAGTTCACTCTCTCGCCCTTTATGTAACCTACTTCAAAAGGAAAATTCATTCGAGTGGAATGAAGAATGTCAAAAGGCCTTTACCACCCTTAAAGGTATGTTGACATGTGCCCCAATAATGCAACCACCCGATTGGAGTCTTCCTTTTAAGATTATGTGCGATGCTAGCGACTATGCTATTGGGGCCGTGTTAGGCCAAAGAAAAGATAAAAAGCCATGTGTCATCTACTATGCAAGTAGAACCCTAAACTCAGCCCAGGCAAACTACACCACTACTGAAAAGGAACTTTTAGCCGTAGTTTTTGCCTTGGAGAAGTTTAGATCCTACTTGATTGGATCCAAGATCATTGTATTCACTGACCATGCCGCGCTTAAGTATCTTCTCTCTAAGAAGGATGCTAAACCACGGTTATTAAGATGGATCCTCCTACTCCAAGAATTCAACATAGAAATACGTGATAAGAAAGGAGTAGAGAATGTAGTAGCTGACCACCTCTCTCGACTTGTCCTCACTGATTCCCCTGAAACGACTGCAATCAATGACATGTTCCTTGATGAACAACTTTTTGTTGTTTCCCAATTGCCATGGTATGCGGACATTGCTAACTATCTTGCTACAGGTATAATTCCTACATATTGGAAAAAGCAAGATAAGGATAGATTCTTCTCGGAGGTACGGAAATTCCTATGGGACGACCCATACTTATTCAAGTATTGTCCCGATCAAATCATAAGGAGATGTGTCCCAGATGATAAGCAACAAAGTATCATCTCCTTC
Organism: Liriodendron chinense; assembly: GCA_003013855.2. Classification (NCBI taxonomy): domain Eukaryota; kingdom Viridiplantae; phylum Streptophyta; class Magnoliopsida; order Magnoliales; family Magnoliaceae; genus Liriodendron; species Liriodendron chinense. The sequence goes on from ML058516.1 coordinate 803,745, forward strand.
TGTCATTCTCAAGCATGTGGTGGCCACTTTTCGGCTAAAAAGACCACAGCGAAAATTCTGCAATGTGGGTTTTATTGGCCCACCATGTTCAAAGACACACATGAGTTTTGCAAAGCATGTGAACCTTGTCAAAAACTAGGAGGAATATCCCGTAGAAATATGATGCCACTCAATCCCATCTTAATTATCGAAATTTTTTATTGTTGGGGCATCGATTTCATGGGCCCATTCCCATCTTCTTTTGGAAATGTATATATCTTGCTTGCCGTTGATTATGTTTCCAAATGGGTCGAGGCCATCCCTTGCCGGAATAATGACCATAAAACGGTCATTCGATTTTTAAAAGAAAATATTCTTTCCCGGTTTGGAACGCCTCGAGTCATCATAAGTGATGGAGGGTCTCACTTTTGCAATCGCCCTTTTGCAGCCCTAATGAAGAAATATGGCGTTACACACAAAGTGAGCACTCCCTATCACCCACAAACTAGTGGACAAGCTAAGATATCCAATAGGGAGATTAAACACATTTTAGAGAAAACGGTGAATCCCGATCGCAAGGATTGGTCACTTTGACTTACCGATGCTCTTTGGGCTTACCGTACTGCCTTTAAAACCCCTATTGGAATGTCTCCCTATAGACTTGTCTATGGGAAGGCTTGTCACTTGCCTGTGGAGTTGGAACATAAGGCATATTGGGCTATTAAGAAGATGAATTTCAATTCTGACAAGGCAAGCTCGCTACGCAAACTACAATTGAATGAACTTGCAGAAATCCGGAATGAAGCTTATGAGAATGCGAGAATTTACAAGGACAAGATGAAGATATTCCATGATAAGAATATTCTTCGCAAGACATTCACGATAAATAAAAAAGTTCTCATGTATAATTCTCGCTTACATCTATTTTTGGGAAAATTGCGATCTCGATGGACCGGTCCTTACATTGTGCAAACTGTCTATCCATATGGGACTGTCGAGCTGTTGAATCCAAGGAACGGCAACATTTTTAAAGCAAATGGGCAGCGATTAAAGCCGTTCTTTGAGAAATTCCCTTCAGAAGGTATGTCCATACCTCTGAATGATCCTGTGTATCAGGACGATTGATCTCCTAGTCTGATGGAGGTATAGAGTAGTTAGGATTATGATTGTGCTGCTTTTATTTTCGTTTTCATAGGTTTGGTAGAAGGAGGAAGATTTCCACTTTTCACTCTCTCAGGTACTATCATTCCTCACTCCCTTTTATTTTCAAATTGCTCTCATGTTTTGCTCATTGCGCATCTTTTACATTGAGGACAATGCAAGCTTTGGTTGGGGGGTGTAGGATCGCTTGGATGAATCCAGCATTTTGCAACATTTCAAGCAATTATGTGGAAATTTTTCAATTTGTCAAACATTCGAAACTCTTTTGGAAAACACCGGTTCTATGCATTCAAGTTGATATGAGCATAAGAGGAAGAGATATGCAGTGTATGGGGCTGGATGTCTGGAATTCCTCATAGCATAATGGTTTTTATTTGTGAACTCCCCTATTTTTGTGATTGATAGAAAACCTGAACACTTTTACACCTAGTTCACATTACACGATTTTCATGAGTTGAAGGGATTATATGATTTATGGATTAGCTAGACTTTGAATTAAGGTATTGAGAAATCTGGCCGGGGTACTTTGTCCATCCTTGTCCATGGGAAAATAATGAAAGATATGGATTTTTAAAAATCCTATCTAATTAAAAAGACAAAAAGGAAAAGGAAGGATGAAATTGGGAATGTAGAAAAACGGTGGAAAATTCCGATTAGGGCTACCTACTACCAACCGGGGGATGGTCTACCCGTAACCAAAGCCGGAAATGGGACGTAGTGTGAAAGTCGTCGGAAGGACGGTAAGGCAAATTCCTGTCATTGGCTTGATGTGGCTCTATGTACCTTGAGTTCTATAGTCTAGTTGATCTATGAAGAAGATAAACCTAGAAACTCGTGAAATGAATTTTCACTACCCACACTAGGTTGAATTTGTTCAAGTTCTTCTATTTATCAACCAATCAGCGGGAATTTCATATGAATGCTTATTATATTTTGAGGATTTACGGTTCCAACCTTTGACGCTTAATCTTTCTGAATCTTACACTTATGAACCTTGGAATGTATAGAAGGATGGTTTCTGAAAGAGAGTTGAGTTTTGAAGGATGGGATTAGTTCACGCATGTTTTGCTCGGGACTAGCAAAATGCTGGTTGGGGGGTGTGTTGAGCTCTTAATTGTGCATATTCTACCCCCAATTCATCACTCATTGTGCAAGGTTTGTATGGTTTATAGGCTAATCCAATGCATGTTTTGTGACTACAGGACTGAGAGGGAGCTCCACTCAATTGAAGACAAAAAAGGGTTCATTTAGGATCATTCTGATGAAGAACATTTGAGGACCAAAGAAGAAAAGAAAGAAAGAAGTAAAGAAAGAAAGAAAACAAAAAGAAAAGAGGCTGACTGGTCGTGACCGGTCGGCCAAGGAAGCCAGACCGGTCTGTGACCGGTCAGCCATGCAGGTTTGGATATTACTGAAGAGGACCGACCAGTCGGTCATTGTTGCTGGAGAGTTGCTGAAGGCGTCCGACCGGTCATGACCGGTCGGACATGCTTGCTGGACCAATGTTGAATAGGCCCGACCGGTCTTGACCGGTCGGCCACACTTGCTGGAACGTTAATAAAGACATCCGACCGGTCAAGACCGGTCGGATATGGCTGCTGGACTAAGGATAAACAAGGGCCGACCGGTCATGACCAGTCGGCCATGCGTACTGACTTAGAAATTGCTAATTTTATCCCGAGTTTCTCTGCGCTGCGTAAGTGTTACGCACTTTCTCGATTCTTCTGAAGTTGGGGAGCCTCCAGACTATAAATAGACACCTAGGGATTGTTCCTAAGGTATCCTAGAAGGGTTCAAGCGAGGTTGGAGACTGTGGAAGTGGAGATTGGAGTTTCACAACTCCTTTTGGTTTGCTTTGCTGTTTTCATGCTTTTTGTAGTTGATTCATGTTTCCTTGGATCATGAGCAGCTAAACCTCTTAGCTAGGGCTAAGAGGTGAAGCTTATAGTGGATCCAAGATGTTTTAATTCGTAGTTAAGTGGTTTTCAGTTTGGAATTCATGATTATGAACTAAGGTTTGAAGTTTATACAAGTTTTTAAGTAATTTTTCTTAGTCTTGTGATGACTCATGGATGTTTGGATGAGTTACTTAGCTTCTTAATTCGTTTGCAACGGTCTAGACCTGTATGATCTGAGGAATCGGAGTGCGCTCTAGTACTAAGCTCTTCATAAAGGGACTTTATGCCAAAGTTCTATTTTTGTTGATTTTCTGGAATATTTAATGACTGTGCATGTGATTTGAATCCAGTTCAAATCCTGATCTAGCCTTGTCTTGTGAGAGGACTTGAGGATGGTTATGATTGAGAATTGGACTTATAGGAAAGGGGAATGACCTATGCAATTGAGCATGCTCAGCTCGGCCTACATTGAGTGAATCTTATGCATAGAACTTACATATTACAGAATGTTTGGTTTAACAGCTCTATCATCCGACTAAATAGACAGGAATGTCGATTCTAGTTGAGAGAATAAGAAACCACAGCGGATTGAACATCAAGGATTGCTACAAGTGGATCCTCTGAACCTCTAGTGCCTTCTTATAATTAATTACTTTCAATTTAATTCAGCTTTCGTTACTCACATCAACTTCATACAACAATTTGATTAGTAGACTTAATTAGACACTTGTGGATGAGTTCGTGAGATCCTACATAGTCCCTGTGGATCGACCTCGGTCTTACCGAGTTTATTACTACATCGCAACCCTACACTTGGGGAAGCGAACATTCGCCGATGGCCCAATCCAAGGACTTGACGAGTTTGGATCTCAGACTCTCACCAATCCTAATCCAAGGATGGCCACGTACACTCCCACTGGAGTTTCCCAATCCAGGGAATAGTTGTCACGCCCCAAACCCGGGGACCGGGCTCACTAAATTCCCGATCGCCGACCTTGGTGCCAATAGCCTCCGTAGTACCCCATTCTCGGCTCCTAGCTTTCATATGCCAGGTTTCGATCCTGGGATCCTACCAGGAGGATTTTCAGGGTAATTTTTTTTTTGTACAGGAGCATAATCAAAACCATAAAACATCATCAAATATCCACTATAAAGTTTGTTAAGTACAGTACTGGAAAGGAAAATACAAGATGTAGCAAACGCCCAAAATAGCAGGTACATGAACTGCGCTCAACGCTGCTGATGTGCCCTAGTACCTGCAGCGTAAACAAACGCGTATGAGCTTCCTACGAAGCTCAGTAGAGTGCGTGTGTGCTCGTGTGATGCATATGACAAGTATACATATATCAGAGTAAGCGAAAGTAATAGAGGGCTAAGTTACCAAGTGCATGAATGCTACCAACCATCCCAAGGCTATACAATGCAAGGGCCTAAATGGCTGAGTGTTACATGCTAGAGATGCAATGCAACCACGTCAATCCTCAACTAATCCACATATCAAAATAGTTCTCATCTGGGACATCACCGGGGTCTAGTATACTCTAATATTGGCCGCCGCACATCGCACGCATAACCAAGCGAGTAGAAAAGACCTCACTATCCGCCTCATCAGTGGTATGCCAATGCCCACCCGGCTCGCTAATAGCGGACCCATTCCATGAGCTGGTCAGACTCGACCTAGCTTATAGCCCACTGCAGCCGGGCGGATAAGGTCACACCCCTTTCCAACCGACCTCGACACAGTGGGAGACGTGGCCTACTGGTATTTGGCACAAGGGCGCTCATGTTATCCACTCAGTCTCGACGTTGAAGCATCCTACTGGTACCACAGGGTTTAGGGATTTTCACCCAAGGACATCCATAGCGCCCACGTGCTAGAACATGTTTCCGGTGTCCATCACTGCCAACCACGATGTGACTACGGTGGCCACAACCCCGATGCTGCTAGGGTGCGAAAGCGATCGTGACATACATAATGCAAAATGCATGAGTCACATAATCCAAGTCATGCACCAAACTTATGCATACTGCACAATCATGTGGACGACCCTGTCTCACACGGGTCCCCTAAGTATAACAAGCTAACTAGCATATGCTATGGTTAATCGTGATCCATAACAGGCATACAAATGATGCGTATGGGCATATGAATGAGCATGGTATTCATTATATTAAGCATGTTATCAGTGTGACATATCAAGCTAATCATACTAGCATGTTACCAAACGTATCATGTAACATTGGCCTTAAAAGGCCCAATATATACGGAGAGTGGGACCCGGACTGTGGGCCCCATTGGAAATGTAAAGGTCTTCGTGGCATAGCCCACTTGAGACTATATCGGCCCCATACTTGGGCCTGCACATACAAAGTAGGTCGACAAAATAGGTGTACGACATGGATAAAACATATGTATCAAAGGAAGGGCCATGGTGGGCCCCGCCCACTGGTCGGATAGCAAATATACATCACCAGTCTTAGGAAGTTTTAGTGGTAGGTATTCAATCACCACCATTTCCTAAGTGAAGCCATTTGAATCGGGCCCCACGCGTCGATCAAGATGGGTGGCATGGTACACAATACATCCATCAAGGTGGAACCCAAATATGGGTCCACAACCTCTATTGGGATGAAAAATAAACAATGAAGTGGCCCTAAGGAAGTTTTCAATGGTGGGCATCAGTGACCACTATTCCTTGCGGGTGTGGCCCACCTAACATCTGGATTTGCCTCATTGTTGGGGCCATATCCTAAAATGACATGGAAAAATAGAGGGGCAGCATGAATAAAACAATACATCATGGTGGGACTAAACAGATACATCACGTTGGAACCCACAGGGTGGGCCACCTCCTGGGCTGCGTGGTACATAGCTGGGTTCCAAGAAGTTTTGAATCAAGCAGATATTTGTGTTTTCTCCTTCATCCATATCCATGTGATCTTATGAACAGGTTGGATGACAAATAAACATCACTGTAGAGCCTGGAAAGGTTTCAACGTTGGAAATCATTATCCCCACTGTTTCCGGTGGCAGGGTCCACTTGACATTTGGATATGCTTAAATTTTGGGCTCAGCCACTTATGAATAGGTTGGATGACAAATAAACATCATTGAAGGGCTGGGAAGGTTTCAACGGTGGAGATCATTATTCCCACTGTTTCTCGTGGCAGGGTCCACTTGACATTTGGATATGCTTAAAATTTGGGCTTAGCCACTAAAATGAGCTGGAAAAACATATGAACGAAACAGATAAGACACATACATTCTAGGTGGGCCCGACGAGTGGGACCCATTGCCAACGCCCAAAGAGGGCTGCGCTGCTGGGCAGTAGCGTCCCCTGGACGTTGTCTGTCTAGCAGCCACGTTGTTTTCTTTTTTTCTTTTGCTCTCAACAAGTGGGGCCCACAGAAGTTTTCGATCAAGCTGATATTTTTGTTTTCCCTTCTTCCATGCATGTGTGAACTTATGAACAGGTTGGATCTCAAATAAGCATCATGGTGGGCCATAGGAGGGTTTCAACGGTAGGGTCACTGTCCCTACTGTTTTCTGTGGTGTGGCCCCCTTGAGACTTGGATCTGACTCATTCTTGAGATCATGCCCTAAAATGATCTCCCCAAATGGATGGACGGTGAGGATATAGCACATGCATCATGGTGGGACCCACGAGTGGGCCACCAGCTGGCCTCACGAGCCAGCGTCCGTGGACGCTGGTACGCCCAGCGTCAGAGACGCCTTTGCTTCTTCTTTCCTTTCTTTCTTTTTTTTGTTGTGTGGTTTTGATCGAGTGGGGCCCATATAAGGGTGATCTACTCTGTTCATCAGGTTCCTCGGTTCATGGGGGACCCAATGAGCTCAATATTGGGTATGTAATTTGGTCTGGAAACATTAAGGTGGGCCAAAGATGGTCCAATACTAGGCACCATCCTCTTCACTGTTTCCTGTGGTGCGGTCCTCTTAAGATTTGGATCGGCTTCATATTTGGGCCCTGGCCCTAAAATGATCTGGGAAAATAGATGGACAGCGTGGATGGAACACAAACATCAAGGTGGGTCCCACGAGTGGGGACCCTATCACAGCGTCCACGTGACGCTAGACTGTTTCAGCGTCAGAACGTCCAGCGTCTGGACTTCATTGATATATTTTTTTTCTTCTCTTTTTTTTCTTTCTTATATCAAGTGGGGCCCACTTAGTGAAGATCCGCTCCATTCATCATGTTCCCCAGCTCATTGGGGACCTAATAAGCCCAATATTGGGCAGGTGATTTGGTCAAGAAGCATCGCGGTGGGCCAAGGAAGTTTTAATAGTGAACATCATTGTCTCCACTGTTTGTTACGGTGTGGTCCACCTGAGATCTGGATCTTCTTCATTTTTGGCGTCCAGCCCTAAAATGGGCTGGAGAAACAGACGGACGGCGTGGATCACGTACATGCATCAAGGTGGGTCCCATGAGTGGTGACCCTGCTCAACGCCCAAAAGGGCTAGCAGCGCGTCCTCTGGACGCTGTCTGTCCAGCGGCACTCTCTTTCCTCTTTTTATTTATTTATTTATTTATATATATATATATATATATATATATATATATATATATATATATATTTTAACAAGTGAGGCCCATTCATGGATGATCCAGTCCATCCATCTCATTGCCCATCACAAGGTGGGCCCAAGGAAATAAACTGAAAGGAAATTAAGAAAATGAGGTTTATGTCCCCCTTGCACTCACAATGATGGTTGGACGGTTGGATTGACGATCGGGTTGGCGATCGGACGGTCCGAATGGTGGTTGGGGCCCTCCAAGCTTGATCTCCACCCTCAATCTCTAATCTCTCTCTTCTCTCTTCTAATCTTACTCAAATATCTCAAATCTCTTTCTCTTTCTCTCTCCTTTCTCTCTTCTTGCAATTTGGAAAATGAGAAGGCCACACCCCCCCTCTACGTATGGTAATGTATGGGTAGAGAGGAGGGAGCATGGGGTGATGATGGTGGTGATGGCTAGCATGGGAGGGGGGTATGGGAGGTATGGGTAGTCTGGCTTTGGTTGACTTTGGTGGGTGAGAGAGAGATGGGGCGGGTATGGGGTGTGTAGAGTAGGGTGATGAGAGGGGTATGGGTGAGGGTGATGGTGATGGATTTGACATTATCTTGGGATTTGTGCAAGTGGGGCCCACGCCACACACGCGTTGTGCGGTCTACCTCGGATTACGCAAATGACACAACTATCACACCGGGTATCCCAATGGGGCGTGCCGAGCGGCGTTGGAATCGCAGCGCCTACGCGGTCGCCGAGGTATAGGTCTTGGGTCGATGCGGTACTCAAATAGGGTTGCGATCAAGGCTCACTAATCTGGTCCATCCGGGACGTACCTGCACCGAAAATTAAGCGTACGGAGGGCGATTAAGGTTACGGGTCTTACAATAGTGATTCAATAAATGGACTCTCAAATACTAGACATACCTAGATGATTGAGCCCCGATTCAATGCCTTTGATGAGTAGCTTCAACTCCACGTGCTTCAGCTTCTCTTTGTGCTCCCAAGATCAGCTACCGATGCAAATGATGTGTGTATGATTATGCCGGGTAGTTGGGAGAGAGATGGTCAAGTTCCTCTTGCCTATTCAATGCAATGGTTATGAAGGAACTACAAAAATTCAGCATTCAATGGCTATAAACGACCTTATAAAGATATTTCGAAGGTAGGTCAGCCATGAATGTAAATCTTGAGTTCATACTTTAAACCAAGCTTTGAATACTCAATGACAAGCCATTAATGGCTAGGTTTGAATGATGAACTCAACGGAGTTAAGAGCAAGGAGGGTAGGAAGATGTGAGTAAAGACTCTCACTTAGCTTTTGATGGGTGTTAAATGCATGCCAAGAAAGACCACAAGATATGGCTATATAAAGCCCCAAATGAAGGCCCCAACGGATAAAAAACGGTCATGTACAACCTATCAGAGAGAGGCTTTAATCGGTCAGATAGACCAGTGGTATTTCAAACTGCTAGACCTCATTTGGGTCTGTTCGACCGGTCAAGACCGGCTGACCTTGCTGGACTCACTAGTACATGTAGTTCGACCAGTCAAGACTGGTTGGCTGACCTTGCTGGACTCACTAGTACATGTAGTTCGACCAGTCAAGACCGGTCGGCTGCCTATCTGGTACAGTGCAGCACAGCTGCTGGATATTTTTTACACTTCAGGCCGACCAGTCAAGACCGGTCGGCTGTCCAGCTCTTTTATCATAGTAAGGTTTCTGTATATATTGATGTGCCTGGTCGACCGGTGTTGAGCTCTTAATTGTGCATATTCTAACCCCAATTGATCACTCATTATGCAAGGTTTTCATGATTTAAAGACTAATCTAATGCATGTTTTGTGATTATAGGAATGAGAGTGGACTCCGCCCAATTGAAGACTAAAAAGATCTCTTTAAGAGCCTTGGATGAAGACCTAAGGTGGGCCAAAGAAAGAAGAAAGCAGAGAGAAAAGAAAGAAAGAAGAAAATGAAGAAGAATAGGGCCAAGACCGGTCTAGACCGGTCGGCCAGGAGGGCCACGATCAGTCTAGACCGGTCAGCCACCTCCTCCCAGCCCTCTGGACATTGAAAGCAATAGGGCCGACCGATCTGGCATGCCCATCCTCCAGAAGCTTGCTGGACTGATTCCAAGACGAGTCCGACCGGTCAGCCAGCCCAGTCCGACCAGTCCAGACCGATTTTCTCTGCGCACTGCATACTCTTACTCAAATTCTGGAAGATTCCGATTTTCTCTACGCACTGTGTACTCTTACACAGGGGACGGCCAGCCAAGTCCGACCGGTTAAGACCTGTCGGCCACACTGCTGGCCATCCCCTGTGCACACTGGACTCCCAAAGAGGCAGGTCTGACCGGTCATGACCAATTGACTAGCCCAGTCCGACCTGTCCTGACTGGTCGGGCACATGCAACAACAGGTAGTTTCCAAATTGGGCTCCGAAAATTTCTGCGCAGTGCGTATCCTTACGCAATTTCTGGATGTTTCCGACGTAAGAGGGTTTCCCCACTATAAAAGGACACCTAGGGTCTCTACCTAGGGCATCATAGAAGCTAAGGAACTTCGTGGGAGAGGAAGGAAGCCATCGTGGAGCATTTGCAACCCTCCAAACTCCGGGTTTTTATGTTTTCTAGTTTTCCTTTATGAGTTCTAGTTGTAGTATGACAATACTCGGCTAGAATCTCTCAGCTAAGGCTGAGAGGTGAAGCTTATAGCTAATTTCATGTTTGATTCAGTTTAATTCAAGTAGCTTTACTTCAAGTTCAAATTTTGAATGTTCTAGTTCTTATAATTGATAGTTTTAGATGTTTTATAAGAGTTCATGTGCTCCGGACATGGATTCCTCGCAATTCTCTGGGATTATCATGTGTTGCTTAATTAGATTCAAATTATGGTAAGCATGCCATAGTCCATAGGCATGGCTGTTACTCCGAAGGCTATGAATTCGAATTCTATATGTGTTGAATGGGACTAGAACTTGGAAGTTCAACTTGAATGGGATTGAATGTGTTTAATGATTTATCTTCCAACTAGATGAGAGATAGGACTTCAAATCTAGTTGTGTATCATGCTTGGATTGATTGGATTGATATGCGATTACTACAAGTGGATCCTTGAAAGCCTTAGTACCTTTAATCACTATTTTTCTTAAGTTACTGTTTTAGCATAATTCCTTCAATTTAATCTCCAAATTACTAAAATTCTAGTTGCTGGAATAAATTAGAAATTGTTCTCTAATTCTGTATGGATTGACCTCGGTCTTACTGAGATTTATTACTACATCGCAGCCTTACACTTGAGGCGAGCGAACAATTGCATATGAGGGACAGGCAACTTTGTGAGGGTGTTGACGGAAAGCCCTCAATCCTTTCATCTGAAGATGTAAACCTATGGCACTTAACTATGTGAGACTCATCTTGCTCGCTGACGTAAAATGGATCAGGTGCCTTATCAGCAGTAGAAGCTGGAAGTGGATGAAAATTCCATACCTTTCCCTGTATTTCAGAAAATCCAACAAAATAACAAAACATTGCAAAATCAATTTACAAAATCACAAAAATATTTCTACTATTTTCAATAACACCAATCTCCATCCTGACTACTTAAGTAAAGATTCGGCCCAAAAATTTGTAAAAAATCACAAAAATTGTCACTATCCCTAGCACAACATTTCAGGAGTTGTTCGTTCGCCTCAAGTGTAAGGCTATAATGTAGTAATAATTCTCGGTAAGACCGAGGTCGATTCACAGGGAATTAGGTAAACCAATTTAAGTTGTTCCAGCAACTTTAAAATCAATTAAATCAGGAGTTCAAGTTCATAAACTAACTTTAAAAAGTAAAGTTGTAAAAATCTGTAATTAACGGAACTAAGGTTTTCGAGGATCCGCTTACGATAGCCCTCATGTGAATTCATTCATCCAAGCATAACACAACTAGAATTAAAGTTCTATCTCTCTTATAGTTGGAAGATATAACATTCAAACGCGAACAATCCCCATTCAAGTAGAAGAATAGGATTCTAGTTCTAATGAAGCACATAAAAGTCCGAATACGTAGCCTTCGAAGTAACGACCATGCCAATGGACTATGGAACGCTCTAGGGTTTCTACAATTCGAATCTAAATAATCTAAACATGATAATCTCAGAGAATTGTGAGGAACTTATGTCCGAAGCGCATGAACTCTCATAAAACATCCAAAAATATCAACTTTTATTCAAGTTAGAACTTTAAAAATCCAAACTTTAAGTATTTAAATTAGAACGAATTCAACATAATAACTACTCTCAAACTTTACCTTTTAGCCTTAGCTAAGAGGTTCTAACTGAGCATTATCATGCTTCAACTAGAATTCAAAGAAAAACTAAACAAAAACATGAAAAACTAGAAAAAAAAAACCCTAGTTGGAGGAGTTGTAGTGGCTTCTTGCTCCCTACGAACTTAGAACTCTTCTAGGATACCTTAGGAAGGATACTAAGGTGTCCTTTTATAAGAAAAATCACCCACCAAATCGGATTGCGTAAAGATTTATGCACTTATGTCGGTCGTCGAGCGCCCGGTCATTGTTGGTCGGGCGCCCGACCATACTGCAAAACAGTCCAGCGTGTTTTGATAAATTTTGTTTGAATTTCGAGCGCCCAGATTGTTGAACCTCCAATTTATACATTGCATAGGCCACTACATCACATTATATGCATGGTTTTTATGTTTAAAAGGGCCATCTAATGTATGTTTTGTGATTGTAGGGATGAGAGTGGACTTCATCCAATCGGAGACAAAAGATCATATTTAGATGCATGGGGTGAAGATTGAAAGTGGAGCAAAGAAAGAAGAAAGCAAGGAGAAAAGAAAGAAGAAAGAAAGGAAGAAAAAGAAGAAGAACAGCAAGCCCGACCGGTCGACCACAAATCTGGAAAGCACTGAATGAAGGACCAGTTGGTCCGACCGGTCATGACCGGTCGGCCAACAGGTCGGTGATCGTTGGAAACTCTCTAGACTCAATTTCACTCAGGTCTGACCGGTCTTGACCGGTCAGCCATCAAGGCAGGATGGCTTCTGTGCACGTTGGACTCTCAAGCAGATAGGTCAGAACGGTCATGACCGGTCGGCCAGACTAGTCCGACAGGTCGCCCGACCAGTCGGCCATGTAGAAAATTAGGCAGTTTCTATTTCTGCTCCGAAAAACACTGCGCACTGCGTAAACCGTACGCAGTTTCTGGAAGATTCTGACGCAACCGAGCGTCCTCACTATAAAAGGACACCTAGGGGCTCTTCCTACGGTATCATAGAAGCTAAGGGAAGTAGTGGGAGAGGACGGAAGTCATCGTGGAGTGTCTGAAACCCTCCAAACTCCGGTTTTTCTAGTTTTTATGTTTTCTTTCATGAGTTTTAGTTGTAGTATGACAATGTTCGGTTAGAATCACTCAACTAAGGCTGAGAGGTGAAACTTGTAGCTAATTTCATGTTTGATTCAGTTGATTCAAGTAATTTCAATTCAAGTTGGGATTTTTAATTATTCTAGTTCTTCATGTTGATAGTTTGAAATGTTTTACGAGAGTTCATGTGCTCCGGACATGGATTCCTTGCAATTCTCTGAGATTATCGTATTGTGGTTGTTTAGATTCAAATTATAGTAATCCTTGAGCATGCCATAGTCCATCAGCATGGCTGTTACTCCGAAGGCTATGATTCCGAATTCTACATTGTTGAATGGGACTAGAACTTGGAAGTTCAACTTGAATGGGATTGAATGTGTTTAAATGCTTTATTTTCCAACTAGATGAGAGATGGGACTTCAAATCTAGTTGTGTATATTTCTTGGATTGATTGAATTGACATGGGGTTGCTACAAGTGGATCCTTGAATGCCTTAGTACCTTAAACTACTGGTTTTCATTAAGTTACTGTTTTAGCATAATTATTCCAATTGAATCTCTTATCTATTGCAAACTGAGTTGCTGGAATAGTTTGGAATTTGTTATTCAATTCCCTGTGGATCGACCTTGGTCTTACCGAGATTTATTACTACATCACAGCCTTACACTTAAGGCGAGCGAACACAGATCCTCTTAATCGGGCGCCCGGTGGGTCATCGGGCGCCCAACCATGTCCAGAAAAGTTCCAGCAATAAACTGAATTTTATATCAATTTCGGGCACTCGGTAAAGTGGTGGTCAAGGGCCCGAAGGCCAAATTTTATAGTTTTTCTGTTCTGTAGGGCCATCTGCTGAATTTTCTGCATTTTACTTTTCTAACCCTGTAGTTCTGCAACTTGACTTTTTTGGCCATTCTAGGTCTTCAACTTGATTCCTTCAAGGCTTTTTCTTTGCTTCTTCGGATCATCAAATCTTGGTCTTCGAGTCATTCCAAATCCTTCAAATTGGCATTAAATCCATGTCATCTCTCTCTTCTCCTTGCTTCTTTCTTCCATTCCTTTGGCTCATCTTCATTCATCATCAAGTGGGTTTAAAAGCATTCTTTTAGCCATCAAATAGGTGAATTCTCTCTCTCATTTCTACAATCATAAACATGCATTAGATTAGTCTTTTAATCATGGGAATCATGCATAAAATGTGATGAAATGGGGTTAGAATATGTATAAATTAAGAGCTCAACACACCCCCGAACCAGCATTTTTCTAGTCCCAAGCAAAACATGCGTGAAACAAGTTCAATTCTACAAATCCAACTCTACTTCAGAAATTATACTTCTAATCATTCTGAGACATACAAGTGCAAGAAACTGGGTGATAGAAGTTGGAACCTCAAACTCTCGAAACATAATAAGTGTTCATACAGAATTACGGCTGATTGATTGATAAATAGAAGAACTTGAACAAATTCAACCTAGTGTGCATAGTGAAAGTTCATCTCATGAATTTTTGGGATTATCTTCTTCATAGTAAAAGTACGTCGGGTAGTCTAACACGACACCCACGTATGTGCGGAAGCTTTAAAGAGAAACTAGAATTATGGCTAAACCTATACGAGGGGGTGATTAGGACCTTTTTTTGAAATTCTTTTTGCCTACTTATATAATTCAACAAATCAAACTAAGTAAGCAAGAACACCTCGGCTTCCAAGCCTAAGTGGGTCCAATCACAAGACTAGTATATGATTAAGCAATAAACAACCTAGTCTAAAGCATGCATAGGTAAACAAAAGATTTAACTAATCAAGCTCCTAACCTATGCAACCAATGTAGACTTATGAGAATGGATCAATGAGCTCAAGTCTACACAACTAGTGAAAGTACATCTTGTGTGTGGATGTGCCTAATTAGTGCCTAGCATACATTCCTATCAAGCATTCATAATTAGACAATTAAACTAACAATGCTAAGATATTAATGTGCTCAATTCAATCACAAACACAAGCATGTATAGTGGTTCGACTTTAGGTCTACTCCACTCCCGGTTCAAGTACTCAACTCCTTTGAGCACACCGGCATTCACTATCGGAGGTTTTAAATAAGGTTCACCTCTCAACCTTTACACGGAGGTTTTACTGGTTCACCTCTCAACCATAACCGGAGTTTTGGACAAAGGGTTAACTCTCAACCTAAACGGAGTTTTGGACATAGGCTAACTCTCAACCCGACTCACATTCACTCTCGTGACGGAGGCTCCCCCTTGGAGACTTAGTTTAGGCCCGGCAAACGGGCCAAGGAACGGCTAACGTCCCTAGATTGAGTTTGACAAACAAACTCTAAATGGACTCTTAAAAAGGACAACCTTACTTGTCGGATGAGCCCCTTGTTTAGCGCTGGTTCGGGTTGCTTGATCTCCGCTCTCCCATGCTTCAATCAGCTTCCCTTGCTCCCACGATCGTGTTACCGTTGCGTCGCCAATGCCTCAGCCACACTCGATCAAACACCTTGCATGTGATGCCTTTGAGATGCCCAAGGTGCTAGGAGGGTAGGTTTGAGAACTCTACAACCAATGGGAATGGGATGCCTAGAGGTTCTCTCCTACAGCGATCTCATCTTAAAGTTTTGGACAAGGATTTGCCAATCAAGAAGGTTCCAAACTCTAGAGATAAAGAGGGGATGAAGGTCATCTTCTTCATGAGCTTGGAATGCTCTACTCTTGTGTTAAAGCACAAGGAAAATGCCTTGCATAGGTTGGGAATGAGCCTCAAATGGTCTCCAACAATGGTGGCTTCACTCCTCTCGAAATCCCTCTCCTTACCCCTCAAAACAAGCCAAGCCCATTCATAAAAGAATGCACAACAGTTTAAAAATGAGCAAATAACAGCTAGTGCCGACCGGTCGCCCTACCGGTCGGCTAGGGGCCACGACCGGTCGTCCAGGGTCCACAACCGGTCGGCCATAGGCCAGAGCAGAGACAGAACTCGCTGTCTTAAGAATGGTGCTCTGCACGACCGGTCAAGACCGGTCGGCTAGGAGTCCACGACCGGTCGTCCAGGGTCCACGACCGGTCGGCCCTATGGCTTGCACACACCAATAGCCTACTGACTCTCTGGACTATCTATCCGACCGGTCTTGACCGGTCGGCCAGGGGTCCACGACCGGTCGCGACCGGTCGGACAGGCCTGGGTTCAGCCTGTATGTCAGCTGACCCTGCTATTCTTCAACCCTCTTACATAGGCCAAGTTTTGGGTGCACTTTTGGGACACCTAGGGCTAATCTATAATGACTAAAGATTCCCTAATATGGTCAAGGTCATCAAAGAGGTTAAGGGTTGGGTTTTGGTCAAGGTTAAGGCACATCAAGGCATCACTTTTACCTGATTCTTCTTCCTTGATGCAGTGGGGCCATCTGAGTCTTCGGTCTTTGTCTTCATTGGGCTCAACCAATACTTGACTCATTGATGTAAGTGATTGACAAACAAGGTGCACTAGTATGCCACAGAAAAGTGCACTAACACATAGATCAACTAAACTATGGATCTAAAGGTGTACAAATCAACAACAAGCCTATGACAAGAATTTGCCTTACTATCCTTCCGGTGGCATTCACACTACGTCCCATTTTCGGCTTTGGTTACGGGTAGACCATCCCTCGGTTGGTAATAGGTAGCCCTTTTTCGGAGTTTTCCACTATATTCTCAATCATTCCCATATTTTCATCATTCCTTTCCTTTTATACATATTAGATAGGATTTTTAGAAATCCATATCTTTTGTTATTTTCCCATGGACAAGGATGGACAAAGTACCCCGGCTTGGTTCCTCAACACCTTAAATCTAAGCTTAGCTAATCCACAAATCTACACAATCCCTTCAAACCATGAGAATTGTGTAATGTAAACTAGACTCAAAAGTGTTCAAAGCTTTCTACCAATCAATTCAATAGGGGAGTTCACATAGAAAACTATTATATTTAAGATAATTCAAGGATTTCAAAATCAATCACTTCATCTATCTTTTTTTTCATAATTATATCATCCTAAATGCATAGAAACAAGGTTTACTTAAAGAGTTTTGAATTTTCAGAAAAATTGAAAAAATTTCAACATAGAATGCTCGTAATGTTACAAAACACTAGGTTCATGTAGGAATCTCACACCCCCCCCCCCCCCCCCCCCCCCCCAAAAAAAAAAAAAAAAAACCAAATCTTACATTGTCCTCAATGTAAAAGATGTGCAATGAGCAATAACATGAGAGCAATGATACAAATAAAGGAGAGTGAGAACGAGATCACCTGAGAGAGTTGATCATGGAAGTCTACAACTCCGACAACTAAATCTACTAAAGCAAATAGAACTAAAACAAAAAAAATAAATAAACTAGACCTAATCCATGTAAAGCAATAAAAGTTACCTAACCCGTCCTTTTAGAAAGAGGATCTCCATCAGACTAGGAGATTGATTATCATTATAACATCTAAAAGTATAAAGTTAAGCAAGATCATCAGGTGATGTAACAGATTTTTCAATAGGACTATCCACCATCCTGATTTGGAAAGTACAATGGTGACATTAATCATTCGAATCCATTGAAAATCCTGCTGAAAAATTTCAGTGGGTCTCTCAATAACATTGTCACATGTACTAGGAAAGGAGAATTGCATTGGTTGGAAATCATTGAATATGGATCTCCTTTCCATCTTGTCTGGGCAAAAATTTATCAAATATGGGTCATCTCAGAAGTGGTGTTCATCGGTTTGAACAAACCAAAGAGATGTGGAGACTTTAATCACTTCATCCACATAAATTTGGATGGTCTCCACATAATCATCTTTCACCAGTGCTTCCACAATCGATTTTTCAGTTTGACACTCTTTGGAAGGAAGCTTTTTAGGTAGCAGAGGGGTCTCCCTCAAGGCTTGCACTATGTCCTTAATCATGGGATCATCCCAATCTTCAAAATACATCAAACACTCCTATAGAGTGTAGGAGACCTCATCAGCGGAAGTTTTTAGATTTCGACCCTTTACATCTTCCTCCTTCTCAGACTTTTGTGTAGGTTGGAGTGGATCCTCAACCTCTACACTTTCAAAAATTGGCCTCTCTGTAGGCAAGTCAAGCACCAATTCTTCTAATTCCTGCATAACAAATTTGTGTAAATCAGAAATTGGTGACTTATCAAATAAATTTTTAAAAATTGACACTTCCAAGGTCTTATTAATAATAGAATTGAATTCATCCTTGAAATGTGTTAAACATGTCCCCAAGCTTTTAAGTAGATTAGGTTGGAAATACTCCCCATCCTCCTTAGATTCTATCATGTTTATCTCATGAGGACTGTCATCATTGTCCCAATCCTCAAAGGGATCGAAGCAAAGAACATCTAGAGGATCAAGATTCTAATTTAAAACAAACTCCTCTTCTACAATGGAATCAATGAAGTCTACCTCATGGACATCATCATCATCCCTATGCCTTTTACCTAAGTGGAATGCATTCACCTCCAACGTCATGTTTCCAAAGGACAATTGCATTACCCCATTTCGACAATTTACAATTGTGTTTGATGTAGCAAGGGAGGGGCAACCTAGAATCACCGGTATTTAAGTACTAGCATCCATATCCGGTTGCGTATCCAAGACGATGAAATCTACCAGGTAGTAGAATTTGTTAACTTGGACCAGCACATCCTCAACTATCCCTCCGGAACACGGATGGATCTATCAGCGAGTTGCAACGTAGTCTTGGTGGGTTTTAATTCCCCAAGACCCAATTGCTCGTATACTGAGTATGAGATTAAATTTATGCTTGCCCCCAAGTCTAGCAATGCACGTTCAATTCAGTAGTCTCCAATGATACATGAGATTGTGGGACTACCGGGATCTTTGAATTTTGGGGGAGTCTTTTGAGTGAGAATGGCACTCACTTGCTCATTTAAGAAGGCCTTTTGCTGCACATTATATTTGCGTTTGGTTGTGCACAAGTCCTTTAGAAACTTAGCATAGGAAGGGATTTGTTTAATAACATCAAGCAATGGAATGTTGATCTTGACTTGTCGGAAAATCTCTAAAATATCATGAGAGTTTGGGAAAGATTTTGGAGCAACCAATCTCGAAGGGAATGGTGTTACGGGCTTATAAATGCGTTTCGTTTCTTGTGGGGCTGAGTTAGATCCGTCCTCATTCTTAGAATTTACCGGATCATTAGGTTTGGCGGCCTTCACCGGAATATATTTGTCAATTTGTTTACCACTTCTAAGAGTGGTGACGGATTTTACTTGATCTACATGTTGGTTGGGAAGATTAGGTATGCTTATTTCATGTGCTTGTTTAAGATTGGGCTGAGGTTGGGCCGGGAAGGTCCCTTCCCTAGCATTCAAACGTCCCTTAATCTCATCAATCGAGACTTTAAGCTCTTAAAACATTTGCTGATTTGATTGATTGATTTGCGTTTGCCCTTGCATGAACGCCTTTAAAGTATCCTCCAATGAGAATTGAGGTGGGGGGCCATATTTTGCATGGGTGGTCCTCCTTGAGAGTTGGTAGGATTGCCCGTGGGAGCATTCTTCCAACTAAAATTTGGGTGGTTCTTCCAAGTAGAGTTGTATGTGTTACCTACCAGTCCATTAAAAGGCCGTTGATATCCATATGTGGCATTTACGTGCTCTTGTAACACCTCTTGAAATGTAGGAATTGTAGGACAATCTTGCGTAGCATGTATATTAGTGGCACAAATTCTACATATGTTCTCAATAGCTTTAGTGGGCTTTGTAACTTCACTCTTGCTAAGTTCCATGGCCTCAACTTTTCTTGTGAGGTTGGCTAGCCTTGCATTCACATTATCTTCCTCCTTAAGGATGTAAATCCCTCCTTTCTCTTTTTGTTGAGGAGGCTTGAGGTTATTAGATTTGTCCAAGGTATCCCATGATTGGGCATTCTCAGCCGACATATCCAAATAACTCCAAGCTTCATCTAGATTTTTGCTCATAAACTCGCTGTTGCACATCATCTCTACGAATTGGTGCATATTGGAACTTAATCAATCATTGAAGTATGATTCGCCAACTTTCGTAGCCATGATGTGGGCAAGCAAGTAGGAGGTCCTTAAACCTTTCCCAACATTGGAAGAATGATTCATTCTCTTTAACCGAAAAGTTCATTATAGCTCTTCGAAGGGTATTCGTTTTATGAGCCGGGAAGAACTTTTTCAAGAATTCCCGAGTCATCTCGTTCCATGAACCTATCGAGTATGGTCTAAGAGAGTGGAGCCAACTCTTGGCTCTTTCTTTCAATGAAAAGGGAAAAAGTTTAAGTTTTATGGCATCTTCTGAGACATTCACATATTGTAAAGTAGCCACCACTTCTTCAAATTCCTTTAAGTGTAAGTATAGGCTCTCAGAGTCTAGCTCATGGAACTTTGGTAGGATTTGAATTACACCTGGCTTTATATCGATGTTTTCCCCGGTTGGTGGTAAGACCACGCACGAGGGTGTAGTTGCACGGGCCGGTTGTAGGTAGTCCCGTAAAGATCTCATTGGAGGAGCATTGTGCACCTCATTCTCTCCTACTCCTTTATGATTTGTATTTGTGGTTAGAGTCAGGGTGGGGAGGATTCCCTAATGGAATTTGATCCATACTTCCCAAATTTTCACGATGTTCTACAGATTTCGGACTCTTCCATGAAAGGAGAGTGGTCCAACTATACCACCTTCGGATTGGAGACGATTGTTGTGGTCTCGTTCTCAACAGGACATAAACCACACAATCTAAAATCTAAACTAATCCTAAATCCTAAAATCTGAAAATAAAAACCAAAAACTAAAAGAGCTCAAGTTAGAAGGATAATACCTGATTTGCTTGAATTAGAAAAACTTCCTACAAAACAAAACAAACTTTGTTAGTTCTATAATTCAGAAAAATTAATCCAAAGAAAATAATAAAAAACTAACTACTTCTACTTTATAGCCACTAAAACAATTTAGAACCATTTAACCTAGCTTCCTCGGCAATGGGGCCAAAAACTTGTTCGCTCGCCTTAAGTACAAGGCTGCGATGTAGTAATAATTCTCCGTAAGACTGAGGTCGATCCACAGGGAATTAGGTAAACCAATTCAAGTTGTTCCAGCAACTTCAAAATCAATTAAATAAGGAGTTCAAGTTCATAAACTAACTAAAAACAGTAAAGTTGTAAAAATCTGTAATTAACAGAACTAAGGCTTTCGAGGATCCACTTGCGATAGCCCTCATGTGAATTCATTCATTCAAGCATAACAAAACTAGAATTGAAATTCTATCTCTCTTCTAGTTGGAAGATATAACATTCAAACGCGAACAATCCCCACTCAAGTGGAAGAATAATATTCTAGCTCTAATGAAGCACGTAGAAGTCGAATATGTAGCCTTTGAAGTAACGACCATGCCAATGGACTATGGTACACTCTAAGGTTACTACAATTCAAATCTAATCAATCCAAACATGATAATCTCAAAGAATTGCAACTCATGTCCAAAGCGCATGAACTCTCATAAAACATCTAAAAATATCAACTTTTATTCAAGCTAGAACTTTAAAAATCCAAACTTTAAGTAAAGTACTTGAATTAGAACGAATTCGACATGATAACTACTCATAAACTTCACCTCTTAGCCTTAGCTAAGAGGTTCTAACCGAGCATTATCATGCTTCAACTAGAATTCAAAGAAAAACTAAACAAAAACATGAAAAACTAGAAAAAAAACCCTAGTTGGAGGAGTTGTAGTCGCTCCACGATGATCTCCCTTGCTCCCCATGAACTTAAAACTCTTCTAGGACACCTTAGGAAGGATACCAAGGTGTCCTTTTATAAGAAAAACCACCCACCGCCTCGAATTGCCTAAAGATTTATGCACTTATGTTGGTCGTCGGGCGCTCGGTCAGTATTGGTCGGGTGCTCAACCATACTGCAAAATATTCCAACGTGTTTTGATAAATTTTCTTTGAATTTTGGGCACCCGGATCCTCTTAATTGGGTGCCCAGCCATGTCCAAAAAAGTTCCAACAATAAACTGGATTTTTTTATCAATTTCGGGCGCCCGATAAAGTGGTGGTCAAGTGCTTGAAGGCCAAATTTTACAGTTTTTCTGTTTTGCAGGGCCATCTGCTGAATTTTTTGTATTTTACTTTTCTAGCTCTGCATTTTGCAACTTGACTTTTCTGGCCATTCTAGGTCTTCAACTTGATTCCTTCAAGGCTTTTTTTCTCTGCTTCTTTGGATCATTAAAGCTTGGTCTTCGAGTCATTCCAAATCCTTCAAATTGGCATTAAATCCATGTCATCTCTCTCTTCTCCTTGCTTCTTTCTTCCATTCCTTTGGCTCATCTTCATTCATCATCAAGTGGGTTTAAAAGCATTCTTTTAGCCATCAAATAGGTGAATTCTCTCTCTCATTCCTACAATCATAAACATGCATTAGATTAGTCTTTTAATCATCGGAATCATGCATAAAATGTGATGAAATGGGGTTAGAATATGTAATGGGGTTAGAATATGTATAAATTAAGAGCTCAACAAGAGTCTCGAACTCCGCTCACCCACTTCACAGTTTGGGATGACGGATCCGATTGCCCGCAAATTGGAATCTTGACCAAAACTGGCGACCAAACACCATCCTAATCACATCCATTCCCCAGAAGAGCATCTTGAGGTTACAACCTACAACCTCCTTCATCCATCCCCGACAGCAAACGAAACAGCAAAATATTGAGATGATGGACCTGATCGACCACGGGTCAGGATCTTGACCAACCCAAAGTACGGTCGGAGATCATCGGATCCAATGCACTCAAAGTATGGTCGGCCTAAACTCCAGTGTCAGGACGGTCGTACCAAATGCCAAGATACGAAAAGATGAAAGCCAAAAGGCTCAGTCAAAGAAACTATCTGAACGATGGAAACGATAATTGTAACCCAAGTATCAAAACTAGAAGATTGGGTGGAAAAATTTCACCTGCACATACCTAAGCATGGATGACTGAAGTACCTTGATTGAGTCCAAGTCAGAGTAGTGGATTACCCATAAGGTCGCGCCGACACAGGGTAGCTAACCACTTTAACAGTCAAAAGAAACAAGTACTCCTGGAGTGATCTGGGAAAGCAACGAACAAATCAATCACAGGGTGGTAACCTCGTAAGACTATAATGGATGCAGAGGCTCTACTGTACCTTTCCGATGTTAGTACCGATTGGGAATGGAAGGGTTGCGATTTGGTACCCAAATTGCAGCTCATGCAGGGATAATCACAACGTTTTCTCCAAACTCCTGCGGTATGTGTGAGTTATCAATTTACAGACAATCAATTAACATAGATACAAAGGAAAGCAAAAATTTCAAACCATGATCTATGAATGACTGGGTCAGAAGTGGGGTGTCCACTCGCCTTGACATTCGGTTGCAAGCAACCTTTGCCAAAGAGGGGCATCTGTAGACACCCCACCTTCGGCTACAATGTTGACTGAGCTAACTGGATGAATGGAGGTCCACACCCCCAAACCCCATGTCCAAAAATCAACCAAACTCATCTTTGTAAGCCCCAATCCATAGCCTAACTCAAGCCTGAACTCAATCTACTCACCCCCTAACATCAGCCTGAAAAATCATCCATAGAAAAAACCAGTCCAAAAATCCAAAAACGTCAACCTTTTCGAGTTAACCCGCTGAGTCAGATCACTGAGTCAACCCACTGAGTCAGTCCAGCCCTCACACCCAGTCGACTCACCCAGTCAAAACCATCTTTCAAACCCGGTTGACTCACCTAGTTCTGAGCCGTAGCTTCGGAGCAGTTCCGAACTCGAACCTAAAGCTCCTTTTGCTTTAAGTTTGGAGCAAGTACGCTCCGAAGCTGAAGCAAAGTGGTATTACGGGAGGCCATCTGATGGCTGACCATCCCTATTTACAAGAGCTGCCACTACTCGTAGCTATAAATACCTCGTCTCCCCTTTATATTAAACATCCCTCAACATCCAAGAAATCTTGATTTCTGACTCCATCTCCACATCCCCTTAGCCCATTCCTCCACCAAGGAGAGCCTGAGTGAGAAGAGTCTAGCCCTGGTTCAGCCTAGCCTGACCTTGGTTTAAGTCTCTTAAGCTACCTAAGTCCTAATCTAGCCACTCGAAGCCAACCCTTGCGATACCTTCGTCCATCCAGCTACTCTCATATCAGCATCATCTCATTCGCATCTAGCATAAGTGCAACATTTATTATTCTTCTAACCCCCTGCTTATCATCCCACTACAAATACTTTGATTGATCAAATACATAGCATGCATCTCACATAAAGCACTTGTCAGTTCGAGCGTATGCTCTGGGCTTGCCTGTTAATGGAAACCTGCCCATCAAAAGCTCTTACTGTTCAGACCCACATTCATGCATTATATCATTCATGAGAATATACGAGGATTAAATCAAACTTTCAAGTATTAGTTCGATTATGTGAAGTAAAGATCGTACCTCGATACAGGCAGAGTGGGTACTTAACACATTCCCACCCTGTAACCGTGATCCCTTACCTCGAATCTCTGACCACAGATCAAACGGAGTCATTTTAAGGAAGGAATCTTTAGATTCTCTTCTCTAACATTTTTACTGGGTCTAGCCGACTGTAGATTCGAAGTAACTGGCTAGTGGCGACTCTGGTCTTATACGAACTCATTCAAACATATCCAGTTTAATATGACAACAAAAAAAGCCCTCGAGAAAGAGGAGAGCCAGTGGCACAACGGCGATTCGCGCACACCCCCCTTTTCGAAAGGGAGGACAGGGGAGCGCGAAAAGGCGAGCGTCCACATTGGTGCCTTAGGGCATCTAGCTGAGCTCAAAACCTGATGGACACATACATTCTAATCCAAATTCACATTCATTCCAATCAAATCCACATTCATTACAATTTAAATTCATACACATTCATTCCAATCTAAATCCATCAAAATGACATAATACATCCATCACAACATTATACATCACATCCAAATTCTCTCACAACACGATACATATAAATAGATTTCCATTTAAATGCTCAAAATCTAAATTGAGTTTATATTTGACAAAATGAATCCGAATATTTTAGTTTAAGACATTGGAATAAGTTCAACAGTGATCAACATGAGCTTGGTGATCTCATCTAAGCCCGTGGGCACATAAGCTTCCCAATGATGTGATAAAAGGTACTTACAGATGAATCTATACTTAATTTCTTTGAATTACCACTGTGGCTACCATCAAAATAGGTAACAAGCTCAGAAAATTCTTGTTGGGGCTCAAATTCGCACCCATTGTAAAACAGTATTCAATGATCCATCTACGACGACTTGGACTGATTTTGAGATCCAGAATACTCAGAAAATGCCAGTGCAACCCTAACATGTGTGATCGTGACCGAAACCTACAAATGTTATTTCAGAGCAGAATCAGACATGCGGATTACTGCCAAATGATCCGAAATGCCCTAAAACCCTTAACCTGTAATTTTCAAAGTCGCACGATGCATATCTTTACCTGCGCGCTTCCAAATGCATTTTGCCCTGACAATATCCGACTATAAGGGCCCGAAAGCATACAGGTACCATTTTAGGCTGGAATTAGACATGCTGGATGGCCGCCAAATGATCCGAAATGCCTGAAAAACCTTAAGTAGCAAGTTTGAAGTCCTTGCGATGTATATTTCTACGTGCGCGCTTCCCGGAACAATATTCTTATGTAAATAGCCAATCAGAGGGTCCAAATTGGGAAGGAACTACCAAAATTCATAGCAGATGACCATCGATACTCCACCCCATTCAATCAGGAGGTTGATCATGGCCTAAAAGCGGCTTGGCTTCAGTGACCTCGGTCTTCGAAAAGATAGCCCCCCTCTAGAGGTCGTCCGTTGGAGCCTAAAACCTGAAATATTCTAAGTAATGGAACATGCATTCATCCACTCTCTCTCCACATGCGGATGCTATGAGGAGACATGCATTTGCCCTCTAACCACATGCGCATGAGAGCTCTCTCTTTCCCTTTTTAATATTTTAAATAAAATACAAAATACAAAAAAAAATCACATGAAAATATAAGAAGTGGGGCAACATGCGCCCACCACAGAGGCCACATGCGCCCACACCAAGCCACATGCATCAGGCGCATGTTGACATGCGCATGATACCCATCACATGCACATGACTCCTCTCTCCAAATGCATGCGCATGCCCTCCCTTTTTCAGACAACGTGCGCCCAGTACCCGATACCCAATTAACATACTATAAATACCCCACTCACTTCTAAATCGAGGGAGAGGCTTCATTTTCTGAAAAAGGATCATCAGAACAAGGTAAAAATCCTTGTCGGAATCCTCCATGGGCTATTCACATGCGTCTATACCTCATCAGATGCCATCGACGGAAAGGGATTTCTCCCACCGGAAGGAGAAGATTCAAATTTCTCCAAAGTCGCATGACATGCGCCCATACTTTGGAGGGGAAATGTGCAAACATGTACTAAGGGGCATAGTGAAATGCACCCATGCAGGCCTCATGCGCCCGAGAGAGGCACATGCGCTCACCTCCCATCCGTCCTCTCTCTCCTTCCTTTTCTTCTCATCACATGTGCTTGAGGGAGAGGGCACATGCGCCCACCTCAGCCACATTCGCCCACATCCCATGGCAGATGTTCCTGGACGCTGATGGGGAGGTGGGGCCTTCTGTGATGTGGCCCGCCTTCCGATCGTGCCACACTCCTAGACACACATCAATGCCCTCTATCCATCCCCCGGACCGAATTCACCAACGGTCGATGTTAAGTGGGCCAAATCAGCAATTTGATAAAAAAGGCCAACACTTAGCCAATATTGCAAACCTCGAAAACCCTTCCAAAAGAGCCGGAAATGGCCGAAATCGAGAGGAATCGGGCAGAATTTGACCGAACCCTAGAGGGAGACTTCTCTCCGCCATAACATGATATATCATAATCATGCACCAGAATGAGGTTATCCAAACCCAGGAGCCTCGAATACCCTAATTAAGCAGTCTGCGGGTCAACTACTTAGTCATTTTTAGCCCTGGAAAGTGCCCTGTCGGCTCGAAAATAGACCACGCTAAACAAATCGAAATGCGATCGCACTGCGACCCTCGTGGACATAATCCACCCCTATCAAAAGACGATCATGACAGGTATTCACCAAATCCTCCGATCAGATTGTAAATAGGCCTTGGGAAGTGCCCTAATGGGCCGAAAATCTACTAATGCCAAATGAAATCAATCGTGATCTCAAAGATGCGAGGGAAAAAATATCGATGACACAAAGATATATACGAAGCAGATTGATCAAATTAAATGCACAATTTGTCCGACACACTGAACATCTAGCATAAATGCAATCTTCTCTTGAGCATGCATAAAGCATAGTTACTTTGTACTGTACTCATTTGCATCCATTGCATGAATTTATTTCATCTGGGATCGAGTTACGAAACAAAATCGAAGGGGACTATGGTTATCATCGAAAACCATAATGAAAGAGTTCTAAACGTCTGAAATACTTCATCGTTAAGACCAGTTGATGTGCGTCCTGTCCAAGGCGGGATCCGTCAGTTGAATGGCTAAGGTAATAGAGTGCCTTCCAGCAAGTCACCCGTCCCATTGGAGACGGTCACTAGCCCTGGTTGCAATAAGTGGATACCGTGGAGTGTATTCCTGAAAGTCATATCGTCCATAGAGACGCGACATGACACTGAGATTTACGACTCGGTTGAAACCCTGGTCGCACGAAGACCCCATGGAGTGCCTTTCAGCAAGTCACCCGTCCCATCGGAGATGGTCACTAGCCTTGGTTGCAGTAAGCGGACACCGTGGAGTGTATACCTGAAAGTCATATCGTCCATAGAGACGCGTCATGACACTGAGATAAACAACTCAGTCGAAACCATGTTTACACGAAGACCCATGGAGTGCCTTCCAGTAAGTCACCCGTCCCATAGGAGACGGTCACTGGCCCTGGTTGCAGTAAGTTAACGTGGAGTGTATCCCTGAAAGTCATATCGTCCATAGAGACGCGTCATGACACTGAGATATACGACTCGGGTGAAACCCTGGTTGCACAAAGACCCCATGGAGTGCCTTCCAACAAGTCACCCGTCCCATCGGAGACTGTCACTGGCCCTGGTTGTAGTAAGTGGACACTATGGAGTGTATCCCTGAAAGTCATATAGTCCATAGAGACGCGTCATGACACTGAGATATACGACTCGGTTGAAACCCTGGTCGCACGAAGACCCCATGGAGTGCCTTCCAGCAAGTCACCCGTCCCATCGGAGACGGTCACTGGCCCTGGTTACAGTAAGTGGATACCGTGAAGTGTATCCCTGAAAGTCATATCGTCCATAGAGACGCGTCATGACACTGAGATATACGACTCTGTTGAAACCCTGGTTGCACGAAGACCCCATGGAGTTCCTTCTAGCAAGTCACCCATCCCATTGGAGACGGTCACTGGCCCTGGTTGTAGTAAGTGGGCACCGTGGAGTGTATCCCTGAAAGTCATATCGTCCATAGAGACGCGTCATGACACTGAGATACACGATTCGGTTAAAATCCTGGTTGCTACTCAACTAGGAACGCCCAAAGGAGTATGGAACCAACATCTAACTGGTCTTAACAATGGCTTGGTCCACAAGAAATTCCAGACTTGGTCTCTGCGAACTTGAACTCGAGACTATAATGCCTCATGATTTAAACTACTTGCTCGATCTATCCGAGCTTCATTCCTTTAATATTCTATCTATTGTATAACTGCAATTCATAGTGGAATCTTGTCGCTTTGTGCCGTGGTTTTCTTCCGTAAGGGTTTCCACGTAAAAATCTTTGTGTTGTCTATGCTGTGCGTTATTTATATTTATGCTCCTTCAATGCTTGATTTAATTCATTTATGATACATGCATGCATTTACTTTTGCCTTCTAATAAAGGGTGATCATCCATTGATGTAATTAAGGGTTCATGACTAGTTCACAGCCCGGAATGTAAAAGATCTCAGAATCTCTGGAATAAAATTCACCTCGCGGTGCTTTCTCGTGTATACTTTGTGATTGCTTATGATTGTCTATGAATGTCTCTATACTCAGAATTCCCCCAGAATAATGAAACACAGGAAAAAGACTGCCGACGAGCGGTTCGATTTTTCTAAGTTCTAACAAACTGGCGACTCTGCTGGGGAATCGAACAATACCAGAATCTATGGTTATCTCTGAGTAAAGAAACATCCTAAGATGAATCGGTCGCAGACACGGATGTATACGTAAGAGAGTTCTGCTAGGAGAAATGTTCGGCGCCTTTACAGGCGCCAAACTAGCGACTCTCAACGGGAACGTTGTTCCCTTCATCTTTAAAGCAAAAGTTTTCTATAAAAAAAAATTTCAAAATCTTGCTGTGGCATGCATATGATTCATACTTATATGCTTTTGTCGGTCATTGAACCATATCGCG
Source organism: Liriodendron chinense (assembly GCA_003013855.2). Taxonomy (NCBI): domain Eukaryota; kingdom Viridiplantae; phylum Streptophyta; class Magnoliopsida; order Magnoliales; family Magnoliaceae; genus Liriodendron; species Liriodendron chinense. Next base: position 833,171 of record ML058516.1, read on the forward strand.
ATTGGTAAGGACGCATTTTCTCTCCTTTCAAAGGTGCGGGGTGTTATAATGTGCGTATGACTGTGCAGAAAGACAGAAAGATAGGAAGACAGAAAGACAAACCATCAAAACTATACAAATGGCAGCCACTATGGTCTTCCTAGCTTCTGGGGGATTTTACTTCCCTCACCTCGTGACAGCAGAAACAACGATTCCCGAAGCCGGATGGCAAGTTGTGCAGAAACGCCGATCACTTAAGAGGGCTGAAAACAGACAATTGACTTCAGTCAAAGCAGAAACAGTGAAGACACGGAGCAGTGTGAGGAGACAGTGGAAGCCAGTTCACAGGAATGAAACCCACAATGCTAGCAGAGCCACTGTGTCACCCAGGCCAGAATTCTCCTTTGTCGCTGCCGATTTCCTAGTAATGACGGGAACAACACTACCAGTCAAGACAGCCGAATCAATTCACTATCCTGGAATTGACTGAGACTACAATGAAGACATGCTCTGTTGAAACCACCATGGCCAGGGCTATACAATAGCGAGTGCAGGTTGCAGTGGTGCAAGTCGTAGAAAGGGAGGCGAGCGGGCAAGATGCAGAGCTGCCTCTAATCTAAGAGCAAATAGATGAAATCATTCAGGTCCAAGAAGACACAGCTAGAGAGATCAGAGAAATAAAAGAAACATTGGTGGCTCTAGTCGCCCAGGGGGTAGTCAGAAGCCCGACCGTTCCCTTTGGACAACCATTGGGAGAATCACAGGATACAATAGGAGAACCAGTAGCTGTAGAACCACAAATTCGCCCAAGGAATGTTGCATTCGAGCGTGCACCGCGGCAACCATCTCATGCCACTAAAGAAGATTTGTCTCAGACAGTCGCGAACCTGATGCATCAGGAAAGCGAAAAGAAGAAGAGAGGAAAATATGTATATCGGATACCGTATCCATCTAAAGTTAACGAAATCCCATTCCCTGACGACTTTAGGCATCTCGACTTCCCACAATTCGACGACAAAGGGTCACCAGAGGAACATATGACCCAATTCATGACGGTGCTAGGGAATTTGTTTGTAGTACCTCAATATTGCCTCCGATTGTTTGGGTCGACGCTGACTGGAAAGGCATTTCAATGGTATATGTCATTACCCGCAGGGTCTATCAAGACCTGGGATCAGATGAAAGATTAATTCATTTCCAAATTTTTCTCCACTGAGCGAGAAGTCTCGCTGACGGATTTAGCCTTAGTTCATCAGAGGCAAGGAGAGTCAGTTGAGGCGTTTATTGATAGATGGGGAGCCATAGCGGCACAATGCCGAGAGTTGCCTAGCGATCCTAAGCCAGTCAAGATGTGTACGTAAGCCATGGACCCAATAATCTCGTTCGGTTTATCCAGACACAATTTCTCAACGTTCAAGGACCTAGCGACAAAGGCCCATATGGTAGAGGAAGCCGCGCTAAGAACGCAGTTCAAAGCGGAAAGACTGAAGCGTGAGAGTGGGAAGATGGTCACATCAAGTTACGTCGATAAAAGCAAAGTTTCAAAAGATAAAAAACGGCCACATCCAGAACACAGGATTAAAAGCAAGCCAGCAGAAACTCAGTTCAGAGCCAAATGGCCATGAAAACTAAAAAAGATGACGATCATCGAACGAGGCAAGTTAGAAGGACGTTACTCGTTTGACCCTAGAAGACCTTGTTCCAATAATGGAACGCCTAGTCGAAGAAGGGGAGCTACAATTGCCAGAACTGATCCGACCAGAGGAAGTAGGACAAACGGATGCCCCCAATTATTATAAGTATCATCGAAGCCTGGGACATGAGACGAGAGAATGCCTCATCTTGAAAGGGAAAGTACAGAGACTGATCAACCAGGGTACTATTAAGCTAATGACAGAAGAAATCAGTCAGGTTACCTCAGCTGTAGTGACAATAGCACCTACGATACCACCAGTTCATGATGAAAGACTGGTACAAACAACAATGGTACAGGCGGTCGAAGAAAGGGAATCGGCAAGACACGACGTCGAATTGTTAGCGATCCGAGAGCAGGTCAGCGAATTGGTCCAAGCCCATAGGGAGCTATCCAAACAGATGGGAGAAGTTCAGGAGGCTTTAGCCATCTTGATCTCACAGAAAGCGACCCCTAGTACAGCTCTGCGTGTCCGACAGTTGGAAGAAGAAGCACCGGGGGCAGCCCGTAATGTTGTTGAAGTAAGATAACAGAGCCACACCAAACAAACAAATGCACGTATGTCGGGTTTAGACTCCATAATCCCATATGAACTGCTAGGCAATATCTCTTTCACCCTTCATAACCTGGCTGCAGAGGTTTGCATGATAGAGCAATCCATTTCGGAAACACGATCTCAAGCAGAAAAGTCAAGACACAAAACGAGAAAGAGGACATGGGTAGACGTAAGAAAGAACCCTAGAAACTGAAAACGACCGAATCCAGGGAATGAGGCAGAGACCAGTGTAATGAGGACACAAGACAAGGGCAAAGAAACTCAGAAGTCGCGGCATATGACAATCAGTGAGCGAGACGAAAAGAACGGATCGTATACATTTGACATTGAAGACCTTGTCTCAATTATGGAGCGGCTAATTGAAGAAAGAAAATTGTGACTCCCAAAAGTCTGTTCGACCAGCAGAAGTAGGATGCATGGATGATCCCAACTGTTACGAATATCACAGATGTATAGGCCATAAAACCGAGCAATGCTTTGTTCTGAAAGGAAAGATACAAAAGATGATAAACTAAGGCGTTGTCAATTTGAAAATGGGAGGAATTTGATAGAGCCACGGCCAGTGCAGTCCCAATAGACACAAGAACTCCATTTCCTAAAACTTCAATAATCGTGAGCGCTTACAAATAGTTCTGACGGTTTATAAAGTAGATATGGATATACTTATGTTCCCTCATGCATCTACCTCATCTGTATGTTGTGCTTCATACTTGTTTACATGTTCACTCACATCATACTGTTGTGCATATGAATATAAAATGTTCGTAGAGCTCTCCTTAATGACAGGTACCATAATCGGAGACTATCAAAGAATCGACTCCACGAATCATCAACCGACTTATTATATCCTCATCAGACTGATCGAATCAGGAGAGAATATCTTATAGAAAGTCTATGCGAATCACAACATCCCCATATTATGGTATCTTCGTCATAGGTTCTCATATTAAGTATCCTGGTATTCTGACATTCCTCTGCTTAATAGGAGAATACTTTAGAATTGACGGATTCTCATATATATGTATATGTGGTTCTACACGAAGATGGTCGGGATACTCTATTATTATCAATCTCTTATACTTATGCACAATGTTTTATATGAAGATAATCGAAACATCGTTATCTATATCCAGCTTTCATATTATGTCATGGATCTCCCATCGTTATCGCATTATTCTTCTACTGTATATGAAGATGAGTCAAGGCTGGGAATCTCCTGTGTATATATATACATATGGCCTTATATGAAGATGATTAGGGCATTCTATTATGTATCACTTCACCCTGAAAGTATCGACAACTTCCTCTTATGAAGAACTCTGCGATAAGAATATGCAATTAAAGATTATGATCAGACGAGTATTCAACACGGATTCCTAAAGCACAAGATCTGTCGCATTAAAATGAAGTGGTCTTACCAAGTCACGAGCCAGAAGCACCGGGGGCAAGCCCCAATATTTTATGAGAAACTCGAGTTTATAAGAAAGAGACGACTGGGGGCAAGCCCTAATATATTATCAAAATCTCAAGTCTACAGAAAGAAATGACTGGGGGCAAGCCAGCAAAGATGACAAATAAACCTAAAAACATGGAGCTAAAAGAAAGTTTTGGACTTATGACACGAATGTCTCTCAAAACCAATGACCCAAGGGTACACAGGTTAAGTAAAAAGGGAAGTATTATTTCTATGGGTTCTTCCATTTTTTGTGCTTTGATATACTCAGTTTACATTAAACTCATACATAATACATCATTTTATGCATACTAGTCTCAAACACATAACACCAAGTAGTGGTTTAGCAAAAGAATCATTGTCATTATTTTAGATCATGAAGCATGCAGTTAACAAGTTCTGATGTCGATTACATCGGATACAAGTGACAGTCAGGTATTTAAGACAGTTGTCTAATATTATTTTTGTTTGACAATGACCATAAAAAGCAAAAGAACAGAATTACAGCTTCTCCAGACACCCTATTATGAACTTCATCACATCTTTTCGTGTTGCCTCCATGGTGGCCTTTGCCTCCGTTAGCGTCAGCGCAGGATTCGAAATATCATGAAGTTCGATTTCTAAATCTTCCATTTGCTTGCGTGCCGCCTCTCCTTCACTCTCGAGTTGTGCGACCTCGGCACGGTTCTGATTAACTATAAGATCAAGGAGGGCAACCTCAAGATTTATGGCCGTTTCTTCCGCTCGTAGCCGCGCGATCTCAGATTTGACATCAGCAAGATGATTAATACACCCGCGACGTTGATTCTCACTATCTTCTAAGGTTGTTCTAGCATTAACTACTAAATGTTCTCGCTGCTCTATGACAGGCCGCAAAGAAGACAACACTAGTCGTTTCTCTTTAACCGTAGGGTCAGGTTTAACCTGTTCAGTCATAATAACCTGCGTAATAGAATCCTCGAAAGAAGAAATGTGACAGACTATTTTGGATACATCCGGCCCGATTACTCCTGCACAAACTTCCAATGCCTTCACCCCTGCTCCTAGTGCATGCCACTCGCTTGGCTCAGCCAACACCTTTGAAATGTTGGATAGTAGACCCCTCAGTACGCTCTGCCCGAAACAGTCTAAATGATCGAAATAAGGAACGTCGAATGCTCCGTGGGCAGCCGCCTCAGAACTGGTAATACCTGCAACGAAAGGAACAAAGTATTCAATGAAATGGTAAGTACAGAAAAAAAAGAATACACCAAGGAGCTATGAAAGAACCATACCAGTAGATGAGTCGACGACAGGTTTCGAGAAATCTGAAGTATGTGTGGTCGCATCAGTGTTGAGCTCTTAATTGTGCATATTCTACCCCCAATTCATCACTCATTGTGCAAGGTTTGTATGGTTTATAGGCTAATCCAATGCATGTTTTGTGACTACAGGACTGAGAGGGAACTCCACTCAATTGAAGACAAAAAGAGTTCATTTAGGATCATTCTAATGAAGAACATTTGAGGACCAAAGAAGAAAAGAAAGAAAGAAGTAAAGAAGAAAAGAGAGCAGAAGAAAGAAAGAAAGAAAACAAAAAAGAAAAGAGGCTGACCGGTCGTGACCGGTCGGCCAAGGAAGCCAGACCGGTCAGTGACCGGTCAGCCATGCAGGTTTGGATGTTACTGAAGAGGACCGACCGGTCATGACCGGTCGGTCATTGTTGCTGGAGAGTTGCTGAAGGCGTCCGACCGGTCATGACCGGTCGGACATGCTTGCTGGACCAATGTTGAATAGGCCCGACCGGTCTTGACCGGTCGGCCACACTTGCTGGAACGTTAATAAAGACATCCGACCGGTCAAGACCGGTCGGATATGGCTGCTGGACTAAGGATAAACAAGGGCCGACCGATCATGACCGGTCGGCCATGCGTACTGACTTAGAAGTTGCTAATTTTATCCCGATTTTCTCTGCGCTGCGTAAGTGTTACGCACTTTCTCGATTCTTCCAAAGTTGGGGAGCCTCCAGACTATAAATAGACACCTAGGGATTGTTCCTAAGGTATCCTAGAAGGGTTCAAGCGAGGTTGGAGACTGTGGAAGTGGAGATTGGAGTTTCACAACTCCTTTTAGTTTGCTTTGCTGTTTTCATGCTTTTTGTAGTTGATTCATGTTTCCTTAGATCATGAGCAGCTAAACCTCTTAGCTAGGGCTAAGAGGTGAAGCTTGTAGTGGATCCAAGATATTTTAATTCATAGTTAAGTGGTTTTCAGTTTGGAATTCATGATTATGAACTAAGGTTTGAAGTTTATACAAGTTTTTAAGTAATTTTTCTTAGTCTTGTGATGAATCATGGATGTTTGGATGAATTACTTAGCTTCTTAATTCGTTTGCAACGGTCTAGACTTGTATGATCTGAGGAATTGGAGTGCGCTCTAGTACTAAGCTCTTCATAAAGGGACTTCATGCCAAAGTTCTATTTTTGTTGATTTTCTGGAATATTTAATGACTGTGCATGTGATTTGAATCCAGTTCAAATCCTGATCTAGCCTTGTCTTGTGAGAGGACTTGAGGATGGTTATGATTGAGAACTGGACTTATAGGAAAGGGGAATGACCTATGCAATTGAGCATGCTCAGCTCGGCCTACATTGAGTGAATCTTATGCATAGAACTTACATATTACAGAATGTTTGGTTTAACAGCTCTATCATCCGACTAAATAGACAGGAATGTCGATTCTAGTTGAGAGAATAAGAAACCACAGCGGATTGAACATCAAGGATTGCTACAAGTGGATCCTCCGAACCTCTAGTGCCTTCTTATAATTAATTACTTTCGATTTAATTCAGCTTTCGTTACTCACATCAACCTCATACAACAATTTGATTAGTAGACTTAATTAGACACTTGTGAATGAGTTTGTGAGATCCTACATAGTCCCTGTGGATCGACCTCGGTCTTACCGAGTTTATTACTACATCGCAACCCCACACTTGGGGAAGCGAACAATCAGCGAACGACTTGATGGTCTCGGTCAGTAGCATCAAGGTTACATCCAGAAGTTCGGTAGTATCGCTATCAGTATTAATCATTTCAGTTACCACCGGCGACTCTGCCATACCCTCAACACTGGAAGCACCAGGAACCATAGATACTGTCGTGTCATTCCCTGGCATAGTGGACCCTTGCAGATTATCCTCTCCAATCAGCCCAGCTTGCTTTCTCACGCCAGCATGGTCTGATATTTCATTCGCCGGCCCAGTTGTCGTTGGGTCATCTTCACTAATTAATCGACTGGCACCCTTATCACCTTCAATCACCAGAAGACGTGTGAACCCGGCTTCTTGAGACCATTTCGCTAAAGGTATTCCGAAAGTATGCTAGCCATCCAACGTAGTATCCTCTTTACGATGGTCAATTGACACACTCAGGGAGCATAAGACCCGTACCCTGAAGTGCCCTCCGTACGTTTACTTTTCGGTATCGGTACGTCCCGGATGGACCAGATTAGCGAGCCTTGTTCGCGACCCTGATTTAGTACCGCAACGACCTAAGACCTATACCCCGGCGACCGCGTAGGCGCTGCGATTCCAACGCCGCGCGACACGCCTCATTGCGATACCCGGTGTGAAAGATGGGTACTTTTGTGCAATCCGAGGTGGGCCGCGCAACGCGCGTGTGGCGTGGGCTCCACTTGCAGAAATCCCAAAAACATGTCAAATCAATCACCATCACCCTCACCCATACCCCTATCATTACCCTAGCCTACACACACCATACCTATCCCATTCCTCTCTCACCAAAGTCAACTCCAACCCATTCCTCCCATGTCCTCTCCCATCATCATCATCATCATCACCTAATGCACTGTAACACCCCGTACTTTCAGTACTCAAGTGTTACCATGGAATTAATAATTAGATAATTAATTATGTGGTTTCAATTTACTTTTCAATGAAATTCATGTTAAATCAATAATCGGGTTATTGGAAAATTTAAAAGTAAACACACTAGTTCATGTAAGGTGGACCACTAAATTGATTAAAACAATTAAGAGTTAGGTGAGTGGCTAAGAGAGTGGGTCTATTTTTGTGAATGGTGTTATTGAGGGCGACTCTTACAATTTGTATCGAAATAATAATAATAATGACATAAATAACATTGATAGTGTGTTATTAGAAGGATATTAGTGTTAATATGTGATATCTTAATGTGTGGTTTAAGTTGTACTAATTTCAGAACATTTTAACAGTTGGAAATCAAATTTGAAAGCAAGCTAACCATTGAATTGTTGAAAATATCTTTTAAAAGCATAAATCATGTTGTATGGCCCACTTAACTTGTAGATCTGCCTCAATGTTGGTCTGAGGCCCTAACAGGATCAGTGGTATCGGATAGACGGCGTGGATTTCTAAAAACATCACCATGGACCCCACTTTATAGTGTGACGTGCACCAATGTATGTGCACTTCAGGTGCATCATATGACCAAAGTTGGTCAGCAACTGCTGACCCGACTTCTCTCCAAAAAAGGAATCTCCCTCTCTCTCTTTTTCACGCTCCCGCCCAAACGGGCAACAACGCACGGACGCACGTCCGTTTGTGTCTAGTGTGGCCCACTTTTGGGCATTATCCTGCCAAATCCGAGCCGTCCATTTGGTTCAGACGATGGGCCTAACCAAAACCTTGGTGGTGATTCTCACCTCTAGTCGTTAGTGTTGTCGCAAATTGGGCCTGAAGTCAGGCTGTCCAAATGTTTCCTGTTTTTCCAGCAGCCTACAAATCGATGGATGGTGATTTCTGTGGGCCACCTCTGGTAAATCCAAACCGTTCATTTTGTAGATAATAATGTGATCTATCAAACCATGATAACCTCCTCTGTTGGGGGCCACTAGTTACAAACATATTTGCAGCCAAAGTCCAGTTTCTCACCTTGCCTTTCCAAAAACGGAAGCTGCCAAGCTGGCAATCCATGTGCATTTGCCTCCTTCCATCCTAGCCGTCCGTAACAACTGTAGAAACCCCTTTTTAGAGTGATCCCAGCCCTTCATTTCATTTCACGCGGATCCTCATATTGCTATAAAATGTCACTTCCAGTTTTTTTTTCTTTTTCTTTTTTATTTTTTTCGATTTTTACAATCTCGCACAGCCACAAACCCTAGAAACCATTGCTCTAGCTGATCTAGATCGTCCACACATAGCTCAGAAGATATCTGAACTTCTCTAATCTCAGTTGTTAGAAGAAAAGCTTCTTTTGCTACCGTTTTTCCTGATTTTTCATATTCGAGCTGAAACTCTTCAACTAACAAATCCGTCTAGGGTTTCGATTCCAGAGCGCCTTTCTCGACCTTTCTAGCAATCTCTCTCTGCAGGAATGGCTTCCGTTGAGTCGATTTCTGCAGCGATCGAATCCATTGCTGTGAAGAAGGAGAATCTCCAGAAAGCCTTTGAAGATCTCCAATCGCGCTCCGCCACTCTTTCCTCCTTCGCAGTCCGTTGGAAAGATCTCGAAGATTACTTCAGTCCGATCGAAAAATCCATCCAAGAAAGGTTCGAAGATTTCAAAACAGAACAGAAGAATCAACAACAGAAGCAGCAGCCGCCGCCTCAATTCGCCATCGCATCTCGACCGTCGGATGAAGAGAAGTCTACTGAGAAAGAACCAGCAAAACAACTGGCGAAATCGGCTCTAGATAGGCTGCTGGAGTTGAAATCTCGATGCATTGAGATGGACAGGAAGGGATTGTGGTCTTACATTGTTGAGAACAGGAATGATCTCGAGGAGTTCTATGACGAGATCACTGAGGCTATCCGAGCAGCTCCGGATCCTGCAGAGCTGGTTTTGGATGTGATGGAGGAGCTTGGTCTGCCGAGTTCAAACTTCTACTTGACGGACCAGCTGAGGGTGATCGCGCCAGAGATTAATGCCCATGTGAAGGAGAAAGCACTGAAAGTGGCGGTTGAATGGAAGGAAAAGATTCCTGTGCGAGATAGGAAGCCTAAGCAGGCACTCACGTTTCTGAACCTTGTATCTATGTAGGGCCTGGCTTATGCTTTTGACACAGACGAGCTATTGGATGTCCTCATGCTTGTCGCACAGCGGAAGCATGCGATTGGTGTTTGCCGGGGTCTGGGTCTTTTAGAGAAGATTCCTGATTGGAGGAGTTTAATTGTATTCTTTCCAAATTTACTTCTCTTGTGGTTTAAGGAGAATCCATACCTAAGGTGAGGTTTTCTCTCTTAAGATTTCCTTTTATTTATATTAAGTATTTGTTTAATAAATTAGTGGTGCTTCTTTAGTTGATTTCTAAAGTATTTTACTTGTTCGAGATTTATACTTGATTATCAACTTGGCTTTAGTGAGGTTCTCACCCTTCAAGTTTTCCATTAATTGAATTGAGTATTTCTTATATAGTATTGTTTGTTTAAATACATGTTGTCAATTGAATTTCTATATATATTGAAATAATTGCTTTGGATAAATCGTGATGAAAATCTTTTATTAATTGTTTCATACTTAGATTCCAATGGATACAACTTTTACTTGTTGGTTAGTTTCAAATGATTTTAGTGGATGGGTTGTACATGAATTGAGGTTGTCATTGGGAGAATTGGTTGTGAAATGTTATATGTTGTGTTCTGAGAGAATGGCTTGTTGCCATTTAGTGAAATTTATATTGTTGGTGTTCTTAAATGGACTTGATGCCATGTGGCTTTTGTTGGAAAGATCTCCTTGTTGGTGTCCATCAATGGACTTGTTTTTCAGGTGGCTTGGACGAAGAAGAGTATCCTTTTGTTGGAAACTTTGGAACACATGAAATATAACGTTAATTGTCTAATTATAGAGAATCATAAAATTTGTACTATAGTATATTTTGTCGGACGTCTCATGGGCCGGGGATGGTGTTATGGGATGCTATGCCCGAGCCGTCGGCCTATGCTAGGTTGTGCGCCCCCCATAGTGACCGTGAGCTTTTAATTGATTGTTTTGTAAATTGGACTAATAAAAGCTGGTTAAGCATACATACATGGCATTTGCGGGTAATGTTGGTGACGAGCCACATTACTGTCGGTTTGATATGCATTGCATTGCGGGTAACATTGGTGACAAGCCATGTTACTGTCGGTTTGAAATTCACCAGCTGGATGTACATCCCCAGGCTGAAGAACATTTGCATGCACACATTCATGTAAACGGGATTAAAGTTTGAATATATGGATTGAATGTTATAATTTGTTGGTATTTGTAATATGAGTGAATTGTTACATTTGATTATTTTAAATGTCGTTTCTTTTGTAATTGTATAAATTGCTTATTGTGCAATATATTATTTTTAGTTGGTCTTTACTTAACTGCTATCATACTTGGTAATTTTGGAGGGTTTTTACCTCACTATGATAGCATTTTAACGCTATCGAACTATAATAATTGATGCAGGTGTCTTGAGATGAGAAGTTGAAAGGTGGTGTGACTCAAGTCTACTTGCAGTATTTCTTTCATTTTGTTTTCTTTTTAATTAATGTAATATGGAGACAATTGATTTGCATAAGCCATATGGGCACCACTTATACAATTTGATTTATATTGGACATTACATGTCTTGATTTGCTTCCATTGCGTTTTAAATTTAAAAAAAAAATTATACTGTAAAGTGGATTTTTGAATGTTTACACTTGGGTTTTCAGAACTTGGGCTCAACACCCGAATCATGAAAACCGGCGCGTTACATGCACCCCCTCTCTCCCATACAAGAGCCATACGTAGGGGGGGTGGCCTTCTCATATTCCATATTTGCAAGGAGAGAGAAAGAGATTTGAGAGAGAGAGAGAGAAGAGAAAGAAGAGAGAGTTAGAGAGATTAAAGGAGGAGATCAAGCTTGGAGGACCCCGATCATCATCCGGACCGTCCGATCGGCAATCCAACCGTCCAACCATCATTGTGAGTGCAAACTTCCCCCCCTCTTCTCGTTTACCTTTCATTTTATTTCCTTGGGCCCACCTTGTGATGGGCAATGAGATGGATAGGCTGGATCGTCCATGAATGGGCCCCACATAACTGTAATAATAATAATAATAATAATAATTAGTATTATAAAAAGAGAAAAAGGAAAAGAAAAGGAAGAGGAAGCGGAAGCCCGGCCGCTGGACAGCCAGCGTCCAGAGGACGCTGCTGCCCAGCAGCGCCTAGCCTTTGGGCGTTGACCGTGGGGCCCCCCTCGTGGGACCCACCTTGATGTATGTAGTTGATCCACGCCGTCCGTCTGTTTCTCCAGCCCATTTTATGTCTGGACACCAAGAATAAGGTAGATCCAGATCTCGGGTGGACCACACCATCGAAAATAGTGGAGAACATAATGTCCACTATTGAAACTACCATGGCCCACCGTGATGTTTGTAGACGGAATCACCTGCCCAATATTGGGCTTATTAGGTTCCCAACGAGCTGGGAAACCTGATGAATGGATTGGATTTTCCCTAAGTGGGCCCCACCTGAAATAAGCTAAGAGAAAAAAAAAGAAAAAGAAAAAGAAAATAACGTCCAGACACTAGACGTTCACAGCGTCTGGGACGCTGGAACCGTCCAGCGTCAGGACGGTTGGAATGGGGTCCCTACTCGTGGGACCCACCTTGATGTTTTTGTTGTATCCACACCGTCTATCTGTTTTCCCATATCATTTTAGGGCTAAGGCCCAAATATGAAGCAGATTCAATTCTTAAGTGGGCCTCACCACATGAAACAATGGGGTGAATGATGTCCACTGTCAAAACTTCCTCGGCCCACATTAATGTTTGTAAACCAATTCAACCACCCAATATGGGGCTCTATGGATCCCCCACGAGCTGGGGAATATGACGAGCGGAGTGGATCACCCTTATGTGGGCCCCACTCGATCAAAACCATTGAAAAACAAAAAGAAGAAAAAAGAAAGGAAGAAAGGAGGAGGGGTCTCTGACGCGCTAGAAATACCTAGCGTCCGTGGACGCTGGGCTCGTGGGGTGCCAGCAGGTGGGCCACCCTGTGGGTCCCACCGTGTTGTATGTGTTATATCCGCACCATCCATCCATTTGGGGAGATCATTTTAGGGCATGATCCCAAGAATGAGTCAGATCCAAGTCTCAAGGGGGCCCCACCACAGAAAACAGTAGGGACAGTGACCCTACTGTTGAAACCTTCCAATGGCCCACCATGATGTTTATTTGAGATCCAACCTGTTCATAAGTTCACATATGCATGGGAGAAGGGAGGGCAAAAATATCAACTTGATCGAAAGCTTCTGTGGGCCCCACTTGAGGAGAGAATAAAAAAAATAAAAATAATAAAAATAATAAAATATATATATATATATATATATATATATATATATATATATATATATATATATATATATATATATATATATATGAACGCTGGCCACTGGACAGACAGCGTCCAGGGGACGCTGCTGCCCAGCAGCGCAGGCCTCTGGGCATGGCAATGGGCCCCACTCGTTGGGCCCACCTAGATTGTATGCGCTTTATCTATTCCGTCCATATGTTTTTCCAGCTCATTTTAGTGGCTGAGCCAAAATTTAAGCATATCCAAATGTCAAGTGGACCATGCCACGGAAATAGTGGGAATAATGATCTCCACCGTTGAAATCTTCCTAGCCCTACAGTGATGTTTATTTGTCATTCAACCTGTTCATAAGATCACATGTATATGGATGAATGGGAAAATAAAAATATTAGTTTGATTCATAACTCTTGGGGCCCATTTGGGTGCTACGCTCTGTGGGTCCCACCACGATGTATCTGTTTTATGTATGCCGCCCATCTGTTTTTCCATATTATTTTAATCCATGGGCCCTCCAAGAAAAGATGAGGTAAATACAAACCTCAAGTGGGCCACATTGTAAGAAACCGTGGCCATTGATGCCCACCTTTGAAACCTTCCTTGGGGCCATTGTAATGTTTATTTATCCATCTAACCAAAGGTGATGGGGTTCAACTTTGGGCCCCACCTTGATGAATGTTGGGTATACCTTGTCGTTCTTCTTGGCAAGGATGTGGGCCCAGTTTTGAGTGGGCCACACGTAGAAAATAAGGGTAATTGAACGCCTACCATTAAAAACTTTACAAGACCCATCTGTTATGTTTATTTGCCATTCTTCCTGTTCATAAGTCACCCAGCCACGGGTGGGGTTCCACACGTGTGGTGTGCGGGCCCCACCATGGTGTTTGATTGCCATCTCACTTGATTAGTGGGAAAGCATAAATATCGTATTGATCCCAAACTGTTGGGGCCCATTGATGATGTGGCTTCCCCACTCCTTTGTGCAGTTATACCCAACCACGAGTCCACCTTGTTATGCATGTGTTCTATCCACGTCAGTCATTGGCCTCCATGGTGCGATATGTATGTCGGCCATCCATAAGGACCGCCTTAATTTTGTGCTTGATCCAAACCATCCAAATGAATGGACCCTAGCATGTTATGTACAGGATGGCCTTAGGACCACCTCAATGTACGTGTTCGAATGACCACATTGTCCATCCCGTGGATCCACCTTGATGATTAGTTGTGTAAACCCTTATTGAAAGGTCATCCTTAGAGTTCGCTCGATCCAAGTCACAGGGCTACTTTCTTAAACTCACCCTGTTGAACCGTCTTGTCAATTCACCTTGTTAACTCACCATGTTGACCCGCCTTGTTAACTTGCCTTATTGACTCACCTTGTTGACTCACCATGTTGATTGATCTTGGTAACTCAGCTTGTATACTCATATGACTCACCCCTTCTACCCTTGTACCCAACTATTAAAGACCACCATATCGTGTATATCCCATCCACACCGTCCGTTAACCTTTAGGGCGAGTGTGGGGCTCATCCTTGACGTTCGTATGTCATCTAGGCCATCCATTGTATGGAGCCTATCTTGTAGTATGAGGTTAGACCTGTCGTCCCTTTTGGACCTCATTGTATTGACCATCTATCGTAGATTACCCTACCATTTATAATCCTCTGTCATGACATGTCTATCTTGCAACCCCTTCTATGACATTCCTTTTATGGACCATTATTGTGTTCATCTCCACTGTACTACAGGATTATGAGTCTCGGCATGATTTTGAGTATTCCACTCTTGCCGCTCAAGTAGGTTCTACCTTTGATGTGTCGGTAGTGTTTTCAATCATTTTCTTTCCATTTGGGTTATCTGAATATTGAAGGTTAATCCACACCGTTCAGTTGTTGGACCGTCTGTGTTGTTGTATACCATCCATTTAGAGTCTTATCTCTTTATGTTTGCTTGTATTATAAGTGAATTATCTTTTTATGCTATTTTTAATATGTCTGTTGCCACACGTAGTGTTATTTGAAATACTCTTATGCGATCTATATAGTATATGCTTTGATGACCACTATGCATGTGTAATGAGTATGCATCCCGAATCACCATTGTTAGTTGGGGACCACTAGGGCATAAACGCATTCATAAAGCATTCGAGATGTAGTCGTGCAAATGTAATTCACGTGCTCTCTATCACAAACCTCTCCAATAGGTATGGGACTATTCGAGGATAGGAATCTATCATCCTGACTTACACTGTATGGTAGGCATAACTTAGCATACCTTGTAGCCCTTGGTGCGAGATTCCCTGGCTAACGACATCCCGCACTATGACTCGATCATTCATATGTGTCCCCTCATCTTAATCCTATCTCAAATAAGTTTAACTAGATTGATTTATAGCCATCGTGGTAGATGGACTACTTGTTGGCACTCATACTGTATACTTGACTCATGCATCATGAATGCTTGGCTCATCTGATTGTCTTGTATCAACCGGCCATATCGGTCGTGATTGTCGTGCAATTCATTACCAGCTGACGGTGACTTTGTGTTTGAGACCTTATAGTTTTATGGTGCTCTTTGAAGACTTGCACGAGCATGTCGTCCCACGTTTGTATGCATGGTTGCATTTCGCACCGTCTGCTTGTGCTGCATATAGCATGGTTACTACATTGCAACCACAGCTCCACCGTGGTTTGCAGAACACCGGAAATATGTGATCTTTAAACTGGATGCCAAAGATGTCACTGGGTGAAAGTCTCTAATCCCGTTGGTACGAAGGTGGGTGCTCCATTCAAGGACCGGGTGGTTTAATCATACACCAGTATGCCGAATACCAAATGGCGGTGTTTTCCACTGCACGTGGTCAGTTTGGAAGGAGGTCTGACCTAACCTGCCGGAAGAGTGTTGGCAAAGTGGGTTGAGTTTGACTAGCTGTGAGTAGGTCCGCTATTGCACCAGATAGGCTTTGGCATTCTACTGGTGAGTAGTGAGGTCTGTGAGACCCCGGTGATGTTCCGTTTCAGAGATGGTATTGGTATCAGTGATGTGACTGATGTTCTGTATGGTGTGGGACGGTCTTGACGTGGGCGGGTGTGATGTGGGCGGGGCTGTAAGCCTGGGCGAGCTACCACACTGGGCGAGCTACCAGTTCCGAGTCCTGCATTGCTTGGGCGATTGCAATATGACTGTTCGTATCTGGACCACTATACTGAGAGGTGGTGATTTGCATACATGCATTGGATCATTGTATGGGACATTAGGCCCTGTAGGCCATTGCATAGTATGAGTATATAGCCTTGGTAGGCTGGTTACCTGTATTACACGCTTGCATAGCCATGGTAGGCTAGTTATATGTATCATGCTTGCATGGCCGTGGTAGACTGGTTATCCATATCACATGATCGTGTAGCCTAATTGGGCGAAGTCTTGGTTTAAAGTTCTCATCATGCTTTATTGCTTACTCTGATATTTATCATGCTTATCATACGCATCGTGCACGCACACACGCACTCACAAAGCTTCGTTCGAAGCTTATGCGCGTTTGTTACGCTGCAGGTTATACCAGAGTGTATCAGCAACGTTGAGTTGGAGTTGGGAATGCAGTAGCAGGAGGTGCCGGATTGTGCACAGTTTTTATATTTACGCATTGTGTATTTACTTTTCAGTACTGTATGTAAACGAAATGATTTAGTGGAAATATTGTGTTTGTCTTTGATGGTACTCATATGGTGATGCTCATGTTTAAAAAAAAATTCAGACCCTAAAATCCTCCTTGTGGTATCCTAGGATCGGAACCTGGCGTGTGGGGTTAGGATCCGAGATCGGGGTACTATGGAGGCTGCCACCTCTGAATTCGGGTTACAGCGAATGGACGTCGAGAACCGAATTTGGGGCGTGACAGGGAGGCCGTATGCTTAATGCTCGACAATAAATACGCTTCAGCCTGCTCTCTATAATAACCCAATCCGTCAGCGAGGACCTCTGTTAACCCTAGAGGAGGAATGTAGAGTGGATCATCAACAGAGCTGTTGTTCCAGACTAGAGCATACTGATGCACCCACCATCTCAGCCAACTATAAGGACCGCTAGTTTTCCGATAGAGGCTGAGTAGCATGAACCTCGCAACTGTTTGCGTCATCAAAATTTGATGCCATATCCACTCCCAATGAGCAGGACCTGTGCCGTACGCACGCTCTACTTTAGTTACATCTGATAACGTCATCGGAACACCCTGATCGTACCCGAATTGTCTGGCAAACCTACTAGGGTAATAAGGTTCTCGCCAGAACTCTATTCCTTCGCGCAGCGGAAGTGAGGTAGTACGAATAGACACCAGAAATTTCCTATCAGTGGTATCCACAGAATGTTCATCATCAACGACTTCTCGATCTTCCCCGGCATAAGAAACAGGAAAGTGTTAGAAACAAATCTCCGCCCAACTGCCAATTTTGGAAGCTATCCAATCAGACGACTGCGTTATCATGTTAAGTTTTCTATAGCGATAAAGAGGTGCGTGATCGGCGTGGAGATACTGGAAGAGATCCACTCCGTATGTCCACGGGAAATATATGCCCAACCATCCACAGAAGAAATGCCATGGGCAATAAGCCGCGTTCATCCCTCGCCAGGGTTGATTTTTGTTACTCGCAATATTGCCAAAAGCCCTATATAAACTGCATAACACCGGCGGTGCTAGAGAAAATTGACGACCATTTGCAAGAGCTCCCGCCACGACGAAGCAAGAAACCCTGACACCATCAGCACTCTTGGAGCTAGGCAACATAACCACCGACAACAAGTATGCTAAGAATCCTACCAGTTCACAAGATGGTGTAAGCTCATTCGGATTACGAAACTTTTGTTCAAAACGTTCCTTCATTAAAGCTTGGTCTTCGAGTAAGATCTCATACTCTTCGTAATTAATGCTGCGAGGAGAAAGAAGTGCCCATGTCAGAAACAAAGAAATTAAAGTATGTAGAGCACGAAGTAAAAAAAAAAGGCATCGAAAGAAGTAATACTTCATCCTCTGGTTGAAGTAGATCAACCAGTTGTCATAGTGAATCTTCGTAATATTGTCGAACTGCAACAACTCAGCAAACAGCTCTAGACAAGCCTTTGAATGATAAGCATCTCGAGGACTTTTGAGCCGAAACGTAGACAGCTCTTCATCAGTTGGAATGTATTCCTGGTAATATTCTCCTATCACAGACAACCCAGCCATCATCCGGAGATCCCAAAAAGTTATGCTCATCTCTCCATATGGAAAGTGGAACGAATTGGTAACGGAAGACCAGTAGTTCAAGAAGCTTCGAAGAATTGTTAGATCTCGGGAGAAATGTTCAGAAGTCACATCGATAGCCTGATACAGGCCGACTTGTTTTAAAATCCTCTCATGTCGGATCAAAATCTCTTTTGCCCATGGCTCATAACCAACTCGCTCGTTCAAATGACCCCGCGTACGAAAGCTCTTCGTCGCCCACATTGTCGCCTTATCCATGTGTCGAAACCTTTGATGCACTGTCTCAAAATAATGGACTAGAGAAGAAGTGTGAGGGTCACAAGTAGGCGCAAGGAAACCCATTTCTCTCGAGGAACCTACCCGTTGTTCTCTCCCATCGTCGACCAGTATGGTAGTTAACAACTGCTCGGGGGCAGATGTCCACCTCTCAACTCCATAGAACTGAAAAGGGCCTTGAACGTTGGATGGTTCGATGCTTGGGAAGGGCCTGTGCCTCGTAAGAGATTTTTCATGTAAGATGACTCAGTCGGTATAAGGGTTGACGATGGAGAAACCACATGTCGTAATGATCTTATTTCTATTCTAGCCGATCTTCATCCGCTCATTCTTCGGATCAACGAGCTGTGGCGATTGCTCTGCTTGGTCAACTTCCTTAGCCGGCTTCTTACCTCGATTTCGTCTCTTCTTCTTCTGACCTTCCTGATCATCCTTGGAATGTCGGCCGCGCACACTAGAAGGACCTGCCTCAACAACATTGGCAGCATCAGTGAACTGACGATACCAGGCAGACCATTCCCCTTCAGTCCCTTGCGTCGGAGGCTCAGATGTGGTTTTATCCACATAGATACGCAGTAATACTTCATGGGAGAGCTGCTTGATTCGATCAGAGAAATCCTTCACTTCGGATTCGATTGTCTCAAAGGATTGCGAACGACACTCTACCGGAGACGGGTTAGCAGTATCTCCAGTTACTCTCTTCTTCCCGCGTCGTACAGACGAAGAGCTGGAAACTTACGATTTGGAAGCTTCGCTGGAAGATCCTGCTGCTGTTGCCATGATTCATTACAACACGTAAACAAAATTGCATCAAACAAAAGACCAGCGATGCAACGAGCAACGCAATAAGGTAAGCACCGCATCATTCAATCACAGATTTCACACACAAAACACGTCAGTAAATGCATGCATAAAGTCATGACCCACAACAATATGGAAATAGTGGAATTCGAGCACACATCTGACAAATCAGCGCGCACATATCATAGCGCAGCAAATACAGTAGCAGCCCTTCATGTACACCCGGAGTGCGTGTGAATTCACACTAACCCCAATGATGCATGCGCGCCCGCTCGGAAGTGCACATCATAGAACCACTTAAAGGAGCAGTTGCGAGCCATAAAAGACCAACATAAGCAACATATTATGAGCCCTGAGCACTAAGTCCCAATCATATGTGAGCATTGAGCAAGACAGCCGCAAACGACATCGAATTCGGTCGAGAACAGGGCCAGATGCATGAGTTTTCACCAAGGGCGATGGAAAATGCTAGAATTCAGAAAATTTCACTAAGTAGTGGAATTACATGCGCCTAAGCCAATACCCCAGGCGCATGTGACCCCACATGTGCCCATTTCGTGTAAACAGAGATATATGTTCGTAGCATGAGACCCCACGTGCGCCCATATTCACTTCACCAAAGAGAAGCTCACATGCGCCTACATTATGAGAGGTTTCCACACATGCATTTGTGATGTGGGTACATGTGCTTAGCCCCAGAACACTCCCACATGCGCCTGGCTCTTAACATGTTCCCACATGCGCCTAAGCTATCTCCACATGCGCCTGGAGCAAAAGGCATGCGCTTGGGAGTTAAATCCCATGCTCCCATTATCAATCGGACGGCACATGCGCCCATGGGAGAACCACATGCGCCTACTCCCTCATGAGGAGCTCTCTCACCTCTTAAATTTTGGTTTTCTTGATTCGGAAATGACCAAATGACTCAGTGAGTCCGGTATTTATACTTGAGCCTGGGGACCGGTGCACCGCACTGGCCTGAAGTAAGCATCCATCACAGCGCACCGGGGGGGCACTTGTTGGGGCTCAAATTCGCACCCATTGTAAAACAGTATTCAGCAATCCATCTACGACGACTTGGACTGATTTCGAGATCTAGAATACTCAGAAAATGCCAGTGCAACCCTAACATGCGCAATCGTGACCGAAACCTACAAATGTCATTTCAGAACAGAATCAGACATGCGAATTACTACCAAATAATCCAAAACGTCCTAAAACCCTTAACCTGTAATTTTCAAAGTCGCGTGATGAATATCTTTACCCGCGCGCTTCTAAATGCGTTTTGCCCTGACCGTATCCGACTATAAGGGCCCAAAAGCCTATAGGTACCATTTCGGGCTGGAATTAGACATGTGGATGGCCACCAAATGATCCGAAATGCCCGAGAAACCTTAAGTAGCAAGTTTGAAGTCCTTGCGATGTATATTTCTACGTGCGCGCTTCCCGGAACAATATTCTTATGCAAATAGCCAATCGGAGGGTCCAAATTGGGAAGGAACTACCAAAATTTATAGCAGATGACCATCGATACCCCACCCCATTCCTTCAGGAGGTTGATCATGGCCTAAAAGCGGCTTAGCATCAGTGAACTCGGTCTCTGAAAAGGTAGCCCCCCTCTGGAGGTCGCTCGTTGGAGCTTAAAACCTGAAATATTCTAAGTAATGGAACATGCATTCGTCCACTCTCTCTCCACATGCGGATGCCATGAGGAGACATGCATTTGCCCTCTAACCACATGCGCATGAGAGCTCTCTCTCTCCCTTTTCAATATTCTAAATAAAATAAAAAATACAAAAAAATCATGAAAATATAAGAAATGGGGCAACATGCGCCCACCACAAAGGCCACATGCGCCCACACCAAGCCACATGCATCAGGCGCATGTTGACATGCGCATTATACCCATCACATGCACATGACTCCTCTCTCCAAATGCATGCGCATGCCCTCCCTTTTTCAGACCACGTGCACCCAGTACCCGATACCCGATTAACATACTATAAATACCACACTCACTTCTAAATCGAGGGAGAGGCTTCATTTTCTGAAAAAGGATCATCAGAACAAGGTAAAAATCCTTGTTGGAATCCTCCATGGGCTATTTACATGCGCCTTTACCTCGTCGGATGCCATCGTCGGAAAGGGATTTCTCCCACCGGAAGGAGAAGATTCAAATTTCTCCAAAGTCGCATGACATGGGCCCATACTTTGGAGGGGAAATGTGCAAACATGCACTAAGGGGCATAGTGACATGCGCCCATGCAGGCCTCATGCGTCCGGGAGGGGCACATGCGCTCACCTCCCATCCGTCCTCTCTCTCCTTCCTTTTCTTCTCATCACATGCGCTTGAGGGAGAGGGCACATGCGCCCACCTCAGCCACATGCACCCACATCCCATAGTAGATGCGCCTAGATGCTGATGGGGAGGTGGGGCCCGCCTTCGATGTGGCCCGCCTTCCGATCGTGTCAGCGCTCCTAGACACACATCAATGCCCTCTATCCATCCCCCAGACCGGATTCGCCAACGGTCGATGTTAAGTGGGCCAAATCAGCAATTTGATAAAAAAAGGCCAACACTTGGCCATTATTGCAAACCTCGGAAACCCTTCCGAAAGAGCCGAAAATGGCCGAAATCGAGAGGAATCGGGCAGAATTTGACCGAACTTGAGAGGGAGACTTCTCTCCGCCATAACATGATATATCATAATCATGCATCGGAATGAGATTATCCAAACCCAGGAGCCCCGAATACCCTAGTTAAGCAGTCAGCAGGTCGACTACTTAGTCGTTTTTAACCCTGGGAAGTGCCCTGTCGGCTCGAAAATAGACCCACGCTAAACAAATCGAAATGCGATCGCACTGCGACCCTCGTAGACATAATCCACCCCTATCCAAAGACGATCGTGACAGGTATTCACCAAATCCTCCGATCAGATCGTAAACAGGCCCTAGGAAGTGTCCTAATGGGCCGAAAATCTACTAATGCCAAATGAAATCAATCGCGATCTCAAAGACGCGAGGGCAAAAATATCGATGACACAAAGATATATAAGAAGCAGATTGATCAAATTAAATGCATAATTTGTCCGACACATTGAATATCTAGCATAAATGCAATCTTCTCTTGAGCATGCATAAAGCAGAGTTACTTTGTACTGTACTCATTTGCATCCATTGCATGAATTTATTTCATCTGGGATCGAGTTACGAAACAAAATAGAAGGGGACTATGGTTATCATCGAAAACCATAATGAAAGAGTTCTAAACGTTTGAAATACTTCATCGTTAAGACCAGTTGATGTGCGTCCTGTCCAAGGCGGGATCCGTCAGTTGAATGGCTAAGGTAATGGAGTGCCTTCCAGCAAGTCACCCGTCCCATTGGAGACAGTCACTGGCCCTGGTTGCAGTAAGTGGATACTGTGGAGTGTATTCCTGAAAGTCATATCGTCCATAGAGACACGTCATGACACTGAGATATACGACTCGGTTGAAACCCTGGTCGCACGAAGACCCCATGGAGTGCCTTCCAGCAAGTTACCCGTCCCATCGGAGACTGTCACTGGCCCTGGTTGCAGTAAGTGGACACCATGGAGTGTATCCTTGAAAGTCATATTGTCCATAGAGACGCGTTATGACACTGAGATAAACGACTCGGTCGAAACCCTGTTTGCACGAAGACCCCATGGAGTGCCTTCCAGCAAGTCACCCGTCCCATCGGAGACGGTCACTGGCCCTGATTGTAGTAAGTGGACACCGTGGAGTGTATCTTTGAAAGTCATATCGTCCATAGAGACGCGTTATGACACTGAGATATACGACTCGGTTGAAACCCTGGTCGCACGAAGACCTCATGGAGTGCCTTCCAGCAAGTCACCCGTCCTATCGGAGATGGTCACTGGCCCTGGTTGCAGTAAGTGGACACCGTGGAGTGTATCCCTGAAAGTCATATCGTCCATAGAGACGTGCCATGACACTGAGATACACGATTCGGTTAAAATCCTGATTGCTACTCAACTAGGAACGCCCGAAGGAGTATGAGACCAACATCTAATTGGTCTTAACAATGGCTTGGTCCATAAGAAATCCCAGACTTGGTCTCTGCGACCATGAACTCGAGACTATAATCCCTCATGATTTAAACTACTTGCTCGATCTATCTGAGCTTCATTCCTTTAATATTCCATCTATTGTATAACTGCAATTCATAGTGGAATCTTGTCGCTTTGTGCCGTGGTTTTCTCCCGTAAGGGTTTCCACGTAAAAATCTTTGTGTTGTCTATGCTGTGCTTTATTTATATTTATTCTCTTTCAATGCTTGATT
This sequence comes from Liriodendron chinense, assembly GCA_003013855.2. Classification (NCBI taxonomy): domain Eukaryota; kingdom Viridiplantae; phylum Streptophyta; class Magnoliopsida; order Magnoliales; family Magnoliaceae; genus Liriodendron; species Liriodendron chinense. The sequence goes on from ML058516.1 coordinate 856,809, forward strand.
TAACTCATTTATGATACATGCATGCATTTACTTTTTCCTTCTAATCAAGGGTGATCATCCATTGATGTAATTAAGGGTTCATGACCAGTTCACAGCCCGGAATGTAAAAGATCTCAGAATCTCTGGAATAAAATTCACCTCACGGTGCTTTCTCGTGTATACTTTGTGATTGCTTATGATTGTCTATAAATGTCTCTATACTCAGAATTTCCCCAGAATAATGAAACACAGGAAAAAGACTGCCAACGAGCGGTTCAATTTTTCTAAGTTCTAACAATTCTAAAATAGAAATTTTGATTATTCTCTTAATCTTATGAGTTCATAATCTCAGTAAATTTGAATTTCAAGTCTTACTATGACGATAACCTTGTCTAAAAATCAGGTTACTACTTGTTGAACCTCCAATTTATACATGATATAGCCCATCACATCACATTATTAGCATGGTTTGCATGTTTAAAAGGCCCATCTAACGAATGTTTTGTGATGTAGGGTTGAGAGAGAGACTTTGCACAAATGATAGCTAAAAGAGCGCATTTAGGAGCCTTTAAATGAAGGCCCAAGGTGGACCAAAGGACCGAAGAAGAAAGAGGGAGAAAAGAGAAGAAAGGGAGAAGAAGAAAAAGAAAAGAATAGAGGTTCGACCGGTCCTGACCGGTCAGCCACCCTGCCGTCCCTCTTTGAGAGTCACTCGACAAAGGACCAGTTTGGTCCGACCGGTAAAGACCAGTCGGCCAGCAGGTCGGACACCACTCAATACTCCCTGGATTCAAAACTAACTAGTCCAACCGGTCAAGACCGGTCGGTCAGCCCAGTCCGACTGGTCATGACCGGTCGGCCACACGAAAAACAATAGTTTCTTAATTTGAACTCCGAGAATTTCTGCACAGTGCGTAATGTTGAACCTCCAATTTATACATGAGATTGCCCATTACATTACATCTTATGCATGGTTTGCATGCTTAAAAGACCAATCTAATGCATGTTTATGATTGTAGGAATGAGAAAGACAATTCACCTATTTGATGGCTAAAAGAATGCTTTTAAACCCACTTGATGATGAAAGAAGATGAGCTAAAGTAATGGAAGAAAGAAGCAAGGAGAAGAGAGAGATGACATGGATTTAATCTCAATTTGAAGGATTTAGAATGACTAGAAGACCAAGCTTTGATGAGCCAAAGAAGTGGAGAAAAAGCCTTGAAGAAATCAAGTTAAAGACCTGGAATGGCCAGAAAAGTCATATTGCAGAGCTGCAGGGCCAAAAAAGTCAAATATAGAAAATTCAGCAGATGGCCCTGTAAACCAGAAAAACCGTTAAAATTGACCTTCGGGCGCCCGACCACCATTTGGCCAGGCGCCCGAAATTGACAAAAATATCCAGTTGTTACTGGAACTTTTCTGGACTTGGCCGGGCGCCCGACCAAAAAGTGACCGGGCGCCCGACCAGCGTCCGACTGCCGATTCAAGTGTGTAAATCTTTACGCAATCCGAGGCAGTGGGTGGTTTTTCTTATAAAAGGACACATTGGCATCCTTCTTAAGGTATCCTAGAAGAGTTCTAAGTTCATGGGGAGAAAGGGATATTATCGTGGAGCGATCGCAACTCCTCCAATTAGGGTTTTCTCTCGTTTTTCATGTTTTTCTTAGTTTTTCTTTGAATTCTAGTTAAAGCATGATAATGCTCGGCTAGAACCTCTTAGCTAAGGCTAAGAGGTGAAGCTTGTGAGTAGTTATCATGTTGGATTTGTTCTATTTCAAGTACTTTGCTTAAAGTTTTGATTTTCAAATTCTAGTTTGAATAAAAGAGATATTTTTGGATGTTTTATGAGAGTTCATGTGCTTCGGACCTGAGTTCCTTGCAATTCTCTGAGATTATCATGTTTGGATTGATTAGATTCAAATTATAATAACCCTAGAGCGTACTATAGTCCATTGGCATGGTCGTTACTTCGAAGGCTACATATTCGACTTCTATGGGCTTCATTAGAACTAGAACCTTGTTCTTCAACTTGAGTAGAGATTGGTTGTGTTTGAATGCCATATCTTCCAACTAGAAGGGAGATAGAACTTCAATTCTAGTTGTGCTATGCTTGGATGAATGAATTCACATGAGGGCTATCACAAGTGGATCCTCAAAAGCCTTAGTTCCCTTTTAATTACAGATTTTACAATTACTGTTTTAAGTTAGTTTTTAAATCTGAAATCCTCAATTCATTGAATTAGAAGTTGCTGGAACAACTTGAATTGGTTTACCTTATTCCCTGTGGATCGACCTCGGTCTTACCAAGATTTATTACTACATCGCAGCCTTGTACTTGAGGCAAGCGAATACGTAAGCTTACACAACTTCTGGATGTTTCCGACGCAACAGAGCTTCCCCACTATAAAAGGACACCTAGGATCTCTTCCTAGGGCATCATAGAAGCTAAGGAACTTCATGGGGAGTGAATGAAGCCATCGTGGAGCGTTTACAACCCTCCCAACTCCCAATTTTTATGCTTTTTATGCTTTTTTTTATTGAGTTCTAGTGTAGTATGAAAATGCTCAGCTAAAATCTCTCACCTAAGGCTGAGAGGTGAAGCTTGTAGCCAATTTCATGTTTAATTCAGTTTGATTCAACTAGCTTCACTTCAAGTTCGAATTTTGAATGTTCTAGTTCTTATAAAGTTGATATTTTTAGAAGTTTTATGAGAGTTCATGTGCTTTGGACATGGATTCCTTACAATTCTCTGAGATTATCATGTTTTGCTTGTTTAGATTCGAATTATGGTAACCCTTGAGCATGCCATAGTTCATAGGCATGGCTGTTACTCTGAAGGCTATGATTTCGAATGCTATATGTGGTTGAATGGGACTAGAACTTGGAAGTTCAACTTAAGTGGGATTGAAAGTGATTAATGCTTTATCTTCTAACTAGATGAGAGATAGAACTTCAAATCTAGCTGTGTTTATGCTTGGGATTGATTGGATTAACATGGGATTGTTACAAGTGGATCCTCAAAAGCCTTAGTTCCTTAATTACGGTTTTTCTAAAGTTACTGTTTTAACACAATTCTCTCAATTGAATCACTTAATTATTGCAATCTTAGTTGCTGGAATAGCTTAGAAGTTGTTCTCTAATTCCCTGTGGATCGACCTCGGTCTTACCGAGACTTATTACTACATCGCCGCCTTGCACTTAAGGCGAGCGAACAGTACTCCACTTACCAGATGGATCCATCAAAGAGATTCCAACAAGTGGCTTCTGAACCTCCGGGAATTTTGGTGGAGATTCATACCTATAAATAAAGGAATATGACATAATCAGTCTAGTGGGTAAATCAGTTATCTTGTCTTTTTCATTCTATATTAACAATAACAAATATGGAGTTTCCTTATGGCCGCAGGAAAAAGCAAAAAGCAAATGCTTAAATTGTGAATGATGGGTAACCCTAGATGCTAAAAGAAACACTATTAGAATTACCTTTTAAATAGATAGATAGATAGATAGAGAGAGAGAGAGAGAGAGAGAGAGAGAGAGAGAGAGAGCATTCTCTTTTTTAAATCAAAAGAAATAAACACAATTAATGACAAAATGAATGTTTGCCATTAACTAAAATAATTTAAAAAAGTGCCTTACGTTGAGATCTTTTGAAGCAGACTACATTTGGGCTTTTAATGTCTTAAACTTCTGAATTTTATACGCCAAGGAAACCCAGTTACGAAGGCTGAAATCCAGAAAATGAACTTCAATTTTGAAATAAATGTTTAGCAAATGGGTCTGCACATGCTATTTTAGCTTAGTTTAACTAAAACCAGTAGGTGTCATGATCAAATTGCACTACACAAATGTTTTTTTTTTTTTTTTGTGGAGTAACCTGTCCAGACTTAAGATCATCAAGTTTTACCACGAACAGGTCAGTACAGGGTTTCAATTTGACTACAAGACCATATTTGTAGTTTTAGTGGATGGAGCCATCCATCCAACTGGTTTTCCCAAGAACTGAATGATTAATCCAGTTGTTTTCAACTGGACTAACTCACCTATATTTCACTTTAGAAAAGAAATAAAGCGACACAAGAGCTGGCTTCCAAACAGCTTTGATAGGAAAAGTAAAGGGCTTTGATAGGAGCTGCCTTCCACAAGAATGTTCAAGACAACAATATGGCTCAATGTATTGGTTGAGTTTAGGATTACCAGTCTATTGTCCTGCATCTTCCAATCCTGAATCCTGGAGCCTTTGATCATAAGTAGCCTAATTGTAGCTTTGAAAATAGCAATATATGTAATCCAAGATAAGGAGTTTTTGGAAGTTTCACATAATGAGTTTGTTCATGCAATGGTAGTATATGCAATCCATATAGGGCTGTTAATGGGCTGGACTCAGGCGAAGCAAAATCAAAATTTGCATGAGACCCTCTTAGAGCAAGCAGCAAACCATGCTGCCAATCTCATAATCATTACTTGTTTTTTCCTTTATGACCAAAGGATTTGGAGTTTAAACGTATGTTTAGATTTGATAATGTATTAGTTTGATAATGTATCTAAAAAAGGTATGTATAGGAAAAGCTTGAAGTTTGTATGTAAAAAAACAATAAAATAAATCTTGTAATCATTACTTGATGGAACACTTGGGTAGCCCTGAGATCCAAATAAGAACACCTCTTAAATGTATACAACAAATGAGCAACATAACACACGCATAACGAAAGAACATTCATCGGAAAAACCCCTTCTACAATAATGAAACAAAGAACCCTCCATATTAGCATTGATAGATCATTGCCATCTCAATCTCTGAAATGATCAATAACCAAATTGACAAGGACCATGGAGGTCTATTGTTCGCTCGCCTCAAGTGCAAGGTTACGATGTAGTAATAATCTTAGTAAGACCGAGGTCGATCCACAGGGACTTGTGTAGGAACTCACAAAACACTTCCAATAGTTTCTAATTGAGAACTAACTACACAGGATTTTAGAATTGAATGTAGATAAATATTTTAAACTAAAGATGAATGCAAACAATGTAAAAGAGCACTAGCGGTTCAAGGATCCACTTGTAGCAATCCTTGATGCTTAATTCGCTATGGTTTCTCACTTACTCAACTAGAATCGAAATTAAATCCTATCTAGCTGGATGATAGAGCAGTTAAAACAAAAATCTGTCATATGTGTGATTCAAGTACATGATTCCCTCAATTCAAGTTAGGATTTGAGCACACTCAATTGCATAGGTCAATCCTAGTTCCAATAGATTAAGATCACAATCATAATCATCATTAAACTCTGTCACTAAGCATAACTAGATTATGATTTGAACGTTATTCAAATCACATACACTATCACACATAAGCAGAAATTTTAGAAAAATAAAACTCTTGGCATGAAGTTCTCACATGAGAATCAAAGGTCTAGAGTGTATTGAATCCAATTCCTCGGAGCGTACAGGTCTAAAACCATTTAAAATAATTAAGAACTCAAGCAATTCTTCTAAACATCCATGAGCCATCATAAGATTAAGAAAAACTACTTAGAACTTTATTCAAACTTCAAACCATTGTTCTTCACTAATAATCCAACTTGAAACCAAAACAAACGAATTAAAACATCTTGGATTCACTACAAGCTTCACCTCTTAGCCCTAAGTAAGAGGTTTAGCCGTTTATGATCCAAAGAAACATGAAAGCAACTAAGAAAACATAAAATTAGAAGAACAAACTAAGAGGAGTTGTAGAACTCCGGATCCGACTTCCGTCACCTCCCACCGTGGTAAATCTCTTCTAGGATACCTTAGGAATGAGCTAGAGGAGTCCTTTTATATGTTTGGGTCCCTAAGTACGAAGAGACTTTGAGAAATCCCACAAAAATTGTGCTTTGCGCAGCAGAATTCAGAGCTTGTTGACGAAACTTTGTTATGCAGACGATCGGTCTGAGGTCGTGGACGACTGGTCACACGACCGGTCGCAAAAGGCTAAAAATAGTCTAGAGAGTTTTTTGGAAATTCAAACCAAAAAAATTAATTCAACAACCGGTCGGACGACCGGTCTGAGTAGTGGACGACCAGTCCTGGCGATGGATGACCGGTAGTGCGACCGATCTTTTGTGCATTTTTCTGCCCGCTTTCTTCTCTCCTTTGCTTTCTTTCTTTCACCTTTTAGTGCTTGCTCTTTTGATCTTCAATGCTTGTAAATAGCATCTCTAAGCCTTCAATTGATGAATTCTCTCTCTCATTCCTACAACCACAAAACCATGCATTAGTTGGGTCTTTAATCATATATTTCAAGCATAGTTAGTGATGAAATGGGGTTAGAATATACACATTTAAGAGCTTTAACACACACCCCAACCAGCATTTTGCTAATCCCGAGCAAAACATGCGTGAAAAAAATTTCATTCTTCAAAAGCCAACTCTCCTTTAGAAGCTATGCTTCTACACACTCAATGATATGCAAGTGTAAAATTTCTGAAATGCCCAGTGATAGAAGTTGAAATCTTGAACTTTCCAAAACATACTAAGTATTCATATGAAATTCTCACTGATTGATTGATAAATAAAAAAGTCCAAACAATTTAACCTAGTGTGCTCAGTGAATGCTTATCTTATGGATTTCTGAGGTTACCTTCTTCATGAATTAGCTAAGGTATGGATTTGGCGGTGTATAGATCAACATCAAGCCTTTGACAGGAATTCATCCTTCCGATGGCTTTCACACACTGTCTCATTTTTTTCTTTGGTTACGGGTAGACCATCCCCCGGTTGGTAATAGGTAGCAATTCTCAGAATTTTTCGCCATATTTTCAATCATTCTCATGTTTTCATCCTTACTTTCCTTTTCATATACATTAGACAAGATTTTTAAAAATTCATATCTTTCGTTATTTTCCCATGGACAAAGTACCTAGGCTTGGTTTCTCAACATCTTAAATCCAAACCTAGCTAATTCACAATTCTACATAATCCATTCAAAGCATGAGAATCGTGTAATGTGAACTAGGTGTAAAAGTGTTCAAATTTTCTATCAATCATAAAAATAGGGGAATTTGCATATAAAACTAGTATCTTAGAGATTGTTCAAGATATTCAACTTCACTCACTTCGCTTGTAAGACCTGTACCCTGATTTGCCCTTCGAACGCTTAGTTTCTAGTGCCGGTACGTCCCGGATGGACCAGATTAGCGAGCCTTGATCGCAACCCTATTTTAGTACCACATCAACCCAAGACCTATACTCCGGCGACCGTGTAGGCGTTACGATTCCAACGCCGCATGGCACGTCCCATTGCAATACTCGGTGTGAAAGTTGTGATCATTTGCGCAATCCGAGGTAGGCCGTGCAACGCACGTGTGGCGGGGCCCTACTTGCACAAATCCCAAGAAAAAGGTTAAATCAATCAATCACCCTCACCCATACCCCTCTCATTACCCTGGTCTACACAAACCCTACTCACCCCATCCCTCTCTCACCAAAGTCAACACAAGCCCATACCTCCGATACCTTCCATGCCCCTCCCATGCTAGCCATCATCACCCCCATGATTCCTGCTCTCTACCCATATAAGTGCATACATAGGGGAGAGGAGGGCTTCTCATTTTTCCCATTTGCAAAGAAAGGAGAGAGAAAGAGAGAGAGAGAGGGCAGCCGCTGGACAAACAGCGTCCAGGGAACGCTGCTGCCGAGCAGCGCCTGGATTGGAGCCCCTTCTGGGCGTTGACCATGGGCCCCACTCGTGGGACCCACCTTGATGCTTGCATAATATCCACATCATTCATTTGTTTCTCCCGCCCATTTTAAGGCTGGGTACCAAAAATGAAGCAGATTCAGATATCAGGTGGACCACACCATAGAAAATAGTGGAGATAATGATGTCCACTATTGAAACTTCCTTGGCCCACCGTGATGTTTCTGGACCAAATCACCTGCCCAATATAGGGCTATATGGGTTCCCCATGAGCTGAAGAATTTGATAGACGGAGTGGATCGCATTCATGTGGGCCCCACTTGATATATATATAGAAAAGAAAACAAAAGGGCCACAACGTCCAAACGCTGGACATTTACAGCCCCAGAGACGCTGGAACTGTCCATCGTCAGCATGGCTGAATGGGGTCCCCACTCGTGGGACCCGCCTTGATGTTTGTGGTCAATCCACGTCGTCCATCTGTTTTCCCAAATCATTTTAAGGCCAGGGCCCAAATCTGAATCAGATTTAAATCTTAAGCAGACCGCGCCACATGAAACAGTGGAGAAAATGATGTCCACTGTCGAAACTTCCTCGGCCCACTAACATACCCAATATTGGGCTCATTGGGTCCCCCATGAGCTGGGGAACTCGATAGACGGAGTGGATCATCCTCATGTGGGCCCCACTGGACGAAAACCTAAGAAAAACAAAAATAAAAAGAAAAAAAGGAGAGAAGGGCTCCCAGCGTCTCTGACGCTGGGAGTACCCAGCTGACAAATTGAGTAGCTATCTCGCTACTGCAATGATGTCACCAACTCCTATGGGCCCTACCGTGTTGTATGTGTTATATCCACACCGTCCATCCATTTGGGGAGATCAGTTTAGGGCATGATCTCAAGAATGAGACAGATCCAAATCTTAAGAGGGCACCACTTGAAAGAAAACAGTGAGGACAGTGACTCTACCGTTGAAACCTTCCTACGGCCCACCATGATGTTTATTTGAGATCCAACCTGTTCATAAGTTCACACGTGTGTGCAGGAAGGGAAAACAAAAATATCAGCTTGATCGAAAACTTCTGTGGGCCCCATTTGATGAGAAAATAATAATAATAATAATAATAATAAAAAGAAAGAAAAGGGCGCTGGGAGTAACCAGCTGTTAGAACTTAGAAGAAGGAGAGGAAAGATCAGAACTACTCGTCAGCAGTCCTTCTTTTTTTTTTCATGTTTCTTTTATTCTGGGGGAATTCTGAGTATTGAGACATTCATAGACAATCATAAGCAATCACAAAGTGTACACAAGAGAGAGATATCGCAAGGCGAATTTTATTCCAGAGATTCTGAGATCTTTTACATTCCAGGCTGTGATACTGGTCACGAGCCTTTAATTACATCAACGGTTGATCACCCTTGATTGGAAGGCAAAAGACTAATCCGCCGGGGATTATGGTCTTGAGTTCATGGTCGTTTAGACCTTTGTTTTCTTGTTATGGACTGTGCCACATTTATTAGACACGCCGGATGTCTATGTCCCATTTTCTTTCGGTATGTTCGGGTTGAGAGACTGTCAGGATTCGAGTGGTGCAACTCGGGGCCCGCGCCTATTACTGTGAACAGGTGACCGCTGGAATACACGAACCTCGAAATGTTGGTCGGCATAACCTAAAGCCCGCGCCCGTATTTTTATGACGGGTGACCTTAGGAAAGCAATCCGCAACTACCTCATTAGCTCAACCGACTGACCCGTTGTCGATGGGTAGGGCATCGTCGGTCTTTTTCATAGTAACAGTCCATAGCAAGATGTTTCAAGCTTAGTTGGAACTCTTTGTTTGTGGTTTCTCGTGGTAACCATAACCCCTTAGGTTTACCCTCGGACCTTTATCCGGGATGAATAGAGCTTTGTACAGTAAAGTAAATGTATTTCTTCTGGAGTCGAGCGACTCGTCTTCGAGAACATTCTTTCTTCTGAGTATTTTCAATGATCTATTTGGGATCAAGTAGACTTTATCGAGCCAAGATCTTTTGAAGATTTCAATATATTCAATGGGCTGGATCGGCTGTTTCCGATGCCCGCAAATGGCTAAGTATAGGGTCCGATGGACTCCTGTTCATGCCAATTTCTTATGAATAATGGGGATCGGTGCCCCGTAAATGCTTAACTCGGCTGTTGGATAGCCTGAGTACCTCAGCTTTGCCTCGTCGTCTTTAAAATCGCGGTTGATTTCATTTGGCATTAGTCAATTTTCAAGCCAACAGGGCACTTCCCAGGGCTGAAAATGACTGAGCAGTGGACCTGTTTGCGGTCTGATTGGGGAGATTAGTGAATATTATCGATAACCGTCTTTGAACAGGGGTGGATTATGTCCATGAAGATCGCTGTGCGATCGCGTTTCGATTTGCTTAGCAGAAGTCGATTTTCGGGCCAACAGGGCACTTCCCAGGGCTGGAAATGACTAAGTAGCTGCGGCCTAATCAGGGTATTCGGTGAATATTATCGACGACCGACTTGGAACAGGGGTGGATTATGTCTACGAAGCTCGCGGTGCGATCGTGCTTCGATTCGCTTAGTAGAAGTCAATTTTCGGGCCAACAGGGCACTTCCCAGGGCTGAAAATGACTAAGTAGTGGACATGATTATGGCGTATCATGTCATATAGAAGAAAAGTTTCCCTCTCGCGCTCGGTCCAATTTCGCCTGATTCTTCTCATTTTCGGCCGTTTTTTTGCTCTTTCGGAGGGATTTTTGGAGCTGCCAAATTGGCAAGTGTTGGTCATTTTGGACCGAAACACTGATTTGGGCCACTTATCATTGACCATTGGAGAATCTGATCCGGTTGATGGATAGATCTCATCGAGACGCATCCGGCGGAAGTGATTTCATAAAAATCGGATTCCGAACGAAGGCGGGGCACGCGATTGAAGGTCCACCCCTCCCATCAGCGTCCAGGCGCATGGAGGGGTGGATATGCAGGCGCATGTCAAGATGACATAGCTGCCAAGCGCATGTGGTTGGGAGGTGGGCGCATGTCCCATCTTCCGGGCGCATGTGAAGTGTTTTTTTTTTTTATGAAAAAACAGATGGAGAAGAGGTGTTCCGGGCGCATGTGGCAATGCACATGCGCCTAGACTCAAAGAGTGGGCGCATGTCCCTCCTGGACTTAGCAGATTTTCTGAATTTTTCGGTTGGAAAAGCCGGCGCATGTGGTGGAATAAGCCGGCGCATGTGGGGGATATGCCGGCGCATGTACCCAACACTTAGAAAATTTCAGGATTTTCTTCCTGAACTTGGGATTCCGGCGAGGAAATCCCTTTCCGGCGAAGGTTTCCGGTGAGGAAATCCACTCCGGCCAAGGCATCCGGCGAGGGGAGAGAAAGCAAGCGCATGTGGTGCTTACATCACTCTGAGGTCGGCAGGGGATGATCTCGTCCTGATGTAATGAGGTGACTTCACTATTTATAGGAGGGAAATCGGGTTCGGGTCTACCCGGCGGGTATTTCCCGGCGCATGTGCCAGAAACAATGTCAAGCGCATGTGAGAAAAATACACCGGGCGCATGTGGTGGATCCGGGCGCATGTGCTTTACCGGCGCATTTCCCGGCGCTTTTCGGAAAAGTGTTCGGATCACTTCCTTTCACTACTAAGGTGCAAGCGCATGTGGTTAAAGGCCAGGCGCATGTCCTTTGCCGACGCTTTCCCACTACTTAGCCAGATTTTTAGGATTCCAGCACTTAGAAAATTTCAGCATTTCAGCTCCGACGGGGGACCTCCAAAGGACAGCTACCTTTTCTAGACATGCACTCACTGTCGCCAAGCCACTTCTAGGCTATGATTGACCTCCTGAATGAACGGGATGGGGTGTGGAAGTCCAGATGTTGCTAATTTTGGTACTTCCTTCCTAATTTGGAGCCTCTGGGTCGGCTTGTCGTATAGGAACGTTGTTCCGGGGAGCGCGCGCATGGAAATATTCATCGTAATGACTTCAAACTTGCTATTTAAGGGTTTTGGGGTGCTCCGAATCATTTGGCAGTGAAGCGCATGTCCAGTTCCACTCTGAAATGGTAGCTGTAGGCTTACGAACCCCTTTTCGTCAGTTTCGGGCAGGGACGAAACGCATTTCGAGGTGCGCGGGCAAAAATATGAATCGGATGACTTCGAAACTTGCAGGTTAAGGGTTTTAGGACATTTCGGATCATTTGGCGGTGAAGCGCATATCAAATTTCACTCCGAAATGCTGTTTATGGATTTTGGTCGCTACCAAGCGATCAGGGTTGTGCTGGCATTTTCAGGGCTTTCCTGGCCTCAAAACTTATCCAAATCATTGCCACTAGACCATGGGATGTTGTTTTATAATGGGTGCAAATTTGAGCCCCAACAAGTGCCCCCCCGGTGTGCTGCGCTGGATGCTTACGTCATGCCAGTGCTGCGCACCGGTCCCCCAGGCTCAAGTATAAATAGTTGACTCACTGAGTCATTCCACACTTTTCCGAGTCAGAAAAATTGATTTCTCTCAAGGTGAAAGAGATCACCCTCAGGGTACAGGCGCATGTGGTCCCCTTGTGGGCGCATGTGGCCTGTTACCATTCATTTTCCGATGGAGAACTTCCCTCAGGCGCATGTGAAATTGCCTCTGAGGATGTGGGCGCATGTCCAAGGCGCATGTGGTTCTGGGCATGCGCCCAGGGCATTGGCCGGACTTCGTCTTTTCCCAAAAATCAGAGGTGGGCGCATGTGAGGATGCACATGCGCCAGGTGCATTGAATTCCAAGCTTGTTCATTTCCTTCTTCTGAGCCGGGCGCATGTCAGACTGGACATGCGCCTGAGACTTTATGGAGCGAAGTTTCATTTTCAATTTTTTAGAGATTGGGCGCGTGTGAGGGGCCACTTGCGCCTTGGGCTCCACCTTGGGCCATGTCAGCCCAACACTTAGCCAAAAGTCCCATTTTTAGCCCCTGCTTTGCACTTGGTGGAGAAATGGCATTTCCAGCTCCGTTTCTCAGTCAAATTCAGTGCTGTTTGAGGCTAGATCGCTTAAAATTCAAGCATGATTGGAGCTTAGTGCCTTGGGCCTGTAGTTGACTGCCTACTTTGGCCTGTCACAGCTCGCAACTGTCTATTTTAGGCAGGTTCAGAATATGTCTGCCAAAGTGCGCTTATAGTTTCCCGATTGCTTGTAAAGTTGCTGTGTGCAAACAGCTGCATATATATGATGCTGAAACTGTTTCCTGACTCTGTCTAGTATCTGTCTATAAGCACCTGGACTTGTCAAGATTGCTTTTAGACTAAATGCATGGATGTATTGTGGGTTCAATCTATGATTTTGTGTGTGCATCAATCATATGTGTGCGTGCATGTATGATGGCAGTTGCTTTGTTATGAAATGCGTATGATGATTGATATGCTATGCTCTTGATTTGGTTGCTTTCATGCTCTTCATGTTGTGCTTGTGTTTGTGATATGATTTCGTTAGGCTATTTGCCCGTGTGTATCGAGTTGTTCTCTAATGTTGTTTTGTTTACGCGTTGCAGTGAATTGCAGTAGCGACAATGGGATCTTCTAGTGAAACTTCTGGGTCGCATGCTTCTGGTCCGACACCGATGAAGCACGGTCGGAAAAGAACAGCTGAAGGGCCTTCTAACCCTCCTCCTCCAAGACATAACTCTCGCTTCTTTCCTACGGTCGAACCCGAGATCAAGGATTTCTCGGAGCGTATTGGGCAGCTTCCTCATGAAGTGCTAGTACGCATCTTTGTCAACAAGACAGTGCCTGAACCCCCGCAGCGGGGAACAGAACAAGAGTGGGTCTATTGGTATGCCCAACTTGCTGGTGTGGCGAGTGCCATTGAGGCAGGTCCTCAAGATATACCTGTTCAAAATGTAGAAGAGAATCTGACAGGTCAGAAAGGTAAGAAGAAAGGAGGACGAGGAAAACAACCGATCAAGGCGCTCAGTCAAGCGGAGCGATTGACACAGCTCCTCGACTTGAAATATGAAAGGATGAAGATTGGATGGGAGAGCAACAAGATCACTGCTGAGCGTGGCATCTGCATCACGAACCCCTACAATGGCGAAGTCATCTTGCACCAGAAGTCTCTTATGAGGTGTAAACCTTTGCCGAGCATCAAGCCATCTGATGTTTACAGACCTAGCCAGTTCTATAGAGTGGAGAGATGGTCTTCAGTTCCTGAGAGATTACTCAACGCCACCCTGGGAAGCAACGGGAAGCAACAAAAGGTTGGTGAGATTAAGGAAATGACTTTCCTCCTGCCTACATGTGATCCGCATGCACCTTATGTTAGTACACTTTTTGTTGTCAATTGGCGTGTTGGTTGGTCGCGTCTTGTCATATGAGCCCCGGTCGAAGTATTGAAGAATCAAGTCTTGAAGATTACGCTTCGTCCATTGCTCAAGCTCATGCTGAAACAAGATCCCAGGTAAGTTGCATATAGATTGACCATAGGAAACCCAAAACATCAAAGAATGGCGTAAAAGACTCACATTTCCTATCCCCATTCTTCTCGACCCTTGCACAAGTTGATCAGGCTTGTGATCCCCGGATTGGTGCTAAATGTAAATGGAGATATGTCCATAGATTGGACCCTTGCACCTCATCACTTATAGTGATCTGCTGCTGTGTTGAGAATCTTGGTCCTGCAAGATCACTATGACAAAACCATATAGACAGTGACCAGGCATCTCTAACACTTCATCAACCTTGCTGAGAGTCTTGCTGTGGATTCGTTGCTGGGACAGCCGACCAGTCCTGTCCGGTCGGCCAGGCACTTTAAGAATTCAGAATCCTTGCTGGAAGGCATTCTAAAATGGACAGCCGACCGGTCTTGACCGGTCGGCCAGCATACCCTTCTTTCCAGCAGCTTTGCTGCGTGCTTCAAGTGGATAGCCGACCGGTCAAGACCGGTCGGCCCTCACAAAGTCTATACCTCCAGCAAGCACTGCCGACCGGTCAAGACCGGTCGGCCAGATTTCTCAAAGCATTCCAGAAAGGGGGTCCGACCGGTCATGACCGGTCGGCCTCCATACTTCACAGTTTTCCAGCAAGGGGGTCCGACCGGTCATGACCGGTCGGCCTCCATATATCACATATCTCAGCAAGGGGGTCCGACCGGTCATGACCGGTCGGCCTGTCCCATATATCCCCTTTGGTTTTTGAACGCTGACCGGTTCGTCCGGCCAGTCGAGTCCTATCTCTGACAGGTCGGACGTGACCGTTTTAGATCCGTTGGGGCTATCATTTGGGGCTCTATAAAGCCAGGTTTTGAGGTCTTTCTTGGTATGCATTCAACACCCATTCAGAGCTGAGAGTGAGAGAGCATTTACTTCCATCCTTCCTCCCTCTTAACTCCCTTGAGTTCATCATTCAAACTTGGCCATTAATGGCTTGTCTTTGAGTATTCTAAGCTCAGTTTGAAGTATGAACTCAAGACTCTCATTCATGGCTGACCTACCTTCCGAAAATCATTATTAGGTCACTTAAAGCCATTGAATGAGTGTAGATTGGTAGTTCCCTCATTACCATTGCATTGAATAGGCAAGAGGAACTAGACCAACTCTCTCCCAACTACCCGGCATCAACATATCCTCATCATTTGCATTGGTAGCTGATCTTGGGAGCTCAAAAGAGGAGCTGAAGCACGTGGAGCTGAAGCTACTCATCAAAGGCATCGAATCGGGGCTCAAACGTCTAGGTATGTCTAGTATTTGAGAGTCCATCTTTTAAATCTCTATTCCCTGGATTGGGAAACTCCGGCGGGAGGGTACGTGACCATCCTTGGATTAGGATTGGTGAGAGTTTGAGATCCAAACTCGTCAAGTCCCTGGATTGGGCCATCGGCGGATGGTATACGCGGTCCTAGATCAAAGGATGTCAAGGTTGATGGTTAACCTGATTTAAAACCAAGACTATAGTGAAATCCGGTGGTCTTCTAGAGAGGACTCTTCATCCGTTACTAAACCTCCCTTCTTTGATGGGTCTAACTATCCATACTGGAAAGCCCGAATGCGCATCTTTTTGGAATCTATTGATTCGGACGTTAGGGATATGATTGATATTGGATATAAACCCCCAATGGTCACTATATGTAAGGAAGGTGAACCGGATGTCCTCAAGCCAAAAGAAAAGGCAATGTGGACCGATTATGATAAAGCTCAACGGGTCTGTAATGCCAAAGGGCTGAATGCCATCTTTTGTTCAGTATCTAAAGATGAATTTGGCCGGATTCAAAATTGCACAACCAGTAAGCAGGCATGGGACATCCTTGAGGTTACTCATGAAGGAACAAGCATTGTTAAAAACTCAAAACTTCAGCGCCTCTCCACACAATTTGAAAATATTACTATGGAGGAGCATGAAACATTTACTGACTTCTATACCAAGCTGAACAAGATTACAAATGAAATGTGGGGCTTGGGGGATCCCGTTCCGGAGCATAGACTATGTAGGAAAATTCTGAGATCCCTTCCGGACCGGTTCTCTTCCAAAGTCACTACTATCGAAGAATGTAGGGACCTAAATACCATGAAAGTTGAAGAATTACTTGGGTCCCTCCAAACCTATGAGCTAGGTTTCAAAACTCCCTCTAAATCCAAAAGTACAGCCCTGAAATCTTCCCACAAGAAGCAAGAGTCTGAATATGGGAGTGAGGAAGATCCTGATTTAGAAGAAATGGCACTTATGGCCAAGAAATTTCAAAAATTCTTCAAAACTAAAGGAAATACCTCTAGAAGGAAACCCTACCAGAAGGGTAAACCTTTTGACTCCAAAAACAACAAAGGAAAATTTCTTAAGTCAAAAGATCCTCAATGCTACAAGTGTAGAGGATTTGGTCACATTGCATCCGAGTGCACCAATAACAAAACCAAGAAAAAGGCAATGGCGGCTACATGGGATGAGACTGAAGAATCTGAATCAGAATCAGTCCTATACCAAAGTGAGGAGGAGCAAGGTTCAATCAGAATTTTAATGGCCTCCATTACTGATATTGTACCTCAAATTGAGCCCATTGCGAAGACCACCGGAGACATTGATGATCATGAATCCTCCAACACAGAAAATGATTCCTTGAGTGATGATGAGGATGAGGAGGAAGGCCTTCAGGAGGTTTATAACCAACTATACATTGAAAATATAAATACCATCAACAAGTTGGGCCAAATGAAGGCTGAAAATGACAAACTGATGAAAAATCTTGACGGATTGAAAATAGAGAATCAAAAGTTGAGTCAAGACTTAGAAGAGCTGAAAAAGAAGAATGATGAGCTTGAACAAGAAAAGAAAGAGTTCATAAGTGGTGAATCTCTCGACAAGCATGCTAGACTTGAGAGAGAACTCAAAGAGGCGAACAATGAAATCAATCGTCTTAGGTGTCAAGTCGTTGACTCTAGAAGACGGTTCGCTCAAGGAGAAGAAAACTTGGAAAAACTCCTCGGTGTTGCAAGATCACCAATGGACAAAAGAGGTTTGGGCTATGATAGTCACACTTCAAAAACCACCTCAGTCCATCCAATTATAAAAAATGGTCATGGTGCATCCGGAAGTAAAACTAGAGCATCTCCTATCTGCCATGCTTGTGGAGACATTGGCCACTTAAAATTTGAGTGCTTGGTATTCAAAAATCCGGTCAGAAACTTGAAAGGTAAATTTGTACCGACCGGGAAAAATGTCCAAGCTAATTGGAATCATCCCATGCATTCTTCACCTAAGAGGGGAAACATTCGAAAGAATTATCCTGCTTTTCCTAGGAAAGACAAGAGGATGGATGATCGCAAATCTACCAGCGGTGGTTGTTTTTATGTTGGAAACTGCCTTGTGGCATGGCACAGTAAGAAGCAAAACTCTATCTCTTTATCCACAGCCGAAGCAGAATACATTGCTGCTGGTAGTTGTTGTGCCCAGCTCTTATGGATGAAACAAACCCTAACCGATTTTGGGATCAAACAAGGCACAATGATGTTATTTTGCGACAATACGAGTGCCATAAATATATCGAAAAATCCTGTTCAGCACTCTCGCACTAAGCACATAGACATTAGGCACCATTTTATTCGAGAACTGGTTGAAGATAAAATCATATCTCTCGAATATGTGCCTACAGAGAATCAGCTAGCTGACATTCTAACAAAACCTTTGGACTCGGTTCGATTTTCGAACCTCCAGAAGTCCATTGGTGTTGGATGTATCTAGTGTAGCTAACAAGTGTCTGTTTTGCAGGAAAAATCTGAGGATTTAGCCTCTCTTTCTGTTCGTTATAGGTATATCTGAGGATCATGGCCTCTTTTCATTGCTGTTCACGTATATCCGGGATCATAGTCCCATTTTCTAGCCTATTATTGTCATATCTGGACCTCTGGGGTCCCTCATCATCTTGAGATTGGTGTACCTTGGTACACCATGACCATTGATGATGCACCCTAGCTTAGGGCAAAGGACTGTCCAAAGGACAGACTTTATCCACCTGTTCCAATACAGGATCCCTGTCAAAAGTATGAAAATACTGCTGCTGACCGGCCAGCCGACCGGTCAAGACCGGTCGGGCGTCTCCCAAATCCCTCTGGACTCGTCCAGATAAGCATGCCGACCGGTCATGACCGGTCGGGCTTTGAAGCAAATCCAGATGGTGGCCCTGTTTCCGTCTCACGACCGGTCATGACCGGTCGTGCGTCCCATTGCTAGCCCCGTCCTCGCGTGTGCCGACCGGTTAGGGGGTATTTAAACCTATTGTGAGCCCATTTCAGGGCAGTGCTTCTCATTTCGTCACCTCCACCTGATGTTCCAGCTTCTCCTCTAGCTCTCCAAGGTGTTTTTGAGCTGAGTCCTTGATAGATTTGAGGTTCGAACCTCCTCCACTTCACTTCTCTTGGTTGGTAAGAGATTCCTTCTCTACACTCTCTATCTTCTTTTGTTCATCTCCTTCCTTCATCTCTTGAAGTGTTCTAGAGATCCTCTTGCCCTTTCCATGTCATCCTCAGAGAGCGAGGATGAGTTCCCTTTGGGGAGGAGTGATCGTTCCAAGGCTAAACCTAAGCCTCCTCCTCGCCCTTTAAAGTCCAAGAAAGCCGCTTCCAAAGGGAAAGGGGCTGCCTCCTCTTCGGTTCCACCTGCTAAATCTAAATCTATGGGGGCAAAAGTCTCATCCCATTCCACTCATTGGGATGATTTCAAAGATAAGGAGGTCGTCTGTGAGAAATCTGTCAATTTGGGTGATTTGTCTGATTTCGACGTGCGTTCGATGTTGGATGCCATCAATTGGGGCCCCGTACTTCACATGGGGGGCCTGGTCCAATTTGATGTTGTCAGAAAATTCTATGCATCCTGTATTCATGTCACGTCTTCTCCCCCCTCCTTCAAAGTCGAGGTTGGTGACCGGATTTGCCCATTTACGTTAAAGTCCATCTCAGATTTTGTTGGGATTCCACTTGTTGAGGAGCCTTCCTTTGATTTTTCATCCTTGGGTCCCAAACCCAACCTAGTTATCGCTAAATTTTTGTGTGGTGAGGGGACACCCCAATGGGTGGGTGGTGCACTTCGAGCGTCCTCAATGACGTGGGACTTCCGCCTTTTGCATAATCTCTTTTTCCGAAATGTCTATCCGCGGATGAGCAACAAAGCAGATGTCTCCGAAACTATGTTTCGGTTGCTGTATCGAGTGGGTAAAGGTCACTCGCTCTGTCTTCCCTCTCGTATCATGAATACCATCCAACAAGTCATCCTGCGCGACGACGGGAACTCCACTAGTCTGCCATTTGGGCATCTCATATGCAAAATGGCTGGGCGTATTGGCATTGTTGGTACCGACAAATTTCACAAACCGGTCATCATCAACCGTACCATCATCGCTAGGATGGAGCTTACCAGAGACGCTATCCAGCGGCGTCTGCAGGAGCAGCAGCAGGAGCAGGCAGAGCCATCCCAGCTTGAGGCACCTCATATCTCTACTGGCCCTTCACATTCTTCAGCTCCGTCATCAGATCCATCCCCCGATCCTCGCGACGCTCCAGGTCGATTCACCACGCCGCCTCGAGCCTTTTCTCGTCGGCACTCTGCTTCCGTGGATCCCTCGACCTACATTGCAGAGCTTCACCAGCTTCGAGCGGATATATTTCAGCGACTTGATCGGCTTGAAGGCCAGATCCTGCAGGGTCAGGCCACCATTTTGGTGCAGCAGGAGGCTCTAGTCACTCGTCAGGCGCAGATAGAGAGTCGGATAGAGCGATGGGAGCGTGCGGCTCGTGGGGACATTCCTCCCCCTGATCTGGGCGATGGCACGGATTATTAGGCTTATGTCTTGGTCATAGTTCCTTTTTGAATGACCAAGAACACTGTTTGTACTTCATGATCTATCTTTTTATGGGATTGTCTGTACTTTGTGCTCGTCATGATACATCTTTACATTGGGCTGCTTGCCCATTTTGGTATACATGTGGATGATATAGTTATTATTATTATTTTTTTATTTTTTTTATTTTTTCTTTGTTCGTATATTGAATATCTATCTTTCATATGAGCTATCTGTTCCTTTATTGAATATCCCCTGGGCGGTTGGATGGTTTGGGCGTATCTGCCCATATTAGCTCATGCTTTATGTTTTTTTTTGAGTCTAGATATACATCTGGAGGGGTGGTTGGTTGATTGGGCTATAAGCCCTCTGTGCTTTCATGTTTATTTGTATATCTGGTCTGTGTTGTTCTTTAAATCTCCTCAGGGCTTATATTTCCATCTCTTTCCTGTGACATGTGATTGACATATTTTCGGCGCTAGCCTTGCAGCTTTCATAGGCATATCTTTTTGCTGGCTAACCCTTGTCAATTACTAACAAAAAGGGGGAGAATCATCCCACCTAGAAGGTCCGATTATATCTTTTTGCAGGACTTTGTAGGTACAAGCATTGAGGGGGAGATTTTGAAGAAAATCGAGTCTGTACATGTCCTTTTGTAAAGATTATGTTGTATATTTGTATAGACATGTATATGGGTGTATTTTGAGGGTCAATCATGATAAGGAGTCATGACTTGTCTAGGTTAGATGTTTTGTCACGCAATTGACAAAGGGGGAGATTGTTAGTACACTTTTTGTTGTCAATTGGCGTGTTGGTTGGTCGCGTCTTGTCATATGAGCCCCGGTCGAAGTATTGAAGAATCAAGTCTTGAAGATTACGCTTCGTCCATTGCTCAAGCTCATGCTGAAACAAGATCCCAGGTAAGTTGCATATAGATTGACCATAGGAAACCCAAAACATCAAAGAATGGCGTAAAAGACTCACATTTCCTATCCCCATTCTTCTCGACCCTTGCACAAGTTGATCAGGCTTGTGATCCCCGGATTGGTGCTAAATGTAAATGGAGATATGTCCATAGATTGGACCCTTGCACCTCATCACTTATAGTGATCTGCTGCTGTGTTGAGAATCTTGGTCCTGCAAGATCACTATGACAAAACCATATAGACAGTGACCAGGCATCTCTAACACTTCATCAACCTTGCTGAGAGTCTTGCTGTGGATTCGTTGCTGGGACAGCCGACCAGTCCTGTCCGGTCGGCCAGGCACTTTAAGAATTCAGAATCCTTGCTGGAAGGCATTCTAAAATGGACAGCCGACCGGTCTTGACCGGTCGGCCAGCATACCCTTCTTTCCAGCAGCTTTGCTGCGTGCTTCAAGTGGATAGCCGACCGGTCAAGACCGGTCGGCCCTCACAAAGTCTATACCTCCAGCAAGCACTGCCGACCGGTCAAGACCGGTCGGCCAGATTTCTCAAAGCATTCCAGAAAGGGGGTCCGACCGGTCATGACCGGTCGGCCTCCATACTTCACAGTTTTCCAGCAAGGGGGTCCGACCGGTCATGACCGGTCGGCCTCCATATATCACATATCTCAGCAAGGGGGTCCGACCGGTCATGACCGGTCGGCCTGTCCCATATATCCCCTTTGGTTTTTGAACGCTGACCGGTTCGTCCGGCCAGTCGAGTCCTATCTCTGACAGGTCGGACGTGACCGTTTTAGATCCGTTGGGGCTATCATTTGGGGCTCTATAAAGCCAGGTTTTGAGGTCTTTCTTGGTATGCATTCAACACCCATTCAGAGCTGAGAGTGAGAGAGCATTTACTTCCATCCTTCCTCCCTCTTAACTCCCTTGAGTTCATCATTCAAACTTGGCCATTAATGGCTTGTCTTTGAGTATTCTAAGCTCAGTTTGAAGTATGAACTCAAGACTCTCATTCATGGCTGACCTACCTTCCGAAAATCATTATTAGGTCACTTAAAGCCATTGAATGAGTGTAGATTGGTAGTTCCCTCATTACCATTGCATTGAATAGGCAAGAGGAACTAGACCAACTCTCTCCCAACTACCCGGCATCAACATATCCTCATCATTTGCATTGGTAGCTGATCTTGGGAGCTCAAAAGAGGAGCTGAAGCACGTGGAGCTGAAGCTACTCATCAAAGGCATCGAATCGGGGCTCAAACGTCTAGGTATGTCTAGTATTTGAGAGTCCATCTTTTAAATCTCTATTCCCTGGATTGGGAAACTCCGGCGGGAGGGTACGTGACCATCCTTGGATTAGGATTGGTGAGAGTTTGAGATCCAAACTCGTCAAGTCCCTGGATTGGGCCATCGGCGGATGGTATACGCGGTCCTAGATCAAAGGATGTCAAGGTTGATGGTTAACCTGATTTAAAACCAAGACTATAGTGAAATCCGGTGGTCTCATAGGTTGAGATCGTGAACCGGGAGTGGAGTAGGGAAACCGAACCACTATAAATCGCCTTGCATTTTGAGATTGAATGATTGCTATGTGTTGAATGGTTTAGTCAATCATGAATGCTAACTGTTTGATGAAATGCCTATGATAGTCCTAGCTTACAAACTGCTCATATAAATGTCTGAATGCTATTGTGATTGTCTTAGTTGATAAGAGTGTCTTGATCAGTTATTAATTGTAATTGGTTTTTAAAAAGTCCTATTCACCCCCCCTCTAGGACACTAGGCATATCTCCAAGTATCTCTATTAGCGGTAAAACCGCAATTTCACCTTATCCGACTCATTTCTTTGAGACGGTGCGTCAAAGGTTCCTTCCTATGAGCATGTCCACAATGTGGGAGACTTTGAGCTTCCGTACCCGAGGGCATCTAAATCGTCGTGACAGCTACATCCCCTGGGCAAAGGAGACTCTAACCGGCACAAGGCTGTGCTGAGGGAGGTCGGGCTCTACTATGCCATCGAGGCAACTGCCGGCTTCTTTCCACGAGATCCGACGATTCTCAGGGACTTCTTAAATTACTGGAGTTCCGTTACCAACTCTTTCCATCTTCCTCAAGGAGAGATGAGCATAACCCTCTGGGATCTTAAGATGATGGCGGGCCTGCCCATACGCGGCGGGTATTATCACGAATATATCCCCTCTGATGAAGAACTGTCTGGCTTCAGACGCGAAGGTGATCGGAAGGCCTACCATTCCAAGGCATGTTTGGAGTTGTTCCATGAATTGCAACAGTTTGACTGCATTACAAAGATACACTATGAAGATTGGTCAGTCTACTTCAGCCACGGCTTGAAGTAAGTCTTCGCGGGACGTCTTCTTTCTTTCTTCTCATGATGTATGTTCTTTCCTTTTGCGTAGCTTCTTATGTGAAGTTCTCTCTCCTTTCTCTCTTTCAGGATCGACTACGAAAAATATAAGGTTGATGTTAAAAGAGTAAGAGCCTTACGACAACGCTTTCAACGGAAATTTCCTTGCCCAAACGTATTGTCTCCCACTTGTGAGCTAGCAGGCTTCCTCGCTTACTGGTTGTCCGCATTCGCGCTTCCCAGCTCGAAGGGTGCTGATGGCGTCAGGGTTTCTTGCTTCGTCATGGCAGGTGCCCTTGCCAGTGGCCGACGTCTTGCTATAGCGCCACCTGTACTCTGCAGCATATATAGAGCGTTTGGTTATGTTGCCAGTAATCCGGACAAACCTGCTGATGGGATGGATGCGGCCTATTGCCCGTGACATTATTTCTGCGGCTGGTTAGGCGTTTATTTTCCATGGGTATATGGCATGAAGCCTCACGCCTACTTCTTTCCAGACCGAGCACCTCTCATTAGGTTCATGAAGGCCAAGATGGTGCTTAAGACGCCAGAATGGGTGTCTTCGAGGATCTGCAGTGAGAATGAAGTTGACTTCTACCATTTTCCTGCTTCCATTGCTGAGGAAGACATCGAAGTCGTCGATGATGAGGATTCGGTTGACTCTTCTGACAGAGAATTCCTAATATCAATTCGGACCGCCTCTCTCCCGTTTCGCGAAGGCATGGAGTTCTGGCGCGAGCCTTATTATCTGAGCAGGTTCACCAGACAGTTTGGCTATGACCAGGGCGTTCTGTCGACTCTTCCGAGCGTGACGAGGATATAACGAGCATATGGCACGGGTCCTGTCCATTAGGAGTGGATGTGGGCCCAACTTTTACTGACGCGAACTGGCGCGAGGTTCGTGTTGCCTGGCGGTAGTCGACGTCCTG